>JASPKZ010001610.1:3307500-3726242 GCA_030220185.1 Diploptera punctata
ATTCGATCCTATAAGGAATTAGAATGGAGAAACTTAATGGGAAATTCCATGATTTTTATGGTTATTATAATAGAGATTTTTTTTATGTTTGACGAATTTTCTAAATATCTTCTTCTTCTGCTTCCCCCACTTATAGGTTTGCCGTCTTCAATTTCCATTCATTTTTATCATTCCAATCTCCTTCTTCCAAATTCCTATCATCCATTATAGTTCTGACATAGGTTTTCCATTTCCATCTTGGTCTGTCACGTTTATTTCTTTCAGGGGGTGACCATTGGTGTATATATTTTGGCCATCTTACCTTTTCCATTCTTTTTACATGGCCATACCATTTAAGAGTTTGATTTTCAATCCTCTTAACAACAGATGTGGTGACATTCATTTTTCTCCAAAAGAATACATTTCTTATTTTATCCTGTCTTGTTTTTTGAAGGCTTGTTCTAAGATAAACAAATTCAACTGTTCTAATTTTATTCTTGATGGTTGCCAGTAAAGTAAACGTCTCCTGGCCACGTTACGCAGGACAAGTCTAGTGGTGGGGCTGCCACCTTAGAGCCTCTGGACGTGCTCTTCTGTGTATAATCCCCGCAGAAAGGGTTCCTCCTTCCGACTTAAGTCGTTGGAGACTTCACTCCTGTTACCCCGAGTATGGGCTCCTTTTAAACTCTGGAGAAAGAGTTGCCACTTCTGCCAGTTCCGCCAAGTTGAAATTTTCCTCCTCTGCCAGTTCGGTCGAGTTGAAATATTTTATTCCTCGCCTTCGCTGCCATTGTGGTCTTCATCCGTAACCCTGGACAAGGGTAAAGCGTTATACCCCACAATACTGGGTCCTTAGCAGAACTTAGTCACCGACTTAGAGTCGGGTCCACCCCTGCGTCGTGGACGCGCCTGCTAAGAGTTACCTAAGTGGGTTCAAGGAAGATGTCCCTGGTTCCCCTTACGTTGGGTTATTTTATTGCTTTGTAATTCCGTCAAAGACCAGGTTTTCATTTCCATATATGACAAAATAATTATAATTTGTATTATGTTGAATGCAGGCTTTCACGGCCGGTAATCATAATGTTGAGCGATTCCGTTACTGGTGTCCCTACCAGACGTTTCTCCCTCAGCTGCGGAGGGCATCTTCAGTGGCGAGTACTTCTAGGTGTTGTTTCCTGGTCGGAGGCTCGACACATCATGTAGTACCACAGCAATACCATTATAAAGTATTTCAGGAATAAACTTCGCACATTTCTTTAAAATATTTACCACTAAATTCTATAAGATATTTTGGTAATTATTTCTACAAAGAAATTGTTACTTAAACGCTACTTATTTATATTACTTCCGGCTGATATTTGAAGTGTGTATGCGTGTGTGTGTGCAGATACGGGCTGTATAATTAATATAAACTGTGTTAGGTTGTTGACACTGCTGTGTTACATAATACTTGTCTTATTATCATTCCGTGCGTGTGTTTTTTTTAACATCGTTGCTATGGTTACTGGAGCCTTGGCGCAATCCATTACCAACCTCTGCTGAATTGTAATGAAGCAAAAATCATTTCCATGCTGCGTCCTTCATTTTATAGAAATTACCATACAGAATCTCGATACCCTTTGGGGTAGTAAATAATTGTAATACGGGATTCACGGATATTTTTCCTAATTCATTATTCCTACTATGATCACACAATTTCAGGTTCGTGAAAGAATCTTAAACCTCAATAAAAATGCTTCTGAGCAAAATTATGATCTTCCTCCATCCAGGTAGTACCTTAGTTTTCCACTAGATGCCTCCACAAGGCGATATAGCAACGTTGACTTAGGCTTTCACGGCCGGAGTTACTATGATCATCTTGTAGAAGATTTTCGGGCTGTTGGCCGTGGTCTTGAGGCTTGTAGTTCCCCGATGTTTTGCCAGAGACTGTGTCCGGCATCCTCAAGGGTCGTCTTGAGACTGGCAATTTTGTCGACTACCTGCCCTATTTACACATTTATCCGCGCAGAGAACACGTCGCGGATAAATGTATAAATAGGGCAGGTAGTCGACATTTTGACACAAAGAATCATTATCAACGAATGGTTCTGTATATTATCTTGTGCTAATACTCTAATTCTAAATTCACGCTAACCAATGATCAGCTTAGCCCGAGAATGGTCGTTTCTCATTGGAGGATGGGGACTCTCGCGGGATCGCGGGCGGCATTCGCGGTTTTCCTCTTGGCATGGCAGCATCATCATCAGCAAACCAGCAGCAGAAAGACCAGAGAAGCTTCATCGCCGCGCTACCTTATCCTGGACTCTCCCACAACGGCGAATGGCCATATAGGCGGATGGGATATTCTATCTGAGGCTTAGAAGCACTTATTAAACGACCGAATTCATCAATCTCCTTCGACATTTACAAAGAACTGGGCTGAAGAGGGCATATTAAGACCCTAAAACAGTCTGAAGGCGACATGATTATTTCTGCTCTTTCAATCTACTCCTAGACGAAATTGCTAGTCTCAAGACAACCCTTGAGGATGCCGGATGCAGTCTCTGGCGAAACGTCGGGGAACTACAAGCCTCAAGACCACGGTGAACAGCCCGGAAATCTTCCACAAGATCATCATGATATAGTAACGACTTATCACTCACTGACATCTATATGGAAATAAGAGTAATATTTTTTTTTATTTATTTAGCAGGTTTCAGAATGTTTCACATCTTCCTGTGCCCAATTAAGGTGCTGCTGTTCTTCTCCACATCTCTCTGTCATTCCAATCTAAATCGTTCAATCCTTTTCTCTCATGCTGCTTAAAACACCATCTCTCCGTAAATCCCTATCCTGAGCTAATATTTTAAAATCATTCCCCTGTATAAAACGAATGCCCTCAAATCATGGCTAATGTTATTATCCCACCTCATTCTTTGCCTATCAAATCGGTTTTCCTATGAGAAGCTTCTATGCCTCTCTTTCATTCACTATTCGTGCCACATGTCCTGTCTATCGCAATTTAAGATATTTAACTGTTATTATATCTGGTTTCCTATAAAGATATAATAGGTATTAATAGTTATTTTTTTATCTGACTTTTCTATCTTCTACATTTTATATTTCACGCTGTGGTCTCGAGGTAGCGTGCTGCCTTGTCACGCAACGGGCCCGAGTTCGATTCCCGGTCGGGACAGGTTCCTGGATGAGGTTTTCCTCGCTGTTTTTCCTCACCTTTAAGACAAATGTCAAGAAGCCTAGGACACAATTGACCCCGAAAATCATCCGGCCATCATCATCATCATCCTTATTATCATCCTTCACCGGTGTGGAAAGTAACGGGAAGCTACCACACTTATAATTCCCTAGTAAAGCTGCAAAGCATAGCATGAAAATGCTATGATTGCAGTGAAAGACCTGCCTTCGGGCAGAATTACTATTGTATGCTATCGTTAGTTCTAGATTAAAATATTATGTAAATAATAATTATATTGTAGACATACCATGTATATTTATGTTTATTGTAATTTAGATGTAAGAATAATTGCTTGTATTCTTTTAACTGGTTGAGTGGTAGACAAGGCCTTAAGGTATTAACTCTGCCAAGTAAAATAAAGCTATTATTATTAAGTAATCTTCTCCATTTGCCTGTCTGTTCATCTCTCTTTGGTCCAAACATTTTCCAAAAAAAAACTTCATTCTCAAATACTCTTAATACTTTCTCCTAGACCAAGTTCAGAATTTTAATTATTTGGGATGTCATTTTAGGTAATGGCAGAAACTTAGATAAACACACTAAAATACAACGATTCAATTATCTATGTGGCACAATTAAACGTACTTTATTGAATAAAACTAGAAAATAAACTATTTCAAAAGTTTACAAAGTATTGGCAGTTCCATCTCTTATCTATGGATGTGAAACATGGACATTAACAAAGGCAGATAGTAAACAAATAGAGGCTGCAGAAATGAAGATGTTGAGAGCAATAGCAGGATACCAAAGGACCGATAAAAAGAAAAACGAAGATATAAGAACAGAACTTAATATATTTAATCTCTGTGAAAGAATAAAATACTATCAAAATGCTTACCTTCAGCACGTATTACGAATGAATGAACAGCGCATAACGAAGAAGAAAGTATAATTATAAACCAAAAGGGAGAAGATTGTTGGGAAGACCATTGAAGAGATGGAAGGTCCAATTCGACCTATAATCAGATCGGAACACGCCATTGGGCTTAATCCTTGTTTTTGATGCTGATAACTTTTTCCTTCCTTTAAAGGAAGATAAATGTGTATTAATCAGTTTCTTTTTTAATGTAAAATATTAGGGAAAATAGTTTGTAGGAAAAGTGGATTAGGTAACATGTCATCATGAAATTTAAATTAAGAACCAAGGTTTGTAACAAAAATGAATTACAAAACAAGTCGAAGAACTGTAATATAAGTACTTAAATAATATATTGTAATTTTATGGACATTTTGGCTTTCTCAACATGTTTGAGGAGTAACACAGCAATAAGACAGAAGTTTTACAATATTCATGAGCGGTCACTTGTAGCAAAGATTGCAGACCAGAATGTGTAGACAACAGTAAATAGAACGTGTTGAGAATAATAATAATGTGTTCTAGAAGTACAGTAGTCAGGGGTGACAAATCTTTCATGACAAGGGTTTTAAAAAATGTGTGAAAATCTAACTAATAAATATCTCATAAGTATGCATTTTGTAAGAAACTTCATTCTATAATGAAAGTTAAAGATTAAATTCTACCTGTTGGTAGGTGCCGTCGCCTCAACTTTCTTAAAATATTGTATACAAAATTAACTGGAGCGCTTTCGGAAGTTATCTTCCAACTTCTGCAGGATGAGTTTCCGCTATTTGTTATTGTTGTTGTGTATGGTGATGTTTACTCCAACTATTTGTAGCAGCAATTGACTTGTTTTTGACGATCTCGTGTAATGGGTTTGACTGGGGTGCGTTCTCATTGAAAAGTGAGGTGTTGTTTTGATTCCTTTATAATTTCGAGTTCTTCAAATATATTTATCCTAGCTGGAGTGTTTTCTCGGTTGATTCATTCTATAAGAACAACACTTGAAAACCTCTTAAAAAGATCAAGTAACTTCTCCAGATTAGTTCTCCCATCAGACTCAAAAGGAGATCTTCAATCAGTCTGTCACTCTAATACACATGACTTCAAACAATGTTATGACGTGATACCACAACTCCATAATTACGGCAATGAAGTCATCCTACAGTGGATTCAATCACACTGTGCGATATTGTACAATGAAACAGCTGATCTTGCGAAGAAAGGTTCCCTGATAATACAATTACCAACGTCCAAATCTATATATTATATTTAAATTCATATTGGGAAGTAAACATTATGAGGTTATATCATTAATAGTGAGTGGAGAACATATTTTTAACGACTCACCTCATATCATTTCAAATTTCTTTGATACCGGCGGTTTCAGACAATATCTTGTCCCTCTTCAGTCATGGCTTCCACTGATTAAATTCTGTGGTTGTTTATTTCTCTTAGGACATCACCTCTTGTGCTGCCATCTTTCGTTGGGATTATAAACTTTGTAATTAAATTTCATAGAACTTCGATATTCCGGTGGATAAAAATTTAATTACAAAGTTTATAATCCCAACGAAAGATGGCAGCACAAGAGGTGATGTCCTTAGAGAAATCAACAACCACAGAATTTCATCAGTGGAAGCCATGACTGAAGAGGGACAAGATATTGTCCGAAACCGCCGGTATCAAAGAAATTTGAAATTATATGAGGTGAGTCGTTAAAAATATGTTCTCCACTATTAACTATATATTATATTTAGGCAAAAAAAAAACACATAACCAAAAACCAAAGCCATTAACAACAACAGATTTCAATGATCCGCAACAAAACAAGATGAGAATCCCTCTTTCACAACACTAACTTGGAAAATTGAATAGATACCCCGAAAACATATCTAACCTACAAACTGCAAATTGTAGAAAAAAACCAATAATATTCATTTTGAAGCTTACTTACTGGCACTATTGAACCCATAGGTTCATGGCTGCGCGAACATAAGCTCTTAATACATCCCTATCCTGAGCTAAAATGCTTTCCAATCATTCCCTGTATAATCTACTTCCTTCAAATCATAGTTAATGTTGTTCTCCCACCTCATCCTTAGTCTACCAACTGGGCGTTTCCCTCTGGTTTTCCTACAAGAAGCTTTCCATGCACGTCTTTCATTCCCCATTCGTGCCACATGTCCTGCCCTTCGCAGTCTACGAGACTTAACTGTTCTTATTATATCTGGCTTCCTATAAAGACCATGTAGTTCATTGTTATGTAGTCTTCTTCATTCACCTGTCTGTTCATCTCTCTTTGGTCCAAAATTTTTCCTAAGTACTTTATTCTCAAATTCTCGTAATCTCCTTTCCTCCCTTAAAGTAAGAGTCCACGTTTCGCATCTATGTAAAATAACTGGTAGAATAATAGTTTTATATATTTTCAGTTTAACGTTTTTTGAAAGCAGTTGGAACATCAAAAGTCTCTGCAATGCATAATAGCACGCATTTCCAGAATTGAGCCTATGTTTAATTTCTTTGTGCATCTCATTCCTATTTGTGATTATTGTTCCTAGGTATTTGAATTCAGCCACTTCCTCAAAATTTCCCTCACTTGTCATTCATTAGCTGTCCATTTCCATTATATAATGTATTTCTACGTGTGACCATATATTTAGTTTTATTGATATTTATTTCCAGTCCTAATTTCATAGTGTTACCAATAATGTGTGTGTGTGTGTGTGTTGTTCTTTAGTATCTCCTCGCTACCGGCCAATAGTACTACACCATCAGCATAAACTAACAGCTTATTAATACCGTTGAGTTGTAAGCCTTCCTCATTCTCTAAAGATTTAATGGCATGCTCTAGTACAAAATTAAATAATAGAGGAGATACTGCATCTCCTTGCTTCAACCCATTCTGGATTTCAAAAGTCTCCGAAAACAGTTTGCCTACACGCACCCTACTCTTTGTGCCATTTAGACACATTCGTATAAGTCTAACTAACTTTTTAGGAATTCCGAACTCCATATGGATACTATATAACTTCCCCCTCTTAACTGATATGCTTGTTTGAAGTCTACGTATAGTTGATGTGCAGTACCATTATATTCCCGTTTCTTTTCTAAAATCTGTCAAACTAAAAATCTGATCTGTTGTAGACCTGTTTTGAGGCTATTACCTTCATTATATAATATACATTTTAGTCTCCCATCCCATTGGAAACACATGCAGCCAATTTGAATGAAAAATGGCATGCTACTAACTGAATATTAACAATTTAATACAGAATGGAGTGCAAAAGCGATCAATCATTATAGAATGAAAATATGATCTAACGAATGTTTAACTAAATATGCTACTATAAGAAATAGAAAATACACATTGAACACTGATTCAGTTAGAAAAAATTCTATCTTAATCAGTGTTCAATATTTATTTTCAATTCAATGTTATTTTGTTACATTCTTTGTATCTATCTTGTTTTAACTCAAATTTTCTACGATTCTGACAGAATTCATGGAACTATGGATGGAATGAATTTGCACATGTGCAATAATTGTTTTTCTACACTGATACTTATGACTTGACTAACTGCTTTTGCCATTTTCCTACAGATATATCATCGGTGGACTAGTGGTTATGCTCCTTGCCTCTGGTCCCGAGGGTCGCGGGTTAAAATCCCGTCGGGATCGCTGGATTTAGTTTTAGGATAGAAAAATCAAAGGAACAAGTCCTCTGGGAGGGACTTTAAGCCATGGGTCCCGAGTCTGAGGATTTTCAGGCTCGTAAAAGATCCTTAGTCCCGCGCCGTAGCCGAGCGGTTAAGGTAGGAAGCCTTGGCGCAGAGCTACGGGACTTGTGCTGGTTCGAGTCTCCATGGGGGAAGAAATTTTCTCATGGTATTTCGGCCAGTATGGGACCGGTGCCCACCGAGCATCGTGAGGCAATTGGGTAGCTACAATAAGTAGCGGCTCCAGGTTGAGGAACCAGCTATAACGGCTGGGGGACTCGACATGCTAACCACATGTCACCCCTACACTGGCTGTTGATCATCTACCTCTGTGATTGACACATGTGGATGTGAAGGGCCAGCAGCCGGATGGTAAAAGGGGAACCGCTGAAAAGTGGAAAGACCCTCAATCGGAATCGGTAAAAGATCCTTAAGCCTGAATGAAAAGATTTATCGAATTTTCCTAGATGTCAGTATGAGGCGGAACGCTGACCATGGACACTTCAAATGACATCTATACGAAAAAAGTGTAACTAAATTAGTATGGTTCAAATTCTTCCCTGTAGGGGGAGAGCGCCTAAATGTCTGTTAAGAGAAACATGGGCTTACAAGATACAAGAAGAAGATAGATCACTATTCGTTTGAAAGCCAACTTTTAAAAATAAATAAAACAGGTCTTGAAGAGAGTAGGGATAGTTTTACGTCCACCATGCCGTGATATTCTCCGGATGGATAATTAATCCACTGAAAACTCAATTTCGAATTTTTTTGGTTAGATCTCTTTACGGGGCAACCACTCACTTTTTTTAGCATTTTTTGTGTGATATTTTAAATGCTTGCTCTACAATAAAGTAAGAGCTCAACAATTCGAACTACTTTTGAAATTTACGGCACGGTGTAATGACCTTTTTTTTTAAATTTGTAACGCACACTGTAATGAGACGCTGCATTAGCAATTGATATATACATAATATATATCCATCCATAGTAATTCTGCCCGAGGGCAGGTCTTTCACTGCAATCATAGCATTTTCATGCTATGCTTTGCAGCTTTGCTAGGGAATTATAGGTGTGGTAGCTTCCCGTTGCTTTCCACACCGGTGAAGGATGATGATGATGATGATGGGCAGATGATTTTCGGGAGACCGTTGGGTCCTAAGCATCCTGACATTTGCCTTACATTTAAGAAAATACACCGAGAAAACCTCACCAGGAGCCTGTCCCGATCGTGAATCGAACCCGGGCCTGCTGCGTGAGAAGGCTGCACGCTACCTGAAGACCACAGCGGTGGAATATAATTATTATTAAATGTAACGAATATTTCATTAGATATGCTAAGATATATAAGAAATACATCTTATAACTAGGCTAACATTTTGTTGTAATAAAAGATAAGATTGCAATGCAGGTAGTGTAAATTATTCAAGTGTTTGTGTGTGAAACCATAACAAAAGACAATTACAAGTCTAACTTCTCATTATACTATGTTGCAATCTTAACTTTTAGCCCTAATTACAATATATCAACGTAACCACAGAATTAAAATAACATTAATAATATAATTCAATTAATTACACTGATCAACATGATGTTTGTCTCATGAATACCAATAGTTGTACTTAATGCAGTTTTTTTATCGTATTTTCAAATATGTATTCGTAATTTCTCCATCACCCACAGTTTTTTAATTTCAATTTCAATTAATGGATTTAAATAATTACTCATAAACGTTTTTTCGTCTATTTTTCCATTGTAAAATAAAACTAAATGAGCTAACTCAGGAGATTTCAGCTAAGCAAAATGTATTTTATCAAGGCAAATGGAATCCTAATATCCTGGCCCATTATTGTTGGACCATCAAGAGGGATACTTCACAGACGAAATACAGCAGAGTATCGTCATTTCTTACTTTCTAGCTAATTTCTGGACAAAACGCGGAAAATAAGGACAACACTCATTCATGAATAAGTATATGTTATCAAAATGCAATACCATTAATTCTTAACAATTATATATAAATTAATTAGTGTATAATGCTATTGTGTTATTATTTAATTGTAATATTATTGTGTTTTCTTTATGTAATTGTAATGTTAATGTTTTTTTGGTGTATAATGCTATTCTGTTATTATTTAATTGTAATATTATTGTGTTTTCTTTATGTAATTGCAATGTTATTGATTTTTGTTGTTTATTTTTCTTTACACTAGTACCAATTATTACTTTATTGTAACGGACTATCAACAGCACGTACGGCTTACTGCCCGTGCGACTCATATTTGTAAATAATATTGTAAATATCTTACTTTTTGTCTAATAAAGTCCTACTACTACTACTACTACTACTACTACTACTACTACTACTTTCTAGGTGAGTCCGAATGTTCGAACATTGTGTAGTTACGAATGTAGAAAATATTAAAGTGTTTGAAATTATAAATTGCTGTCACTCGGAAACCATGCGTGATGGAGAAAACCGATATCATATTTGAATTCAGGCGAAGAAACTACTATCAGAATCACATATTTTTCTTTCTGAGACAAAAAAGTTTATTTTTTCTTGCTCAGTGCCATCAATATTAAGAATATATCGTTTCTATTAATAATTTTACGTGTGTAGTAGTTATCACCGTATCTTAATAGTTGTCGAACATCAACTTGTTATAGTGCCCAAATCATGGATTTCTGATCATGTATTCTCTCTTAAAAATTAATGCTTTATAATCACCCCCAGCATACCAAAGGTTGCTGGCGTTACTTCAACACACCCTGTAGTCCATTTATCATTTGAGAACCACCGTTCAAACTAATCATTGATTATTTTTGTAAAACTTTTGTTCGCACATGAGATAGGGAAAGTATGTAAGATAATGGGAGGCTTTAATTGGAAATCAGTTTTGACAATTCATCAAAACGCTAACGTAGAAAAACTATCTGCGACAAAACTTGCGTTCGATGTTAGGACCAGTGTCCTTTGTTCTGAAATTAATGGCGCACATCCACTCTCATTAATTGCATGGAAACGAGGTGCAAGTTCATTCCGCACGTGGTATATTTTACTTTCACTAATTCCCTCGCGTCATATAAATTAAAGAGTTCAGTTGGCTGCAATGATTTTTCGTGTATCTCCCATTTAATTTATAGAATCAAGAGATAAGGCAAAATATAAATTTATCCATTAATATTTATTTCACTGACGAGATAAGGGGTTTAGTGCTTCTCTTCAACTCAACCAGAAATAATAAATATTACATATTAACTTGTCCACAGCTGTGGTCACGCAGCGGGTCCGGTTCGATTCCCGGACGGAACAGGCTCCTGGATGAGGTTTTTTCGGGGATTTTCCTCACCTGTAAGACAAATGTCAGGAAATGTAAGGCCCAAACGGTCCCAAAAAATCATCTGGCCATCATCATCCTTATCATTATCATCATCATCCTTCACCGGCGTGGAAAGCAACGGGAAGCTACCACACCTATAATTCCCTAATAAAGCTGCAAAGCATAGCATGAAAATGCTACGATTGTAGTGAAAGACCTGTCATCGGAATTGCTATGGATGGATATTGACTTGTAATAAATAGATACACAGTTAGATATATAAATACATAGATAGATAGGTAGATAGATACATAGATATATGTATATAAATAGTTAGATATATATATATATATATATATATGAAAAGAAAAAAGAATGCTTGAGTCGGGATTTGAACTCGAGACTCGAGTTCAAATCCCGACTCAAGCATTCTTTTTTCTTTTCATATCATATTTGCCTTCATTGCCAAATGTCAAAAATATATTTATAATATCTAAATATATATAAATAGATATATCCCATCCATAGTAATTCTACCCGAAGGCAGGTCCTTCACTGCAATCACAGCATTTTCATGTTATGCTTGCAGCTTTACTAGGGAATTGTATGTGTGGTAGCTTCCCGTTGCTTTCCACACCGGTGAAGGATGATGATGATAATTATGATAACGATAAGGATGATGATAATGACCATATGATTTCGGGGACCGTTTGGGCCTTAAAGTTTTCCTGACATTTGTCTTACAGGTGAGGAAAAACCCCGATAAAAACCTCACCCAGAAAACTGCCCCGACCGGGGATCGAACCCGGGCCCGCTGCGTGACAAGGCAGCACGCTACCTCGAGACCACAGCGGTGGACAATGTATATATATATATAGATAAATAGATATATAGATAAATGTAAAGTAAAGTAATCCCACAACAGGCCTCAGGAGGCCCTTGGGGTAGTAGGAGGTTAAGGCTCCCACTATTTCTAGACAATCGGCACTTTATGTCAGCCGGGTTGTCAGCCCTGCGTGACGGCCGCCTTTACCCCAGAACTAGCGTCTGGTACTCATTTCCGTTAGAGGCTGAGTCGACCCCAGGGCCATAGTGCCGCCAGAGAGTTTGGGTCAGTTTAAAAATCCTGACCCCAACGGAACTTGAACCCTCGACCTTCCGGCTTGTAGCTCAGTGCCTTAACCACTACGCTACGGCGTGCCCCCAGATATAGATATATATATAGTAAATATATATATATATATATAAATATATATATATATATAAATAGATAGATATATAAGTATATATATAGATAAATAGATATATAGATAAATAGATAGATAAATAAATAAATATACTAGGAACCAGTATCGTGTGAAATGTTGGTACCTACAATAAGTAGCCACTTAAGGTTGAAAAAAGAGTTATAAAGGATGGGGGACCCAACATGCTGACCACATGTCACCCCTACACTGGCTGGATGATCATCTACTTCTATGATTAATAGCTGTGGAGTGAGGCCACCAACCGGTTGATAGGTCAAATGACATCGAGGTCTGTCGCTCCGTTGAATTTGGAGTACGAATTTATTAGGGTAAAAAATAAATATAATGTTCAAAGTAAAGTAAAGTATTCCCACTACAGGCCTCAGGAGGCCTTTGGGGTAGTGGGAGGTTAAGGCTCCCACTATTTCTAGACAATCGGCACTTGATGTCAGCCGGGTTGCCAGCCCTGCGTAACGGCCGCCTTTACCCCAGAACAAGCGTCTGGTACTCATTTCCGTTAGAGGCTGAGTCGACCTCATGGCCATAGTGCCGCCAGAAGGTTTGGATCAGTTTAAAAATCCTGACCCCACCGGGACTTGAACCCTCGACCTTCCGGCTTGTAGCGCAGTGCCTTAACCACTACGCTACGGCGTGCCCAACACAAAGTTATTTACAAATATATTGCACTAGCAGCAAGACGTAAAGTGCTTTTGTCAGTCCAAATTTTATACTTGGCGCATTGTTAACTGGCGGTTGAGGAGCGTTGCTTATTCGTCGTCTTATAGCCCCTATCACTATATTACAACCTCTAATATAGACGAAAGGAAACTGTCTCTTTTGTTTGTGTCAGTGTTGAAATAGTTTCTGTCATATGCTAATACGCGTCAATTTTTCAGACAGTTTTAAGTTTAGTTTAACTTAGAATAACTTCTAAGTACAAATTTACATTTGAAATGCCTCTTCACTAATAACAGATGAGTTGATATTTTTAAGTCAGTAGTGCCAATTCACCTCTTGTTTTCCCAATACAACAATGACGTCACGGATAGTCAGTAAAAGTGTGCGAGCTATATGTCAATGTCTAATTGCAACATAAATGAAACACAATAAATACATTACAATTACATTGACTATTTTATTCATGCCCCAAATGGGAGTCAATGACCAATCACATTTCAATGATTTTTCATTTACAACCAATCACAGTCGTGTTTCGCCTAGAATTTACCAACTAAAGTTTATCATAATAAACAAAGCACCTCCTTTTTAATATTCTGAATAGGTCATAGCATTATTTTGTAGTGGCTAACTCTCTCAAAAATACGGCTACCAGATTGCATATATAGTGCATGAATGTCAACAAGTAGCGCATGCGGGAGTTAATAAAAAAACATTTGTAGCAATTGATTATACCACCAAAAAATAAACCGCTGTTTGCACTTTCTTAAATGTATTTTTCCCAGGTAATAACAATTCAGAAACATATACTTGTCATATTTACATCACACGACATCAGAAATGAATTAATATACAGTTTGATGTGTTTCATTTTTTCCTCCACTAGAGTGCATTCTTACAATATTGCGTTCCTTTGGCAATAAATAATATGATCTGGTTGCAGTGATGAACAAAAGAATCAAATGAAGCGTACCAATCACTTCTCATTTGTTTTCAAACATCGCCGTTTATATTAAATTTATAAATATTTTAAAATAGCTATATTTAAATAATGATTTGTGAGTAGGCAGCTTAATTTTATTCGTTAAAAAAGCTGTGCAAAACATTTCTTCCACTTACTTGTGTTTCGCACTCTTTTAACTTTACTATCTAACCTCTCTTGGTTAACTCTTGTTTTTTTGACGCCGACGCTATTAGGGCATCCGAGGGCTAGGGAGTCTTTCCTTTCTTCCATTTCTTCTTTCCTTTATTTTCTTTTCTTCTCTAGAAAAGCCTGACCAGAGGCTATAAGATGGCAGCCCCATCACTGGTCTTGCCTTCCTTTGGCCAGCAACCAATCGAAGGGACTATTATTATGCTTTCAAGTCTTATACGAGAATTTCCCTCAAACGCTGGAGGGAAAATTTTCTATAGGATCGTAACAGGCCTTGGCCTAATACTTGGAAGGAAGCAGAAGAAGAAATAGTCCTAACAAATTCCACTCTTGATTTCAAAATTATCGATAAAGTCACGACTCACGAGTGAGCCAACAAGGGAACTGTATACTATTGCATGCCAAAACCTATCTTGAAAATTCTTTTAGATAAGCGTTTTGATATACCAAGGCCGTGTCCAAAAACATACCTGTATCTTTTAACTGCAAGGCACTAAAATCCAGTGCCATTATCTCATTTTTACCATAGGGATATAATACAACTCTCGAATTGATAGATTGAATAACCCTCACTACTTGCGTCCCGCCGCACTCAATTCCGCTCATACAGAAGCAAGGAGTCCATCTGCTCCGTACAATAGGTTGCTATTGATGGATTCTGGTTTCGATTTCTGCGCCTTGCAGTTAAAAGGTAGCTTTTTTGACGCTGCCTAATCATAACGTTTCTCTGGGATAAATTTCAAGGTAGGTTGCGACATGCAATTGTTGGCAGTTGGCAATTTACAAATTAAGTAAAATATGTGAAATATACAACTAGAAAATATATACTCTAAAAACAAAAGTTTTAGCTTTTCGAGGGTGTGAGCCACTAAGGGTAAAAATTCAATTAGAGAATAAAATAATAGAATTAGTGAGCAATTTTAATGATCTGGGATACAATGTATCATGTAGAAAAAGTGAAGACATTGAAAACAAAATAAATATATTTAATTATATGTGTGACACCATAAAACGAAGTCTCAAAGCAACTAGAAAGGAACACTTTTAAAATTTTATAAAACAATGGTGGTTCCAACACTACTGTATGGATCGGAACATTGGGTCTTAACCAAAACCAGGAACGAAGAATAGAATCGTCAGAAATGAGGTTTCTGAGGAGTGTGACTGGCTATACAATAATGTATCAAAGGCGAAGTGAGGTATATGAAGAGAACTGAATATATTCAAATTATTAGATAGAATTACGCAACACACAGATGAATGGATGGGCCACATCAATAGAGTGGATAACAACAGAATTCCGAAACAGATTCTTCATTACAAACCACTAGGACGAAGAAACGTTGGAAGACCAAGTAAAAGATGGACAGACCAATTCTAACATGAGATCGTAACAGACCAGCGGATCTAGTCCTTGATCTGATGATGATGATGATTGACAGTCCCCTTGTAAGTAGTAGTGTTACGCCATTTTGTGTTAATAATTGCACGTTATTTCCATACAGTATTTATTTACAAACGAATGTTGTTCTATTTTTCGCGTATTATCCAGAAAACTGCACGTTTAATAAATAATTAAAAGTTACTATACTAGATTCTAGTCCCGAGGTTCGAGGGTTCAAATCCGGTCGGGGTCAATGGATTTTTTCAGGGAGTAATATCCTGACCATTAGTTCCATCCGAAAATAAGTAAAGAAGATTCCATGTCATACATGTATAGCGCGTAAGATAACACTGAGCAACAAAAATAAACTTTTGTTTTTGTCACAGAAAGAAAAATATGTGATTCTGATAGTATTTTTTCCCCTGAATTCAAATATATTGTTTATTCTCAATCACGCAAGGTTTCCGAGAGACAGGAATTTATAATTTCAAACACTTTAATATTTTCTATATGATATTGGTTTTTCTCAATCACGCAAGATTTCCGAGAGACAGGAATTTATAATTTCAAACATTTTAATATTTTCTATATTCGTAACTACACAATATTCGAACATTCGGGACTCACCTAGAAAATAACAAATGACGATTTTCTGATATATTTCGCCTATGGAGCATCCCTCTTGATGGCCCAACAATAATTATCGGCCAGTATATTAGGAATCCATTTGCCTTGATATCTCTTTTCCATAGCTGAAATCATTTGAATTAGCTCATTTGGTTTTATTTCACAATGGACAAATGGACGAAAACAAGTTTATTAAAATAATTATTTAAATCCATTAATTGAAATTGAAATGAAAAACAGTGGTTGATGGAGAAATTCCGAATACATATTTGAAAACACAATAAAAAACTACATTAAGTACAACTATTGGTACTCATGAAACAAAAATCATGTTAACCCGTGTAATCTGAAGCCTGAAATAAGAGAACGTTGAGAACATATTTCATGATTTTCAAGCCCAGTTTTAATTGCAACGCTTACTTCTTCAGCCACATTAATTTCTAAAATACTATTTAACTAGTTATATAAGCTGCATAAATAAGAAATAAGTAAAATTTACATATAACGCAATCACCTCTATGCTTAATATATGTGGATATAAGAACAGCAGCTGGCCGGTAGACAAAAACATTTTAGGCCTTTTCTGGCTGGTACAAAATTACTAATAACCGATTCATTTGTAAAATTGGCACTTTTTAAAGATCTAATTATTACAAGCTAATACCCGACGTACGCTGTTACTTACTTACTCACTGGAACTATCGAACCCGTAGGTTCATGGTCGAGTGAACATAAGCTCTGCATACATCCCTATCCTGAGCTAATGCTTTCCAATCATTCCCTGTATAATCTAGTACCCTCATATCATAGATAATGTTATTCTCACACGTCATTCTTGGTCTACGAACTTGGCGTTTTCCCTCTGGCTTTCCTACAAGAAGCTTCCATGCACGTCTTTCATTCCCCATTCGTGCCACATGTCTTGCCCATCGCAGTCTACGAGACTTAACTGTTCTTATTATATCTGGCTTCTTATGAAGACCATGTAGCTCATTGTTATGAAGTCTTCTCCATTCACCTGTCTGTTCATCTCTCTTTAGTTCAAAACTTTTCCTAAAAACTTTATTCTCAAATACTCGTAATGTTCTTTCCTCCCTTAAAGTAAGAGTCCATGTTTCGCATCCATATAATATAACTCCTTTCAAAAAACGTTAAACTGAAAATATATAAAACTATTATTCTACCAGTTATATTATATGGATGAAAAACATGGACTGTTATTCTAATGGAGGAAAGGAGATTACGAGTTTTTGAGAAAGTTCTTAGGAAATTTTTTTGGACCAAAGAGAGATGAACAGACACGTCAATGGAGACTTTATATAACAATGAACTACATGGTCTTTATAGGAAGCCAGATATAATAAGAACAGTTAAGTCTCGTAGACTGCGATGGGCAGAACATGTTGCACATATGGGGAATGAAAGACTTGCATGGAAGCTTCTTGTAGGAAAGCCAGAGGGAAGACGCCCAGTTGGTAGACCAAGAATGTTGTGGGAGAATAATATTAAATATGATTTGAGGGAAGTAGATTATACAGGGAATGATTGGAAAGCATTAGCTCAGGATAGGGATGTATGGAGAGCTTATGTCCGCGCGGCCATCAACTTACGGGTTCGATAGTGTCAGTGAGTAAGTAATTATTTTTAGATACCCGCGCTAATTACGCGGCGTTTCTCGGGAATCTACTCATCCCGATCTTCTTGACATCGATCAGCTGAAATACAAAATTGTGTATTCAATTATGCACATGCAAATTCAGAAGATAATCTACAGAAAGATCTGTATGAACTTAACAAAATTACAGAAGAATATGGTTTGAAGATATCTACAGAAAAAACAAAAATTATGGCATTTCAAGGTGTAGATCCTGTCAGAAGTAAAATTGTACTGGACAATAAAATTTTGGGGCAGGTGAATAATTTTACATATCTAGGATGCAATATCATATGAAGAAGAAAAGGATGTAAATGCAAAAATATCTAAATTTTTAAGAATTTTAGGGTTAATAAATTCTATCTTCAAGGCACAGTTAGTCCAAAAGCATTCAAGATTAAAAGTGTATAAAACACTGGCTCTTCCAACTCTTTTGTATGGTAGCGAAGTATGGACGTTGAAACAGAAGGATATACAGAGACTTAGATCTGCTGAAAAGAGATACCTTCAGAGGACTGCAGCATACACACTACTAGATCACAAAAAAAATGAAGACATCTTAGAAGAATTACACATGGAACCTTTAGAAAACAAAATTTCTGATTATAAGTCAAGATGGATGCAACATGTTCATCGAATAGAAGGTCACAGAATACCCAAACAAATGTTAAGATATCAACCTGTAGGAAGAAGAAGACTAGGACGTCCACTCAAAAGACTTTTGGATGGTGTTTCTCTCGAGGCCGAAACAGGTCAACAAATGGCCTAAATTCGTGAATGTTCGATGATGATGATGAATTATGTACATATTAATTTGATGCATTTGTTATGGTCTTGGCATCGTAAGCCTTTTAAGCGTCCAAAAAGCCCCTAATTTTTTTATCTTCGGCCCTATAGTACGTAGTAATATATTATATACTTTAATTGTCCCAGATAGATTCCATAAAGGACAGACAGACTTACTCATTATACATATACATATATACACATACATATATATATATATATATATATATATATATATATGTGTGTGTGTGTGTGTGTGTGTGTGTGTGTGTGTGTTGTAAAGTACACTATTTACTTATCTATTTGTGCAATAAAAAAGTTTCCGAATGTAAATAAAATTAAAACTGTTTGTAAGCTTTAAAAGACCTAATAAACACCGTGTACCTGTAGACAGAGGAGTTTTTATGATGGATTGAAGAGATAATAGAACAGGTGTATGTATGTTTCTGAACTTAATTAAAATCTTTGCAATCACACGGCGTTCTTTTATCACTGGTGACAGTTTTACTGTATAAACATCTGTGATATCCTCACTTTGATCAAAACGACACCTGACATTTTTCCAGCCACGACCGCTAATCACAAACATGTGTTCATTCGACGAGTTCTGTCTCATAGCATCAAAGTACAGTGTCAAATCTTGATTTTGTATCCCCCCAAAAAAAAAATATATATATATATATATATATTAACTAAATAAATATCTTAACTAATTGAAATTTTAAAATTATAAAATTATAAATGTATGTATCTTAAAGATTCGTCTCCTCACATTCAATAAAAATATGACCTTCTTCCTTCTGCTGATGATAGGACTAGCCCCGAAAGGCCTACAGTTTTTAACATCATCATCATCACTCCAGGGATTAGGCAATTGTCCGTTGCGACTTCATAATGCATCAGCCCAACGTCTTCTAGGTCTTCCAACATCACGTCTTCCTCTTGCTTGATCATTTCTTGCTAACAATGAATATCTCTCCTTACTCATTCCATCCATATGATCAATCCATTTCTGTCTGTAATTCGTGACCTTATCCAATAAAGGCTGTACTTTCAATTCTTCTCTTATATCCTCATTTCTTATTCTATCAAGTCTTGTACATCCTTTTACTTATCTTAGGAACCTCATCTCCGCCGTCTGTATTCTACCCTTCTGTTTTTTCATTGGTGCCCAAGTTTCACATCCATACAATATTGTGGGAACCGCCATAGCATTATACATTTTTATCTTTGTTTCTTTTCTAATTTTATTTTTGAATGTTCTCTGTATTGTTCCACACACCGTCTGAAATTTATTTATTTTGGAGTCAATATCTCTTTCCACATTGTAGCCAACATCACAGCCCAAATATTTGAAACTAGACGCCTGTTCTATACTTTGATTTTCTAAAATAATTTTGGATCTCACTGGATTTCTTCCTCTAAAAGCCATGGTCTTCGTTTTCCTTACAGAAATATTTAGATCATATAATTTACATATTTCATTTAATGCATGCATAGATTTCTGTAACAGTCTAAGAAATTGAGGAAACGGTCCTTTATCATCATCATCATCATCATCCGGTATCATGACAGTTGCCGTTGTCTTCCTGAAACTAGGCGCCATTCCTATCTATCCATCCATTGATCTTCCTCTAATCCTGTGACAATCATAGCCGCTTGCACACCCTCTATCCAGGTTTTCTTTGGTCTTCCTTTCTTCTTCCTTCTCTTTGGGATCCATTACATAATAAGTATATAAGCAATCTTTGTTCTGGCATTCTTTTAACATGGCCATTCCACTGTAATCTTTCATTTTCTATAATGTCTATGATATCCGGCTTCTCTTGCACATCTATAATTTCCCTTGTTTATTTATTTCATGTTCTATCCATTCTAGATTTTCCAACTGATCTACTTAAAACATTCATTTCTGTACTTAAAATTCTTTTCATTTTCTTGGTAGGAATTTACAAAACTTCAAAACCATATGTTAAAATGCTCTGAACTATGGTTTGATATATTTTTAATTTTCCATATTTTGTAATATTTTTGCTCCACCAAACAGAGTTTAAAGCATTTATTGCTTGTTTTGTTTGTGCGATTCTATTTTTAATTCCCACTGTGTTATCGCCTGAATGGTCTAATGCTGTTCCTAAATAAGTGCATTCAATACTAGGATTAATTCTTCTCCATTGTTGAAATTTATATTTTCCCTTCTTTTCTTATACACAGATATTTAGTTTTCTCTATATTTATATAAAGTCTCCATTTTTCATATTCTTATTTTAGTTTTCTTGCCACATATACTAATGTCATCATGATCTTGTGATTTTAATACCTGGTCGTCTGCAAAATTGAGTGAATATACATGCGTATTTTGAATTGATATGCCCGTTTTTTTCATGTTTTTTTCCTCCAGTCTCTTAGCACTCTTTCAAGTTAAATTTTGAAGAGAGTTGGAGATAAACGGACCTTTAAGTTACGAAATTTTATTTATTTATATTGGACCTTTAACATCTGTCATCGGCCCTGCTTTGGGAAGTGACGGCTTAGTCGAAGAATATGGGGAAGCAACAGAAAATATGAGGGGATACATTATGTTATATTCGTTCTTTACTTCTATGTGTTTTGCTTTCTTTTAGTAGTTTTGTTACTGTAAGGCCAATGGTGTTTTAATGTGAATTTTACTAATGTTAAATGAAATATCTCAATACTTTCAAAAATTATTTTCAAGCATTTCTGAGGTTGCTACATAAAAGGTTAAAAGTATAAAAATATACCTGAGATCTCATTGGTTAAAAAATACAACTTTATACTTTTAAGAAATCGTAATAAATATAATTAATCTCTTTTTATTACATTACTTTCTTTCTGAACGAGGTGGCTTAAAGGTGGTAGCGTTTGCAACTGGCATTTTGTGAGTCCTGTTTCGAACACCGATAGAGAAGAATTTGAGAATTTTCCAGATTTCTCTCATTATAAAAGCAAATATTCTGTTGAAATTTCATGACCAGAACTAATTTTGTGATAATCTCATAGATTGCCATGGGCAGGACATGCAGCACGAACGGGGAATGAAAGAAGGGCTTGGAAACTCGTTACAGAAGAACCAAATGGAAAGCTCTTAGTACGCAGTTCAAGAATGAGATGGGAGAACAACATTAATCATGATTTGATGGAAGTAGATTATACAGGGGATGATTGAAAAACATCTCAGGACAACGATATATGGAGAGCTTACGTCCGCTCGCCCATGAACCCACTGGTTCGATAGTGCAAATGAGTTAGAATTAGTTAGCAAAAGAATAATCCGAAATAAAGTTAGCTGAATTTGATTTCATAGCGTTTTTCCTCTGTTGCAGCTTTTAAAACCATCTAATCCCACGCACTACGAAATTAGTTCATTTTATGCGTGTATGTGGAAGTTTGACTAATATTTTTGTAAAGCGAGACGAGGTAAGTAATATGATTATGAAAACCTCTTGAGGCAGACTTGTGATCAAACCGAATTACATTAAGTACTGTAGGCGTTCATACAAGGGCGTATCGATAAACTTGATAAACTCTTGTTTTATTTAAAACTTGCTCTGCCCCAATAACCTACTCCACCTACTGTTCTCAACATATATGGAACAAATATTATTGTACATAATTAACTAACTAACTCAATGGCTCTATCGAACCCAGAGGTTTATGGCAGCGCGGGCATTACCTCCCATACATCTCTATCCTGAGTTAATGTTTTCCAACCATCCCCTATATGACGTGCTTCTTTCAAATCATTGTTAATGTTATTCTCCCATCTCACTATTCGTCTACCAACAGCGGCGTTTTCTCTCTGGTTTTCCTACAAGAATCTCCCATGTCCCTCTTTCATTCCCCTCTCGTACCACGTGTCCTGCCCATCTCAGTCTACGAGACTTAACGGTTTTCATTATATTTGGTTTCCTATAAAGATCATGTAATTACAAATATATCAAACCATAATTCAGAGCATTTTAACATATGGTTCTTAAGTCTAGCAAATTCCTGCCAGGGAAATGAAAAGAATTTTAAGTACAGAAATTGATGTTTTAAGAAGATCAGCTGGAAAATCTAGAATGGATAGAAAACGAAATAAAGAAATAAGGGAAATTATAGGTGTACAAGAGGAACCAGACATCATAGACATTATAGAAAAGAAAAGATTACAGTGATATGGCCATGTCAAAAGAATGCCAGAACAAAGACTGCCTAAAATTGTTATGGAATGGATCCCAATGGAAAGGAGGAAGACCGAAGAACACTTGGATAGAAAGGGTACAAGCAGCTATGAATATCAGAGGAATGGAGGAAGATCAATGGATGGACAGAGAGGAATGGCGTTTGGTTTCCGGAAGACGGCGGTAGCTGCCATGATACCGGATGATGATGATGATGATAAAGATCATGTAGCTCATTGTTAAGAAGTCTTCTCCATTCACCCGTCTGTTCATCTATCTTCGGTCCAAACATTTTCTTAAGAATTTTATTCTCAAATACTCGTAATCTTTACCCCCCATATAATAACAATAATCATCTTCTTCACTGCAAGGTTTAGGCGATTCGCCTGTTACGAATTCACAATGATTCCTTCCATCTCTTCCTAGGTTTTCCTACATCCCTTAATCACGTTGGTTCAAAATGATATGCTATCTTGGGCAATCTTGTTTTTTCCATTCTTTGAACATGTTCTTCCCAGTCGATGCGGTGTTGATGAATTATATATTTTTTGAATATATTTCTGATTTACTTCTTATTTATTCATTTCTTATGTGGTCCAATTTTGTGCATCTTATGGTCCTTCTTAGAAAAGTCATCTCTGCACTTTATATTTTACTCGAACTCTTCTTATTTGCTACCGTATAAAAGTACCGGTACCTCCATTGTTTTTTAGAACTTCAATCTTGTATTCTTTCTTGTTTCATCATATAATATTAAATACTAATAATAATAATAACAGTATTAAATAAATAAACAAATAAATAATAGTAATCAACTGAATTGGTGTTTACTTGATGAAAATCCATATTCATTAATTAAATAATAATAATAATAATAATAATAATAATAATAATAATAATAATAATAATAGTTCAATTCAGGCTTTCACGGCCAAAAATCATAATATAAAGACATTCCGGGCTATGTGCCCGCTGTCCATGACTGGTGTTTCCTCCAGACGTTTCTCCCTCAACTCCGGTGGGCATCTTCAGTAGCGAGTACTTTTAGGTGGTGTTCCCTGGTAGGAGGCCCAACTGTAAAAGAGGGGTAGACTTGTCTAGCCACCTTCCCACATCTACAATACACCGTATAATGTCTTGAGTCAGTGAGTCGGTCGTATTGCTGAGTATGGTGAAACGATGGTACCGTCTTAGATGCTGCATTCTGTATAATAATATCCTATCAACTCGATATTGTCGGCTGGGATGGACTAGTGGATATGTTTTTCGCGTCTGGTCCCGAGGGTCTAGGGTTCAACCCCGGCCGGATTTGATGGATTGTTTTGGACGAAAAATTCCAAGGAACAAGTCCTCCAATTGACTTTAAGTAGTGGATCCCGAGTCTGGAGATTTTCAGGCTCGCAAAGAACCGCAAGCCTGAATAAAAAAGCTTCTGTGAAAAATTTAACCAACCGTCATCCATCCAAGTAATACCTTACTTGTCTACTAGATGTCTCATTGAGTCACAACGCTGACCAGGTGTCATTCACCGACTTCTGTAGGGAAACAAGTATAACTGAATTAACGTGGTTAAGATACTGCTGATCACGTGTCATTCACCGACATCTGTAGGGAAACAACTGTAACGAAATTAGCATGTTAAAGATTCTTCCCGATAGGGAGCACTCGAGGGACATAAAGGCATACGAAGAAGAAAATCAAATCGACATAGAACCCTCTTTCATTTCAATACCTTATGTTCGTGAAAGTAAGCACTGCTGTAAAATATCTGTCGCATATTAAACCATGAAAAATAAAATGTATTTTCAGCAAGGTTGGGAAGCGAGGAAATTATTAAAAACCGAGGGATAGCGAGATTCTGTAAAACACTTCACAAACGTGTGTTGTATATTATTTTTAGCACGATGGTGTTTTTAAAAACAATAAATAATAGTAAAATACTAACATCTTTGTTTGAAATATTTGCGTTCATTATGAACAACTGACTGACATAAGCAGTCTTGCCAACATATGTACGCTAAATGCCGAAAATAATTTAATTGAGACTATACCAATCGGGCTAAAATGGCGGAAAGTATGAATGATGCTAATCAAAATGACGAAACTCAAGAAGCGTGAGAAGTTGTGTGTGCTTCTTTAGTACCAGAGAATTCTAAATCAAGATAAAAAAGGATACATTTTATTCAGTAGGTGGCTGGAGGAGAAGAAATTGACTGTAGGTGAGAAAGTATGATTACTTATTTCGTACTCAGGAATATTGTTTCAAATAAAGTTCAGTTCATTTAAAATTTAGTGATTTGTTTCGTATAATATTAACACTACATTTTGTATATACGTTGTACATAGTATACACAAAGGGCAGTGGTCTTACTTACCACCCAGCTTGGTTTAGGCTAGGGGCATGGCAATTTCTAAAAATTAGCGACGATCACGATATGCGAATATGTCCAATGTGCGGGAACTTTGAAGACGAGATACACATATTAGGAAAATGTGATGATTTAGAATATTGGAGACGTCAGTTATTACCGGAACGATTTCTATATTCAAATCGGGAAAGATTGGCATGCTACGAGTTATTGGTAAATCCAGAAAATTGGATAAACTTGGGTAAATTTCTGGACAAATGTCGGAAAATAAGAACAACACTCATTCATGAATAAATACATGTTATCAAAATGCAATACCATTAACTCTTAATAATTATACATAACTACCCGTGCGGCCCATATTTGTAAATAATATTGTAAATATCTTACTTTTTATCTAATAAAGTCATACTACTACTACTTCCCACCCTAGGTAGGTAATTTTTAATATTACAGTATAGTTATTTAGTTATTTATAGGTTGGCAATCCCGAAATTTAGGAAAATTAACTTTCAATCATGGCCGTCATTCCTGCAAGTAAAACAGAACGCACTATCGTGCAAAAATAAAAAAAAATACCGAGATCTCTAAATACTGCATTATGTAAACCTATTGGCGTTTTAACTCTTTTTTGCCACATATAAAACAATTGTGACTGATATGTAGGTAAATACGTAGGTGTACAATGATACCTGCAGGCGCGAAGCAACTGCTTGATAATTCGCGCCTACGCAATTATTAATTTCCTCATTATATTAGTACAAACATTCTCATCCACATTAAAAAAAATTGCTAACAAAAATAATCAGATTCATTCTTTGTTTACCAAGCAACTCATGATGGTAGTCTTAAAAAGCAGTTGCATTTCTCTAATTTAATTTCACAAATATTTACACATATTTCACAAATTTTCTTTATTGTTTTCTTACTACTTCATTGTATAAACACAAATAATTTGCTACTATAAGAGTCTCTTATTCACAGTTTATTTTATAACTCAGTTCTTCACAGTAGTTCATGGCTATATTTAACATATCTACTTGCATTCGCACTTAGGATGCTTTTTATGTCCACAATTGTAATATGATTGGCAGGTCGATCGACTTTCATTTCTTTTTATATGACTGTAGGAACCATTTGGAAGGCCATTCTGGAAGTCTCTCTAATATAAAGTCCGATAGGCAGATTTCTAGAATCGATGTATCTGGAAAATGATTTTTCCAGAAAACACGTCTGGAGAGGTTGTTTGCAAGCTGCACACAACCCTAATCTATCTTCTATTATCTTATAAAGAGTCCTGTTGCGGCCCTTGAATTTCAAATGCGGCGATTTGAGCAAGGGATCAACAACGCGTTACAATATATTCTATGCACTTTGCATCATCGTCTAATGTATTTTAAAAATAAGAACTTGTTTAATTTTTATTAAAGGGATTTCTGTGTACAAGTGCATAGTCAATTAATTGCCCGAACCTACAATATAGTAACATTACATAAAATATAAAAAATCGAATTTACCACAAAAAAAAAGTATCTTTCAAGAAAATATGTTTTTTGCGCGATAGTCTGTTTTGTCGTACTTAAAGCAATGACGAACATGGTTGAAAGTTCAACTTCATACATTTCGGGGTTGCCAACCTAAATAACTATACTGTAATATTACATTTACACCCACGTGCGGGAAGAAAAACCACTACCCTCTATGTATACTACGTACAATGTATATACAAAAAAAATGTCCAAAACATAGTGTTAATATACATTATACGAAACAAATCTCTGCATTTTAAATGAACTGAACTTTATTTGAAACAATATAAAACAATAAATTCGTACTTGCGGCCATGTTATCAATAATTGTTCTCAAGGCCTCCTGTTGTTTCACAACTAATAAACATTGTCCACACTGTTAACGTTAGTCAATTGTTTATAATGAATGCAAATATTTCCAGCAAAGATGTTATTATTTTACTATTATATATTATTTTGAAAACACCATTGCTCAAAAAATAATGTAAAACGCACGCTTGTGAAGTGTTTTACAGAAACTGGGAAATTAAAAACCGAGCTATCGCTCGTTTTTTAAACATTTTCCCTCCATTCTGTAAAAAAAAACACTTCCCAACCCCGCATTGTAATATACTATTATTGTCTTTAGTTTTCTTAGAGTCCAAAGTAACTTTATTTCTCCACAAATATGTATGTGGCGAATTTTCTTCTTCCAGGCTGTGGCTTCCCATTCTCCGCCTGATTCCGTCCATCCAATTACCTCATAATCTTTCTCATCCCTGATAAAAATAATTGAAACTTCACAGTTGTGTTTCCTTAAGTCTATAGCTGGATATTCTTTAAGGGATAATAAAATAAACGAACATATAAAGAATTAACAATACATATCTACGTAACTTAGATGAAAACAATTACTAGAAATAAAAGTAATTGGTAACAACACATCCAAATAATAAACGAAAACTGCATTTACAAAAATAAATTATGTAATATAGAGCTTATGTAATAGAAATATTAGCCCTAGGGAGATCAAGAAGACGCTGAAAGACGATCTACTACACATTATAATGGGGAGCGGAACGGTTCAACAAACAAATACTCTGATGCTGATAATGATGATCATTCTCTTCCTCTTTCCTTTCATCAACTCGAGAATCGGCTTGAAAATACTTTCATCTTCCATACTTTAAAGATAATCAAACTAAACAACTTTTCTTTTTTAATGATCTCCACAATATTCTCATTCAGTTTCATAACTTTCTTATTGTTTATGTGTATCGTCATAACATGTTTGTCTATGCCAATATCACCCATTTAGAATTTCATGCTTGGGGCTCCGCTTTGGGTGAAATGTTGAAATTTCAGTTGTGCTATTCGTGCCACCTATCCACCAGGCGCTTGCTACATTGTTTTCCTACAAGTGTTCATCTAGATAGATAGATAATGGAATTTATTGCCTTTTTTTCAGAAGAAAGAAAATACATATGCATTTACATTGCGCGCGGGCCTGCTTGGCCGTACGTGCATTATTTTCCCATGAATAAAAAAATATATCTAATCATAATATAAACAAATACACCTGTATCAAAATAATAATAGGCTACATATAAGTAAAATCTATGTCTACACTACATTACAATAATACATATCTACACTCATTCATGAAAAGACCATGTGTATAAATAAATAAATAAATAAATAAATAAATAAAAAAGTCCCTGTTACAGTTAGGGTAGCTGTTTTAGGGCGTAAAGGACCTTTGGAACATGGATTACTAGTGAACGGTAAGATCGTGTGATTTACCTACGGATTACGTTAGCCGAGCGGCATGGCTGATGACTTTATAGTAGAGGGTATTCGAGACAAATAAATAACTAATTAAATAACCATCTATATTTAAAAATTATTAGAACAATTAATTACAAATAAATAAATTAGCCTAACTTATTCTAATACATATTCATGGGGGAGGGAAAGAGAGAGAGGTTAAACCGCGGTATGTTGAAACTTCGCCCCATACCGGGCCAGAACTCATATTACTTCATACTACTTAAATTTATTTCTAAACCTATCCATCTTGATCTCATTATAAAGGCCCCCATTTTATCCTATTAAGAATAACATGTGCAGACTTACCACAGCTGTGCTCGGAAAAACTACAACACTGCCGTTC
Organism: Diploptera punctata; assembly: GCA_030220185.1. Classification (NCBI taxonomy): domain Eukaryota; kingdom Metazoa; phylum Arthropoda; class Insecta; order Blattodea; family Blaberidae; genus Diploptera; species Diploptera punctata. Next base: position 3,336,355 of record JASPKZ010001610.1, read on the forward strand.
AGTCACTTTTCGCTTATATGACTCCCACTCTGATGGCCTAACTGTAATCTCTCTCTCTTTCACCAAGCATGGTAAGTTCATAGGCCCTAACGGTACATTTGTCCTGCTGTCTTTTGGAATGCGAAAACCCTGACCTTCTCATCCTTAGGCTATATTTCGTTTTGGATGTTTCCAGAACCTCAGCTGTAACTGTATATGATTTGATATAGACCTAACTGTACTAGTCAAGGTAAATCTGATTTCATATTCTGTCTAATATGAAACCTATAATATTACTAATATGAAACCTATAATATTACTAATATGAAACCTATAATATTAATACTATTTAAAATAATTAATTAAAATATCTAGTCCTAAATTATCCTAAATTATCCTATTTATAACAGTCCCATTCTATACATTATTAATTAAAAAAAAATTGCTAGAAAACAAATTAGAAAAAAACACACACACATACACCCACATACCCTCTCACGCGCACGCTCATACCCCCCTCCCCTCGACCCTGCAGACATCAAATGCACTATCAGACTATTCAACTTATCAGACCTACTTATTATATAATATAATTAAAGATCGAAAACAAAGACCATATTGAGATTCTTCTTATTGATAATACATATATCCTTAATCTACAATTTTGCTATATCTCAATTTCCTTACTGTACCGAAAAATTTGCGATCCGACCTGAGAAATCTCTCCTGCAGCATCTGTAATCTAAGTTGTTCTGTCTCTCTACAGAATGCTATAATATGCTGCCAGTTTTCATGGTCATCGCATAGCGGGCATAGTTCAATGCCTTCTTCACTTGTTAAATTATGGGCCATCCATACCCCCAAATGAAACCATGTAATAGTGTTCATCTATCTATAATGACGTAGCCCATCACCGAAGCCACAGCCTCCCCTTTACAAGGAGTTACTTGACCAAGTTAATTTTTTAGTTACCTTATTTGCTCGTATCGTGGATGGCATGTGGTCAACACACTGGCCCAATGAGACATCCTAACAAGCAACTAAGGTATCACTAGAACATTGATGCCACTAAATTTTGCTTAGAGGCCTCTTTATTCAGGCTTAAGGATCTTTTACGAGCTTAAAAATCTTCAGACTCGGGACCCTTGGCTTAAAGTCCCTCCCGGAGGACTTGCTCCTTGGATTTTTCCATCCTAAAAAAATCCATCAACCCCGGCCGGGTTTGAACTTGCGACCCTCGGAACTAGAGGCAAGGAGCAATAACCACTAGTCCACCTTGTGCCCATATTTAATCCCCCATTCGTGCCACATGTCTTGACCTTCGCAGTCATAACTGTTTTTATTATATCTGATTTCCCTAAAGATAATGTATTTCACTGTTATGTAGTCTTCTCCTTTCACCTGTCTGTTCATATATCTTTCTCCAAGAATCTTCATAATTACAAATAATAAGATAATAAAATATATACCTGAGATCTTAATCGTCTTCAATAATGTAACGTGTTTTCTAAGTATACGTAGAACAATCAGAAGAATGTTAAACAAAACCAGAAAGGACACCCAATTACATTTTTATAAAACAATAGGTGTGCAATCATCATTATATGGCAATGAATGTTGAGTGCTAAATGAAAGGATAAAAGCAAAATAAATGCAACAGAAATTGCATTTTTTAAAAGCAGTAAAGGAATTCTAATAAAAAAGACCATGTTAGTGAGTAACACTAAGAAATTAGAAGTAAATATCAATAAAACTATGTGGTCACATATAGAAATGCATTATATAACGGAAACGGACAGCTAATGACAAATGAGGGAAATTTTGAGGAAAGAGGCTGAATTCAAATGCCTAGGAACAATAATCACAAACAGAAATGAGATGCACAAAGAAATTAAACATGGGCTCAATTCTGGAAATGCGTGCTATTATGCATTACAGAGACTCATGATGCCCCCACTCCATTCAAAAAAACGTTAAACTGTAAATATATAAAACTATTATTCTACCAGTTATATTATATGGGTGGGAAACATGGACTCTTTATTTTAAGGGAGGAAAGGACATACGAGTATTTGAGAATAAAGTTCTTAGGAAAATTTTTGGACCCAAGAGAGATGAGCAGACAGGTGAATGGAGAAGGCTACATAACAGTGAATTACATGGTCTTTATAGGAAGCCAGATATAATAAGAACAAATAAGTCTCGTAGACTGTGATGGGGAGGACATGTGGCACGAATGGGGAATGAAAGACGTGCATGGAAGCTTCTTGTAGGAAACCAGAGGGAAAACGCCCAGGTGTTAGACCAAGAATGAGGTGGGAGAATAACATTAACTGTGATTTGAGGGAAGTAGATTATACAGGAGATGATTGGAAAACATTACCTCAGGATAGGGTTGTATGGAGAGCGTATGTCCGCGCGGCCATGAACCTATGGGTTCGATAGTATCCGGGAGTTAGCAGTAATAGCGTTTTCATTCTATGCTTTGCATCTTTACTAGGGGATTATAGATGTGGTAGCTTCCCGTTGCTTCCCACACCGGTTAAGGATGATAAGGATGATGGTGATGATGCTGGCCATATGATTTCGGGGACCGTGTGGGCCTTAAAAGTTTTCCTGACATTGGTCTTACAGGTGAAGAAAAACCCCGATAAAAACCTCACCGAGAAAAACTGCCCCGACCGGGGATCGAACTCGGGCCCGCTGCGTGACAACCTCGAGACCACAGCGGTGGACGCAGTAAAGATATACATACAGAATTATACATTAACCCCTCCCAGATATGGTTTAGATTTATATAAGGATATGGATTCAACATCTAGATCGAATGGGAGAAAGTCGATTATCGAAAAGATCCTGGAAATTTGCGCCTATAGGCAAGAAACCCCAACGGTCAGCAGAGCGGAAGAGGTACCCCTTCTGTTGGGGAAAATAAATCGATTAATATTTAAGTCCCCATGCATGTAATCGTCTCTATAAAGAACAACTAGGTTAATACAACATATGGCTTGATATCGGGTCGTAGATGGCAGCCGCATCAGATATCTTACCCTGCGAGACTCTAGTAACGTCTTCAGGGGATATCAATATTCATACTACCGAGTCTCTGGTAAAAATGTCGGAACATTCAACCGTTGACACCAATTCTAATACGAGATCGGAACAGACCAGCAGGCGTAATCCTTGATGCTGAATAATAATAATAATAATAATAATAATAATAATAATAATAATAATAATAATACTTACTCACTTGCACTATCGAACCGGTAGGTTCATGACCGCGCAGACATAAGCACTCCATACATTCCTATCCTGAGCCAATGTTTTCCAATCATTCCCTGTATAATCTACTTGCTTCAAGTCATAATTAATGTTAGTCTCCCACCTCATTCTTGGTCTACCAACTGGGCGCCTTCCCTCTGGCTTTCCTACAAGAAGCTTCCATGCAAGTCTTTCATTCCCTATACGTGCAACATGTCCTGCCCATCGCAGTCTACGAGACTTGACTGTTCTTATTATATCTGGCTTCCTATAAAGACCATGCAGTTCATTGTTATGTAGTTTTCTCCATTCCCTGTCTGTTCATCTCTCTTTGGTCCAAAAATTTTCCGAAGTACTTTATTCTCAAATACTTGTAATCTCCTTTCCTCCCTTAAAGTAAGAGTCCATGTTTCGCACCCATATAATATAACTGGTAGAATAACAGAATAATAGCACGCATTTCCAGAATTGAGCCTATGTTTAATTTCTTTATGCATCTCATTCCTATTTGTGATTATTGTTCCTAGGTATTTGAATTCAGCCACTTTCTCAAAATTTCCCTCAATTTTCATTAGCTGTCCATCTCCATTATATAATGTATTTCTACGTGTGACCATATATTTAGTTTTATTGATATTTACTTGCAGTCCTAATTTCTTAGTGTTACTAAATAGTTTGTGCGTGTTGTCCTTTAGTATCTCCTCGCTATCGGCCAATAGTACTACATCATCTGCATAAACTAACAGCTTATTAATACCATTGAATAATAATAATAATAATAATAATAATAATAATAATAATAATAATAATAATAATAATAATGTTTTATTTATTCTGACAGAGTCAAGGCCATAAGACCTTCACTTCTACTCAACCAGCACAAATTTACAAATACATGTTTATAGTACAAATTACTTATATACTATGTTAATTATAAAGAGTTAAGAAATATATTAAATGTTGCAATGTAAATTTCAGGTACAAACAACATTTTATACGATAAAATAATAATCTTCTTCTACCTCCAACCAAGTCTTAGGCCTATAGGCCTGTTACGATATCACCGATGAATTTTGTATCCAGCGTTTTCTTGGACGGCCCAGAGATCTCTTCCCTGTTGGACAATAACGAAGCATGGCCTTGGGAACTCTATCTGAACTCATTGATCGCAAATTATCCATCCAATTGTTCAGGTATCTGTGTATGTATTCAATAATAATAGCAATAATAAAAACAGTAGCAGTAGTAACAACTGTAGTAATAGTAGTAGTAATAGTAGTAATAGTAGTAGTAGTAGTAGTAGTAGTAGTAGTAGTAGTAGTAGTAGTAGTAGTAGTAGTAGTAGTAGTAGTCAAATGAGGGAAATTTTGAGGAAGTGACTGCATTCAAATACCTAGGAACAACGCCGTAGCGTAGTGGTTAAGGCACTGAGCTACAAACCCGAGGGTCGAGGGTTCAAGTCCCGTTGGGGTCAGGATTTTTAAACTGACCCAAACCCTCTGGCGGCACTATGGCCCTGGGGTCGATTCAGCCTCTAATGTAAATGAGTACCAGACGCTTGTTCTGGGGGTAAAGGCGGCCGTCACGCAGGGCTGACAAACCGGCTGACATAAAGTGCCGATTGTCTAGAAAAAGTTGGAGCCTTAACCTCCTACTACCCGAAGGGTCTCCAGGCCTGTTGTGGGATAAAGAAAGAAAGAAAGAAAGGAACAACAATTACAAATAGGAATGAGATGCACAAGGAAATTAATCATAGGCTCAATTCTGAAAATGCGTGCTATTATGCATTACAGGGACTCTTGATTTCCTAACTCCTTTGAAAAAATGTTAAACTGAAAATGTATAAAACTATTATTCTACCAGTTATATTATATGGGTGCGAAACATGGACTCTTACTTTAAGGGAGGAAAGGAGATTACGAGTATTTGAGAATAAAGTACTTAGGAAAATTTTTGGACCAAAGAGAGATGAACAGACAGATGCATGGAAAAGACTAACATAACAGTGAACTACATGGTCTTTATAGGAAGCCAGGTATAATGAGAACAGTCAAGTCTGGTAGACTGCGATGGGCAGGACATGTGTCACGAATGGGGAATGAAAGACTTGCATGGAAGCTTCGTGTAGGAAAACCAGAGGGAAAACGCCCTGTTGCCAATAATGAGGTGCGAGAATAATATTAACCAAGATTGAGAGTAGTGGATTATACAGGGAATGCTTGGAAAACATTAGCTTAGGATATTGACATATGGAGAGCTTATGTCCGCGCGGCCATGAACTTACGGGTTCGATAGAGTCAGTGAGTTAGTAGTATTAGTAGAAAAGTAGTAGTAGTAGCAGTAGTAGTAGTAGAAGAAGAAAAAATATAATGGTCATAGTAGCCACTTTCAGCCTATAGGCTTATATCACAAATGAGGTTTGTAAATTATTCTGCATTGTGACATTTAATTTTTACAGTTCAGTGCTACCATACTGCGGTTTGGCTGAAAGGTTGAAACATGAACGTTTAATTTACAAAGCTCTGTTTTTCTGACTGAGGGCAATAGGAAGGGATATTCCGCACACAATACTGCGGTTTTCCAGTTTTGTCGATTGATACTGGATGAGTAATGGACACTTCCGTGTTTATCGTAAAGGTTAAATGTTAACATTCGTTTCCGGTAGATGGCTTCACACAATCCTCTCGCAATCAATTATAAAAAATGTTCGTCACGCAGAAATTGCGTACACTAATCGTATTACTCAGCAAATCGAATTTATGGGCATATTTTGCTGGTAGACAGAATATATTTTTTTGCACGTTCTGTCGTACTTAGAGCAATAGCGACCATTAATGAAAGTTCAGTTTCCTAAATTTCGGGGTTGCCAACCTATAAATGTCCACCACTGTGGTCTCGAGGTAGTGTGCTGCCTTGTCACGCAGCGGGCCGGGTTCGATTCCCAGTCGGGACAGGCTCCTGGGTGAGGATTTTTTCGGGATTTTTCCTTACCTGTAAGACAAATGTCAGAAAGCTTAGGGCCCAACGGTCCCCGAAAATCATCCGGCAATTATCATCAACATCGTCCTTATCATCATCATCGTCCTTATCATCATCATCGTCCTTATCATCATCATCGTCCTTATCATCATCATCGTCCTTATCATCATCATCGTCCTTATCATCATCATCGTCCTTATCATCATCATCGTCCTTATCATCATCATCGTCATTATCATCATCATCGTCATTATCATCATCATCGTCCTTATCATCATCATCTTCCTTATCATCATCATCGTCCTTATCATCATCGTCCTTATCATCATCATCATCATATCATCATCATATCATCATCCTTATCATTATCATCATCCTTATCATTATCATCATCCTTATCATTATCATCATCCTTATCATTATCATCATCCTTATCATTATCATCATCCTTATCATTATCATCATCCTTATCATTATCATCATCCATATCATTATCATCCTTATCATTATCATCATCCTTATCATTATCATCATCCTTATTATCACCATCCTTTCCATTATCATCATCCACCGGTGTGGAAAGCAACGGGAAGCTACCACACCTATAATTCCCTAGTAAAGCTGCAAAGCATAACATGAAAATTCTATGATTGCAGTGAAAGACCTGCCCTCGGGCAGAATTAATATGGATAGATGGAACCTACAAATAACTAAATTATACTGTAATATTACTTATTACGTACCTCGTGCGGGCAGTAGAACCACTGCCCTTTATGTATACTGCATACAAGTAGCGTAGTGGTTAAGGCACTGAGCTACAAGCCGGAGGGTCGAGGGTTCAAGTCCCGTTGGGAGTCAGGATTTTTAAACTGACCCAAACCCTCTGGCGGCACTATGGCCCTGGGGTCGACTCAGCCTCTAACTGAAATGAGTACCATACGCTTGTTCTGGGGGTAAAGGCGGCCGTCACGCAGGGCTGACAACCCGGCTGACAAAGTGCCGATTGTCTAGACAAAAGTGGAAGCCTTAACCTCCTACTACCCCAAGGGCCTCCGGGCCTGTTGTGGGATCACTTTACTTTACGTACAATGTATAATGCATATACAAATATATATCCAAAAGGTAGTGTTATAGTATATTACGATGCAAGGTTGGGAAGTGGTATTTACAGAATGGAGGAAAATGTTTAAAAACCGAGCGATAGCGAGGTTTTTATTTTCGGAGAATCTGTAGAACACTACACAAACATGCGTTGTAGGGGCCTACATTATTTTCTGCGCGATGATGTTTTCAAAATAGTAAATAGTAGTAAAATAATAACACCTTAGTTGGAAATATTTGCGTTCATTATAAACAATTGACTAACGTTAACAGTGTGGGCAATGTTTATTATTTGAAACAACAGGAGGCCTTGAGAACTATTATTGATAACATGGTCGCAAGTACGTATTTATTGTTTTATATTGTTTCAAATAAAATTCAGTTCATTTAAAATGCAGCGTTTTGTTTAGTATAATGTATAGGCCTATTAACACTACCTTTTGGATATTTTTTGCATATACATTGAACGTAGCATACATACAGGGCAGTGGTTTACTTCCCGCACGTGGGTGTAAATATAATATTACAGTATAGTTATTTAGGTTGGCAATCCGGAAATGTAGGAAGTTGAACTTTGAATCATGGTCGCCATTGCTGTAAGTACGACAAAACGCACCATCGCGCAAAAATATACATTATATGAAACAAATCACTGAATTTTAAATTAACTGAGCATTATTTGAAACAATATAAAACAATAAATTCGTACTTTCCGCCATTTTATGATTGGTGTCACGCCTGCCGTAGTCTCAACTAAATTATTTTCGGCATTTACCGTATAAACATTGGCCACACTTTACTCAATTGTTTATGATGAACGCAAATATTTTCAACAAAGATGTTATTACTCTATTTTTATTTATTATTTTGAAAACACCATCGCGCAAAAAATAATGTACAGCGCACGTTTGGGAAGTGTTTTCACAGAATCTCGGAAATTTAAAATCTAGCTATAGCTCAGTTTTTAATCATATCCTCGCTTCTGTAAAAACCACTTCCCAACCTCGCATCGTAATGAACTATTGTTACGTAAATCACAGGTATCAAGTTCGTTAAGAGAAAACTAGAGCAATTATTACATTTAAGCTTTTACTATTTCTAATGATGAATTTCGCTAATTTTTGGAGAATATCTTTCTCGTTTTATTTCAATGCCATAGGCCTACACCGAACTTGATTATGAAAAATCAAGATCTGTGGCCGCTAGAGCGATGCTTAAATTCTCGCTTTATGTAATCCTAATAATGGTCCGATTTTGCTGGTTTGCGCACTCGCCCTTATTTTGACTTAGGCTTTCACGGCCGGAGTTAATATGGTGATATTGTAGAAGATTTCCGGGCTGTTGGCCGTGGTCTTGAGGCTTGTAGTTTCCCGAGAACACGTCGCGGATAAATGTATAAATAGGGCAGGTAGCCGACAAAATTGTCAGTCTCAAGACAACCCTTGAGGATGCTGGACGCAGTCTCTGGCGAAACGTCGGGGAACTACAAGCCTCAAGACCACGGCCAACAGCCCGGAAATCTTCTACAAGATCATCGCCCTTATTTAATTTAATGGATTGCATATGCCAAGTTTGGTTCTGAAAAAATTGCTGCTGCTAGAGCGTTACATACTAATTAATATATTAATTAATATATATATATATATATATATATATACAGGATGTTGCAAGAAAACACCGACAACGGAGGTGAAGTGGTATATTGAGATATGATCATTTTTTAATAAGGTACTGATGTCCGGAAACGTTGCGTTTTTACACTATGGGTAGCTAATTTCTCAAGAGTTCTCTTAGTTGGATTTCAAGACTAAATGCTTGACAATACTGTCACAGTCACAACAAGTTTTCAAAGTATCCACCTCCCATCTCATTGCAGAGCGAACATCGGAGGTGTAGTGATTGGAGCACACGTTCAAATACTCCTGACCTTGTTTAAATTATTTCTATAGCAGCATGGATTTGGGCTATAAGATCCATACGCGACTCTACTGGAGTCTAATAAACAGACTGTTTCATGTTGCCCCACAAAAAGTAGTGGAAAGGGTTATGATCAGGTGATCTCTGAGGCCCTGTAACTGGTTCTCTCTTCCAATACATCGACCTGGATAAGTGGTATCCAAATATCTCCTTTTATAGGCATCGAAGTGAGCTTGAGCTCCGTCATGTTGCAGCCACATTCCGTTGCGAAGCCACGTATCATAGCTTCCGTACCTGTGAGGTGTTCTCAAGTTAATAAGTCTTCAAATCCTTCGAACTAACACTGATCTTCAGACATAATTAACTAGACATAGTGTGAAAACGCATCATTTCCGGACATTGGTACCTTATTAAAATAATCATCATATTTCAATATGCTACCTCACCTCCGCTGTCGGTGTTTTTTGCAACACCCTGTAAACATCTTGATAACTTTTTGGTGTATAGTAGGTCAATGATTTGAGAACGTTAGTTACACGGGAACGACAAAATAGGTATGAATGGAGAGCTTATGTCTGAGCGATCATGAACCCCCAGGTTCGACAGTGCAAGTGAGTTAATTGATTAGTTTGAAAGTATTGTTCTGTGGTTTCTCCAAAAAACTGTTTTGTGAAATAAGCATATCAAAGAACAGACAAATAACATAACACAAAAATAAGACAACTAAAAATAGAGGAATTAAACTCAACAAGAGAGAAATACAGAACAAACTGGAAAGAACACTTGGCAAGGATGACTGAGAATAGAATACCAAAAGCATCATACAACTATTCGCCACGAGGAAGAAGAAGTTTGGGAAGATCAAGGAGAAGATGGAAAGAGCAGCAATTTGGAGTCAGAACAGGCTAGTAAATAAACCTAAACCGTGAAGAAGAAGAAGAAGAGCATTTTTTAAAAATGTTTCATCTATAGGCCCTAAATAAAAAATAAAATATAAACACCAATTGCAACGAACATAGTGTGAACAAGACTATTTGGATCATGGAAATATCATGATTTGACACACAAAAATGAAAAATTGTTTTATGTAGGTCTGTCACATAGGAAAAAAATTGGAAACACCATGTTATGAGAGAAAAAAGAAGTTGTTTAAACGGGAAACAGAGTGTTGAGAAAGCTACGTACTATTAGCTAGAAGAGCGTGATAACCTTAAAACATACTTGAAGACAGAGAGTGTAACCAGGGGCAAGTTCAACAATATGAAGTTTTTTTAATATATAAACGCGGCTACACAATGAAAATGGAAAACAGTCCCGAGGGAAATTCCCGCGAGCAGAGCGGCCACAGGCAAGAAAACCTATCTAAAAAATGTTATCCATTACAAATGTAATTTATATGTTTGCTTCCTTTCACGTTGTAAAGTATGAAAATTCATAAACTTTTACAAAATTAATATATTTAAAAATGACGTAAAACACTAATTAATTACTGGACAATTTCATAGTGATAATTAATTAAAATTACCCTTTTAAAAGAAATTTCTTGCGCGATAATGTGCTTTGTCGTACTTACAGCAATGGCGACCATGATTGAAAGTTCAACTTCCTACATATTACAAACCATGAGCGGGAAGTAAAACCACTGCCCTATATGTATACTACGTACAATATATATACAAAAATATATCCAAAAGGTAGTGTTAATATAGATTATACGAAACAATTCACTGCATTTTAAATGAACTGAACTTTATTTGAAACAATATAAAGCAATAAATACGTAGGCCTATTATCCGTCGTTATGACTGATTGGTGTCACGGCCTGCTGTAGTCTCAACTATTGCATATTGGCCACACTGTTAACGTTAGTCAGTTGCTGTCACTGCAAAATAAAGCTACGACCTATTCAGAATGTTAAAAAGGAGGTGCTCTCTTTAATATGATAAACTTTAGCTGATAAATTCGAGGCGAAACACGACTGTGATTGGTTTTAAATCCAAAATCATTGATATGTGATTGGTCATTGACTCCCATTTGGGGCATGAGTTAAATAGTCTTATTAAATAATTTTAGAAGATGTAATAGATAATTGAGTTCTAGATTTTTATTATTATTTTATATTTTGCACTTTCATTATAAAGTCAACATTTTAATCAGTAGTAAAGGTATTATCTTACTATTATTTTTTTGTTTGTTTTGAAAACACCATCGCGCAAAAAATAATGTACAACGCATATTTGTGAAGTGTTTTACAGAATCTCAAAAATTAAAACCCTCGCTATCGCTCGGTTTTTAAACATTTCCTCACTTCTAAAAAATCCACTTTCCAACCTCGCGTCGTAATATATTATTGAGCCACTGTTCATGTTTCTATATATTTATTTTTATTTACACACAAATTTTCGATATACACATATATTTTTGTGGCTAAAATTTTATTTACTTTCTTCACTGGTCCCTATCCATCCACTCCATGTCCTCCAGTCCTCTTGTTCTCATACCAGTTCTTCTTTCTTGCATCCATTAGTTTCTTGGTCTTCTTTTTTTCAGGTGGACACCAATGTTTTTCATAAGTAATGCCACGAGTGATTTCCAAATTATCGATAAATTCACGACTCACGAAGTGAGGAGTGAATTTATCTAGAGAATTTGGAAATCAAGAGTGGCATTTGTTAGGACTATTTAACGAATAAAATTAAGCTGTTTACTCACAAATCATTATTTAATTATAGTTATTTTAAAATATTTATATATTTAATGTAAACGACGATGTTTGAAAACAAATGAGAAGCGATAGGTACGCTTCATCTGCTTCTTTTGTTTATCACTGCAACCAGATCATACTATTTATTGCCAAAGGAATGCAATATTGTAAGAATGCTCTCTAGTGGAGAAGAAATGAAACACATCAAACTGTATAGTAATTCATTTCTGATGTCCTATGATGTAAATATGACAATTATATTTTTCTGGATTGTTACCTGGGAAAAAATACATTTAGGAAAGTGCAAAGAGTGGTTTCTTTTTTTGGTGGTATAATCAATTGCTACAAATGTTTTTATATTAACTCCCGCATGCGGCATGTGTTGACATTCATGCACTATATATACAATCTGGTAGCCGTATTTCTCATAGGCTCAGTCACTGCAAAATAATGGTCAGACCTGTTCAGAATATTACAGAGGAGGAGCCTTCTTTAATATGGTAATTATAACACTGATAAATATTTCGTGAAACACGACTCTGATTGGTTGTAAAACAGAAATCATTGAAACGTGATTGGCCATTGAGTCCCATTTGGGGCATGAGTTAAATAGTCTGAGTAACCCTTCTTCTTGCATTCGTCGTAGGCCTAGATGTCCATACCAATTTAACTGTTTATACCTTATTTAAACCAATATTGAATTTTTAATATTCACGTTTTATGGTATGACTTTATTTCTGTTTTTCTTTTTCCTGTTTTGAACATGTTGCTGCTCTTCCTAAGAAATCCATTTTCAGGGACATACGTTTTTGTTCCAAGTTGTTCAGCTCATTCAATACTTCTCACTATTGGATTATATATCTGTAACTTACTTTTCCTGGTTATATATCTATTTCGTAGGACAATATTTAACATTGCTCTTATTGCTCTACCTATATTTATTCTGTTCTTAATGTCAATTTCGTGTCTATCCTCTTTATCTACTTGTATCTCCAAGTATTCAAATTCTTCACATTCTCTAATATACCGCTTCTAATCTTAAATTTTCGGTTACTGCTCCACATTCCATTTTTTTTTCTAAATTTATTTTCAAGTCCAGAGCTGTGGTCTCGAGGTAGCGTGTTGCCTTGTCACGCAGCGGGCCCGGGTTCGTTCCCCTGTCGGGGCAGTTTTTATGGGCGAGATTTTATCGGGGGTTTTTCTCATCTGTAAGACAAATGTCAGGAACACTTTCAAGGCCCAAACGGTCCCCGAAATCATATGGCCGTCGCAAACATCATCATTCATATTCATCTTAGATTAAGCTTAGGATTAGGGATTCTCCTGGCGCATCATCATCACCCATATCATCCCGCCTTCCAGGCGCCCAACCTCAGAAGTGGGTTACAAGTCACATCATGCTAGGAGAGAATACCAGGAATGTCGAAAGACAACCTGGGGAATTTGCAAAAAAAAAAAAAAAAAAAACATATTTTCAAATCCCAATTATCGTATTCTTCTGGTAATAATTTTCTAACATAAATTACATTTTTTTCATATTCTTGTGCTATATCCATCCATAGTAATTATGCCCGAAGGCAGGTCCTTCACTGGAATCATAGCATTTTCATGCTACGCTTGCAGCTTTACTAGGGAGTTGTAAGTGTGGTAGCTTCCCGTTGCTTTCCTCACCGGTGAAGGATGATGATGGCCATATGATTTCGGGGACCGTTTGGGCCTTAAAGTTTTGCTGACATTTGTCTTACAGGTGAGGAAAAACCCCGATAAAACCTCACCCAGAAAAAAGCTGTCCCGACCGGGGATCAAACGCGGGCCCGCAGCGTGACAAGGCTGCACGAGACCACAGCGGTGGACTTGTGCTATATAAAAGGTTAAAATAATAAAATATGCACTTGAGTTCTCAATCGTTCTCAGCTATGTAAAATGTCAGTTAAGGTACTTTTTTAACTACTGATAAAACGTGTTCGAAATACTTTTAACTAAAATTTGTATTTATGACATTCATCTGACGAAGTTACAGTGTACTGAAAGGGCTGTTACGAATGTCCAATAAAATTAATATATTTATGAAAATCATATAAAACTTTGACGGTTTTATGTATTAAATAATTCATATATTCATATGAAAGTTATAAAGCTGAATTTTGTTTTATGTTTTCTGTAAGAGAGGCTGTGATTTAGAAGGTTAAAGTATTCAAAATATCTCAAAATGAAAATTAACTACAGAATAGATTTCACTTGAATGAGGAGCATTGAACACGTCGTAGGAAAACTATAGACAATGCACGAAATAATTAAGTCAATAATTAGGTGAGAGAATAGCATTAATCATGATTTCAGGGATGTGAAATATACAGGAAATGATTGAAAATATATTTCAGAATAGATGTCTTGTATCCGCACGGTTATGAACCTGCATATTCAACAATGCTGAAGAAATATAATAGTTATGAATAATTACACTGGTCAACATGATTTCTGTCTCATGAGTACCAATAGTTATACTTAATGTAGTTTTTTTTTTCGTTTTTTTTCAAATATGTATTCAGAATTTCTCCATCACCCATAGTTTTTTTATTTCAATTTCAATTAATGGATTTAAATAGTTATTTTTTAATAAACGTTTTTTTTTGTTCATTTATACATTGTGAAATAAAACCAAATGAACTAACTCAGGAGATTTCAGCTATGGAAAAGAGATATCAAGGCAAATGGAATCCTGATATGCTGGCCGATTATTGTTGAATCATCAAGAGGGATACTCCACAGGCGAAATATAGCAGAAAATCGTAATTTCTTACTTTCTAGGTGAGTCCGAATGTTCGAATATTGTGTAGTTACGAATGTAGAAAATATTAAAGTGTTTGAAATTATAAATGCCTGTATCTCGGAAACCCTGTGTGATGGACAAAAACCGAATCATATTTGAATTCAAGAGAAAAAATACTATCAGAATCACATACTTTTCTTTCTGAGACAAAAACAAGTTAATTTTTTTATTGCTCAGTGTGATTAAAGGAATATCTATGTTGTTATGCATTTCAAGGATTCTTGTCACAACTTCTCTAAAAAAAACTGAAAATATATAAAACTGTTATTCTTCTAGTTATATGGATGCGAAACATAGACTCTTACTTACTAGTACTACGGAGTATTAGTAATAGTAGTAGTTGTTAATCATAAATAACGGTAACTACGCTAATTGCTACCATTAGTCGTAACTCTTCTCTATGAGTTACCAATTGTGACCTTGTGGCTTTGCTTAACTTCGTGTTTCTGTTCTTTATCAATTCCCCAACCAAAGTTATGGAGACTGTAACTCTTATATAACAACGCGTACTTTATGCGACAACTTTTACTACGATTTATAAAGCTGTACCTTGCATAAGCAGGAACCAAAGTGAATACATAAAAGCAGAGCCTTGTATCAAATATATGGACAGAGAATCTATGGCTGGGCCCGAACATAGACTTAATTCGTCTCTCTGGATATATCCCTTTAGTGTAGCAATAATGATAACAAGAGTAAGTAAATAACGATGTTAAACATTCAAGCTAAATTTATTCATTAATAATCCCGATAATTATGAAAGAAGAAAAATTCTACGTATTTGGCAAACTTATATCGTTTTCGGATGTAAAACATATGCAAACAGCTTAAACACACTCAAATAACACTGAGCAACAAAAATAAACTTTTTTTTTATCTCGGATAGAAAAATATGTGATTCTGATAGTATATTTTCTCCTGAATTCAAATTTGATATCTGTTTTTCTCCATCACGCAAGGTTTCCGAGAGAACAGGCATTCATAATTTCAAACGCTTTAATATTTTCCACAAAATTCGTACATTCGGACTTAAATAGAAAGTAAGAAATTACGATTTTCTGGTATATTTAGCCTGTGGAAAATCCGTCTTGATGGTCCAACAATAATCGGCCAGCATATTAGGATTCCATTTGCCTTGATATCTCTTTCCCATAGCTGAAATCCCCTGATGAAAGTGTTCCCCGTGCTAATCGCTCACTGCGCCAATATTTTCCGGGAAGAAATCTAGGTTTATTTAAAAAATGATTATTTAAATCCATTAATTGAAATTGAAATAAAAAAAAACTGTGGGCGATGGAGAAATTCCGAATACATATTTGAAAACACGATAAAAAACTGCATTAAGTACAACTATTGGTACTCATGAGACAAAAACCATGTTGACCAGTGTTATCACACGAGCTTTAACTAAAAATATGTTTAATTTAACAAAACTCAAATAAGATTAACAATTAAAAAATGAACTGAATAATTGTAGTGTTACATAAATACATTCGTTAATGAATAAAAAAATAATATTAACAATTAAAGTAAATTAACCAGTTGTCTCTTGAATACCATAACAGAAAATAATAACTTACTTACTTACTGACTGGCACTATTGAACCCGTAGGTTCATGGCCGCGCGGACATAAGCTCTCCATACATCCCTATCTAGAGCTAATGCTTTCCAATCATTCCCTGTATAATCTACTTCCCTGAAATCATATTTAATGTTGTTCTCCCACCTCATTCTTGGTCTACCAACTGGGCGTTTTCCCTCTGGCTTTCCTACAAGAAGCTTCCATGCACGTCTTTCATTCCCCATACGCGCAATATGTCCTGCCCATCGCAGTCTACGAGACTTAACTGTTCTTATTATATCTGGCTTCCTATAAAGACCAAGTAGTTCATTGTTATGTAGTCTTCTCCATTCACCTGTCTGTTCATCTCTCTTTGGTCCAAAAATTTTCCTAAGAACTTTATTCTCAAATACTCGTAATCTCATTTCCTCCCTTAAAGTAAGAGTCCATGTTTCGCACCCATAATATAACTGGTAGAATAATAGTTTTATATATTTTCAGCTTAACGTTTTTTGAAAGAGTTGGGACATCAAGAGTCTCTGCAATGCATAATAGCACGCATTTCCAGAATTGAGCCTATGTTTAATTTCTTTGTGCATCTCATTCCTATTTGTGATTATTGTTCGTAGGTATTTGAATTCAGCCACTTCCTCAAAATTTCCCTCATTTGTCATTAGCTGTCCATTTCCATTATATACTGAGTTTCTATGTGTGACCATATATTTAGTTTTACTGATATTTACTTCCAGTCCTAATTCCTTAGCGTTACAGAAAATAATGGCAATAATTGTAACAACATTCATACCGTCTTTCACACATCATCGCCTAATTATTTATCACGCCGCTTCATCAGACTATCCGACACACATAATCTTGACACTCGATCCCATCAGCACATTGTCCTTTATATCCCGCCTCATCACACTGTATATTATTCATTATCTTTTACAGTGTCACTTACCAAAACATGGAATTCCCTTCCACCCTATGTCAGAGACTGTCAAACTATAACATCCTTCAAAAACCAACTAAAGAATTATTTAATAACAAACTAACTTATACACCTCACTGATAGTATTCTTTTAGCAATATTAATATATTTAATTATTTATGTAAATAATATTAAGAATAACAAATATTTTTATTTGTTTTGTTTTAAATACGGTATTGTATAATCGTAAAATTAGTTTTCTATATCTCATTATTTTCCTGTTTTTTATATACACTAGACAGGGACAATTTAATATGTCTTGCTTGTATACATTTTATTATTAGTTTTAGTCTTAATTTTAACTAATATTAACTGGTTGTATTATAGATCGTAATATGTATATTAGATATTATCTTTTGATCAAATTTTTACTTAGTGTTTAATATTAGAGTTAAATAAGATTGTTATATTCTTATGTAATATATGTTTGTCCTGGTGAGTGGAAGAGAAGGCCACATGGCCTTAACTCCACCAGGCTAAATAAATCTTAAAAAAATCTTAAATCTTAAGTAATTAAAATAATGTTCATTTTATTCTATAGCTTCTATCTTCGTTGAAATTAATTAATTGCGGTCGCGGAAAAGGAATCCGACTTGAGCCCATATCCGTAACTGCATTCAATTAAACGTAAACGACGAGTATATTAGATTCGCAGCTGGACATTGCTTACCGCGCATAACACTTGGCGCAACCTAGGGAAGGGGAAGATAAGGATAGGACTGGCACAGTCCACAAACTTATAACTCAAATGCTCAATACAAAGTCACTGCAGCGACAAAATAATGCACTAATGGTGCAAGTATTTGAGAATAAAGTTCTTAGGAAAACTTTTGGACCAAAGAGAGATGAACAGCAGGAGAATGGAGAAGACTACATGGGAATGAGCTGTATGATATTTATGGGAAACCAGATATAATGAAAGCAGTTAAGTCTCCTCGTAGAATGCGATGGGCAGAACATGTGCCACTAATGGAGAATGAAGGAGGGGCATGAAAACTCCTTGTAGGGAAATGAGAGAAAGCTCGCAGTACGCAGGCCAAGAATGAGGTGGGAGAATAATATTAACCGCGATTCGACGGAAGTAGATTATACATGAAAAAATTGGAAAATTTACAAAAAATAATGCAATTTAAATCGCCACGTTAATGACACGAATTATTAAAAAGCCTCGATAATTGAAATGCTACCCGCTGCGCGCTGGGTTGGATTTAAACGCATGGTTTTTAATTCCGTTTGTGTGCGCATAAACAATTATTTATAGAGATCGTTTAATATTTTTACAAAAATGACAATATAGGACTATACACAATAGGAAATGCAATACACAATAGGAAAATAGTTTTATTTACAAAGTTTAAAGTTAACGATATTTTATTTGATACTTTATATTCTGCAGACGATCAAGTTGTGATATCTGAGACAGCAGATGGCTTACAACGGGTAATTTACAAATTGCAGTAAACTACGTGAACCTTATAACTTGAAAATATCTATTCCAAAAACAATTGTTTTTGGGTATGAACTACTAAGAGTAAACATAAAAGAGTAAAAAAATCAACTCCGCCATGGCCGGTCCCAAACCCGGATGAGAAAGGAGGAGGGGGAGGAGTAATAACCTCGTTAAAAAACCAGGGTTCAATTGATTCCGACTGATAGTACTCTGTAAGGGCCCCTAGCCAGGGTTACGGTGAAGACCTCAACGGCAGAGTGGGCACAGAAGGAGTCCTTCAACACGGCGGATCTGGCGGAAGAGGCAACCCTATCTCTAAGGGAAATAGAGAAACGCTGTCTTGCAGTGAAGAGGGATCTTCAAAGGCTATAGGAGGAAAACCCAGGCAGAAATTTTCCTGGTCCTCCAGGTTGGGGGTTTATGCTGTGGGCTAGCTCCCCACACATTAAAAAAACACAAAATGCTAAAAGACCAAATCAGTCAAAGCCGAGAAAAGAGGGAGACCAAAGTTAACATGGAAGGAAAACATGAAGACAGTAATGCAAGCAAGAGGGCTAAGTATTGAAGATGCCCAAGATCGTAGACTTTGGAGATTTGGCACGGGAAGACGGCAGCAGCTGTAAAAACCTGAGGCTAGATAGATAGAGAGTAAAAATCTCGTTAGAAAGTAGGACAATAGAACAGATGAGCAATTTTAATTATCTAGGATGCAATATGTCATATAGGAAAAGTGAAGTAATTTCAAACAAAAATAAATACATTTTATTATATGTGTTGCACCATAAAAACTAAGTCTCAATGGAACTAGAAAGGAGACACTTTTAAAATTTAATAAAACAATGGCGGTTTTAACAATACTATATAAATCGGAACACTGGGTCTTAACCAAAAACCAGGAACGAAGAATAGAAACTTCAAAATTGAGGTTTTGAGGGGTCTTACTGGCTATACATAGCAGTAATATTATAATGATACTGTGAAAATAAAATGTCTGAACCAGGAATCGAACAGTGAACCCCTCGTATTCCGTACGAGCGTGCAAGACCACTACACTATTCGAGACATGGTACAAACATTAACGATTCTTTCCTTACTTACTTACTCACTGGCACTATCGAACCCGTAGGTTCATGGCCGCGCGGACATAAGCCCTCCATACATCCCTATCCTGAGCCAATGCTTTCCAGTCATTCCCTGTATAATCTACTTCCCTGAAATCATAGTTAATGTTATTTTCCCACCTCATTCTTGGTCTACCAACTGGGCGTTTTCCCTCTGGCTTTCCTACAAGAAGCTTCCATGCAAATCTTTCATTCCCCATACGTGCAACATGTCCTGCCCATCGCAGTCTACGAGATTTAACTGTTCTTATTATATCTGGCTTCCTATAAAGACCATGTAGTTCATTGTTATGTAGTCTTCTCCATTCACCTGTCTGTTCATCTCTCTTTGCTCCAAAAATGTTCCTAAGTACTTTATTCTCAAATACCTGTAATCTCCTTTCCTCCCTTAAAGTAAGAGTCCATGTTTCGCATCCATATAATATAACTGGTAGAATAATAGTTTTATATATTTTCAGTTTAACGTTTTTTGAAAGGAGTTGGGACATCAAGAGTCTCTGCAATGCATAATAGCACGATTCTTTCCACATATACAAATCTAAAAGTCTCGTTCACGGTTCGATTCCTGGTTCAGACATTAATTTTTCTTTTCACAATATCATTATAATATGATCCATTATTGAAACTGTATTAAAATAAAATATTGGAAAGTGTTAAATACAATAGCAGATCGGAAACGAAATGAAAATATACAAACAGAAATAAATATATTCAAACTATTAAATAGGATTGCACAATACAGTAACGAATGAATGGACCACGCCAATAGAATGGATAACAACAGATTCTTCAATACAGACCACTAGGACGAAGAAATGTATGAAAACCAAGACCAATTCTAGCACGAGATCGGAACAAATATTAATACATAATCCTTGGAGCTGATGATGACGAAAATATTTTTAGATGTTATTACATTACTAATATTTTATTTCATAATTCTGGTAAAAGACTTATCCATTTAGAACTGATATAGACATACTGTATTTTTAAATTTCAGTATAAATAGGCGGGGGAAAACGAATAAATAAAAGTTATGATTTAATGAAAATAATGATCGAATAACCGAGCCGGTTGGTTGAAGCGGTTGCGTACTAGACCCGTATTGGGGAGATCCAAAGTGTTAACATCGCTGCCAAACAGACCGAGCTTTTGTATTTTATTTATTTATTTGTTTATTTTATCAGTCGTAAAAGCTAAGCTGTGTTTGGAATTTGATTACACTGAGCAATAAAAAGAAACTTTTTTTTTGTCTCAGAAAGAAAAATATGTGATTCTGATAGCATTTTTTTCCTGAATTCAAATATTATATCGGTTTTTCTCCATCATGCAAGATTTCCGAGAGACAGGCATTTATAATTTCAAACACTTTAATACTTTCTACATTCGTAACTACACTATATTCGAACATTCGGACTCACCTAGAAAGTAAGAAATGACGATTTTCTGCTATATTTCGCCTGTTGAGCATCCCTCTTGATGGTCCAACAATAATCGGCCAGCATATTAGGATTCCATTTGCCTTGATATCTCTTTTCCATAGCTGGAATAATTTGAGTTAGTTTCATTGAATTTATTTTACAATGGACAAATGGACGAAAAAAGTTTATTAAAAAAATAATTATTTAAATCCATTAATTGAAATTGAAATAAAAAACTATGGGTGATGGAGAAATCCCGAATACATATTTGAAAACACGATAAAAAAACTGCATTAAGTACAACTATTGGTGCTCATGAGACAAAAATCATATTGACCAGTGTTATCAGGACCAACTTCATAACATTAAACATCACAATATCTAACTACCTCACTTGTACTATCGTACCCTTAGGTTCATGGCCGCGCTGATAAGCTCTCCATATATCCCTACCCTGAGCTGGTGTTTTCCAACCTCCCTGTATAATCTATTTCCCTCAAATCATGGTTAAGTTATTCTCCCACCTCATTCTTGGTCTACCAACTGGGCGTTTTCCCTCTGGTTTTCCTACAAGAAGCGTTCATGCACGAACCATCAGGATATTACTAAAAACTTAATATCACTGAATTTTCACAAGAAAATACGGGTCAATATTAATAAAATTCATAATAAAATTCCGATGAGGTAAATATTTTTCTTTTTCTCATCATTGTTTTAGGTCCATGACCTGTTCCATCCAGAATGAAGAGTCCCTCCATCACCTTTTTGTTCTTGAGGTGTCCTCCTCCCATCCTCTGTTAACTTATCTCTTGCTATGCGTACAATTTTATCTAATGGTCATGTGGGATATATGTTGAATCCATTCAAATCTTCTTTTTTCCACCCATTCACCTATTGCCTGAATATTCAGCTGCCCTTTTATTTCCTCATTTATAATTTGTATTTCCTTGATTTACGTACAATCTTCCTCACAATATTCATTTCATTTGTTTCTAAAGTTTGTTTTGTTTTAATAGTATCTGTTCTTGTTTCGGAGGCATAGGTCAATATTGGGCGTATCACTGATTTATATATTCTTGTATTGGTAACTTTATACATGTACTTGTTTTTACACGCTTTATATTAGCTATGTAATGGAATTTTTCAACACGATTTTCACCCACTTAAATACATTGGATCGACTTGAAACTTTGTATAATTGTAAAGAACCAATGGAAATGCAATAATTTCATATATAATATATAATAGGTTGCGGACTTATCGATTTTTTAGTCCATCGTTGTAAGAAATTAATATTATATCCTCTCGTAGATCAGTTGGTAGAGTGGTGGACTATAGTGGTATATAATTCAGTAATCCATAGGTCGCTGGTTCAAATCCGGCCAGGATTTATACTACAATAGTATTGCATTTAAATATATTTAGATTTTGTCATATTCTGTAAAATATTAATGACAATTTTGTAAACTTACCACATTGTAATTTATCCAAAAAAATATGAGAAGGATACGATTAACTGTAACTATTTATCTATATTAAAACATATTATAATAATGGTAGATAATGATAATTTAAAAATATATAATTATATTCGTGCCTCGACACTAAAAATATCGTAGGCAATTAAATTCTCATGGGATTCCGGTTTATGACAATCAATTAGACTAAAAATTTAAAAAAAATAATAGTTTAAAAAAAACTAAAACAACACGCTATATTAGAAAACCGAACTAAAAAATGAAAAATAATTTTAATTTCCAACACGCTTGAGATAAAATTAAAATGGACAACAAAAAAAAACATCTCCAACACATCTAGAATAAAACTAAAGTTATCTGCAAAAAAATAATTTTACCATCAAAAGCGCGGGGTGCTCTATATCAATTAATCATCATCATCTTCATTCATGGATTAGGTCTGTTGACCCGTTCCGACTTCAGCCCATCTCTTTCTAGGTCTGCCCACCGGCTTTTCTTCTGCTGAAGTTTATGAGTAAGTTATTTTTTACTAGTAGAGGTTACCAGCCTCTAGTCAAACCCCTCTTCCTGGAGGGCAGGTAACTGGAATTTCGGAGTGTTCGTCTCCTAGAGAAGTTGCCTTCACTACGGCTTTGGGGACTTCTCTTCTCCCCACGTAACCCTGAGGACGGGGCCCTACCCAGGTACTACCCACAAAAGCTCACAAAAGGGCAGGGGCGCCTACTCCCTGGAGTGGACCTCTATCAAGGGTTCCACTCTGTTACCCACATATCAATTAATATATTTTATAATAAACAGATATTGGTAAAAGTAAAGTCTCTAAGAAGAAAACGTAAAATCCATAAAAAATCTAATAAAGCGTGTTGTTTTAGTTTTTTAAACATTTATTTCATACGATATCATTCGTACACCCAGCCACTCTCGCTGCTTTATTAGCCCTATGTATGATGTAGCGCAGTGGTTAAGGCACTGAGCTACAAGCCGGAGGGTCGAGGGTTCGAGTCCCGGTGGGGTCAGGATTTTTAAACTGACCCAAACCTTCTGGCGGCACTATGGCCCTGGGGTCGACTCAGCCTCTAACTGAAATGAGTACCAGACGCTTGTTCTGGGGTAAAGGCGGCCGTCACGCAGAGCTGACACCCCGGCTGACATCAAGTGCCGATTGTCAAGAAAAAGTGGGAGCCCTAACCTCCTACTACCTCGAGGGCCTCCTGAGGCCTGTAGTGGGATCACTTTACCTTATGATATCATCATACGATATCCAGCTAGGTATTTCCACACATAAATATTTGATTACCAGAACCTGCTCAATCATTTTCCTTCCTAATTCTAACTTGTATCTTAAAGGAACTTTACTTATTGTCATCGTTTTAGATTTTGTTAACGATATTTTCATATTGAACTTTCGGTAACTTATATAGAATCCATATAATAAGCGAATAATCATGAAGCAAAATATTAAAATAAATCAATACCTTGGCAGGTGTCGTCCTCAACTAGGTTATTATTTTTTTTAAACTGCAGGCCTTTCAGAAACCTGCTTCCATCTTCAGCAAAAGGCTGAGCGCTACTGATATTCAAAAAAATTCATATAGAGGATTGCATGATCTTGGTATGTTCTCATTTAAAATCTGTTGTTTATTTCCGTTAAAATTTCCAGATATTTTAGGATGTTTATCTTTGCCAAATTTCTTTCTTCGTGAAATATTGCAAGATGCTTTTTATTATTTCCATGCGTCAATTTTAAAATTTTGTACCTTATAAAACAGATGTCCTCAACTATGATAACTTATGTTATTAACATCGTCATACTATTAGAATTCAAGGCCTTTCAAAGACATGCTTCATCCTCAGGAATTTCCATATGGTGGCCGACATTGATGACATGTTTAACATAGCTACGTATATTTTCCTTCTATGTACACGAAATCTTTAAAATATTCTTTAAAACTCGTAAAGATTTTTATGGCTACAACTTCAATACCTTTAATATTTCGGATTTTGCTAAAAATACAATAATTTCAAAAGTTGACATAGTAATCTAACAGTAAAAAATTAGTTAAAGAGATTGGCAATGTTCACCAGGAGGCAATTTATAGCAGTGGCAGGTGTGGACACGAGTGTCCCGGGTCTCCTGACCTGCTCCACCTCGGTACATCGATCCACAATTCTGTCAGCTGTTGCATTTGTAATACTGTTACGTTACAATTTCAACAAAAAACTTATATAACTTTGATTCTTGCAGTTACATGGATGCAAAACGTTGTTTCATATTTTAAAGAGGAAAAAGAATTACCAACATCTGAGAATAAAGTTCTTACAAGCAAACTGTCAATCATTACATCCCGAAACTTACCTTCAAATTTCTTCCAGATACGCGTTGTGATGTACCAAGGCCGTATCCGATAAATATCTGCCGTTTTTAACTGTAATGCACTAACTCAGCTCCATATCCCTAATTTAAACTGTACAGGAAATATATATTTAGAAGATGTATTAATGAAATGGAATAAGTCATGTAGGGGAATGGGAATCAACATTAATGGCCATTTACTGCACAAATTATTATTCGCTGATGACCAGATTATAATAGGAGAAGATAAAGAAGAATATAGAATATATGATCAGAAAGTTGGTCGATGCATTTGAGGTAGGTGGACTGAAGGTAAATTATATTAAACAGAATATATGGTAATCGGACGAAATTCAGAAGACCTACAAATAAATAATATGATAATTAAATGTGCTGAAGAATTTAAATATCTTGGATCTATAATAGATAAATCTAGTACGCGTGAAAAATATATTATTAACAGAGTAAATTGTGCAAGGAAGGCGATTAGATCCCTGAATAGTCTTTTAAGGAATAGAAATTTGACCAGAAAAACAAAAAACAAAAAAAAAAGAGATTATACAGACAATAATAGAAAGTATACTTATATATGGATCAGAAAGCTGGACAATAAATGAAAGGATGCAGAAAAGAATCTTGGCGACAGAAATGGATGGATTACGGAGAAGTATGAGAATATCCACGCTACAACATATTCGAAATACATATATCAGACAAGAAATGGATGCACAAAGAAACTGTTATCGATAGGATAACAAAGAGAGCTCTACAGTGGTATAGACATGTACAACGGATGTCGGAAGACCAGTGGCCTAAACAGGTGTTGGATTGGATGGTACCAGGCAGAAGGAAGAGGGGGAGAAGTAGAAGAGCATGGTACGAAGGAATATATGATGCCATGATGAAGAGGGTATGGAAGATGGTCAATGGGAAGATAGGAATCTCTGGAAAGCAGGAATCAAGGGCAAACTGCTGTAAAGTGGAAAGCCTGTATTAAGTAAGTATAGGGAAGTAATGTAACTCCTTTATTGGTAGATTGGATAACTTCACTGCCTGACGTCCGCGCTACGTCCCGCCTCACTTCACTCGGCTCTTATTCAAGCAAGGAGTCCATATGCTCCATACAGTGGTTTCCATTGCAGGATTCTGGGTTCGATTTCTGTGCTTGTAGTTAAAAAGGGCAGACAATTTTCTTGGACACGGCCTTGATACATCTTAACGCCTTTCTGGGAGGAATTTCAAGGTAGGTTTCGACATTCAATGGTTGACAGTTCCTTTAATTAAGGTATAAAATTATGGAATATTCACCTAAAAAAATCCATCATGGCTTATAAAGTCCCTCCCGTAGGACTTGCTCAATGGATTTTTCGATCCTAAAAAAATCCATCGACTGCGGCCGGGTTTGAACCCGCGACTCTCGGGACCAGAGGCAATGAACGTAGTCACTAGTTCATCGCGTCCGACTGGTCACTATTATTTAGCTTCTTCGATCTTCTTGTCTTTCTTTCGTTGGTAAAAAATGTTTGTAACAAGGGAACTGTGAACTTTTATAAGATTCATATGTTCCGTTGAGGTATTATTCAAAATTGAACTATAAAATTATGGAATATTTGCCTAAAAGGTATGTCTCCTCAACTTTATTTGTTATTTAACTGTAGCGCTTTCGGGACTAGTCCCATCATCAGCAGGATTCAAGACTGATGTTTCACTGAAGATCTCGTAGAGGTGCTTTTGAATCCTGCTGATGATGGGATTAGTCCCGAAAGCGCTACAGTTAAATAACTAATAAAGTTAAGGAGACGGACCTTTTAGGCAAATATTCCATAATTTTATAGTTCAATTTTGAATAATACCTCAACGGAACATATGAATCTTATAAAAGTTCACAGTTCCCTTGTTACAAACATTTTTTACCAACGAAAGAAAGACAAGAAGATCGAAGAAGCTAAATAATAGTGACCAGTCGGACGCGATGAACTAGTGACTACGTTCATTGCCTCTGGTCCCGAGAGTCGCGGGTTCAAACCCGGCCGCAGTCGATGGATTTTTTTAGGATCGAAAAATCCATTGAGCAAGTCCTACGGGAGGGACTTTATAAGCCATGAGTCCCGAGTCTGAAGATTTCAGGCTCGTAAAAGATCCTTAAGCCTGAACAAAGAGGCCTCTAAGCAAAATTTACCTATCTCAAACATCCTAATATTACCGTAGTTACCTGTTAGATGTCTCATTGGGTCGAGGTGTTGGCCGCATGCCACTCATGACATTTTTGGGCAAATAAGGTAACTAAAATTAACTTGGTATATTAACTCCTGACAAATGAGAGGCTATGGCTTAACAATGGGCTACGCAATTAATCTAACTAACTCACTCACTGGCACTATCGAACCCGTAGGTACATGGCTGCGCGGACATAAGCTCTCCATACATCCCTATCCAGAGCCAATGTTTTCCAATCATCCCCTGTATAATCTAATTCCCTCAAATCATAATTAATGTTATTCTCCCACCTCATTCTTGTCTACCAACTGGGCGATTTTACTCTGGTTTTCCTACAAGAAGCTTCCATGCACGTCTTTCATTCCCCATTCGTGCCACATGTCCTGCCCATCGCAATCTACGAGACTTACCTGTACTCAATATATCTGGCTTCCTATAAAGACCATATAATTCATTGTTATGCAGTCTTCTTCATTCACCTGTCTGTTCATCTCTCTTTGGTCCAAAAATTTTCCTCAGAACTTTATTCTCAAATACTCGTAATCTCCTTTCCTTCCTTAAAGTAAGAGTCCATGTTTCGCATCCATATAATATAACTGGTAGAATAATAGTTTTATATATTTTCAGTTTAACGTTTTTTGAAAGGAGTTGGGACATCAAGAGTCTCTGCAATGCATAATAGCACGCATTTCCAGAATTGACCCTATGTTTAATTTCCTTCTGCATCTCATTTCTATTTGTGATTATTGTTCCTAGGTATTTGAATTCAGCTACTTCCTCAAAATTTCCCTCATTTCATCATCATCAACAACAACAGGGATTAAGCCCAATGGCCTGTTCCGATCTCATTACAGGTCGATTTGGTCCTTCCATCTCTTCAATGGTCTTCCCAACAATCGTCTCCCTTTTGGTTTATAATTATACATTCCTCTTGGTATGCGCTGTTCATTCATTCGTAATACGTACTGAAGGTAAGCATTTTGATAGTATTTTATTCTTTCACAGAGATTAAATATATTAAGTTCTGTTCTTATATCTTCGTTTTTCTTTTTACCGATCCTTTGGTTTCCTGCTATTGCTCTCAACATCTTCATTTCTGCAGCCTTTATTTGTTTACTATCTGCCTTTGTTAATGTCCAGGTTTCACATCCACAGATACTTTGTAAAATTTTAAAATAGTTTCTTTTCTAGTTTTATTCAATAACGTACGTTTAATTGTGCCACATAGATAATTGAATCGTTGTATTTTAGTTTATCTACATTTCTGTGATTACCTATATGACATCCCAAATAATTAAAATTCTGAACTTGGTCTATAATTACATTGTTTATCACTATTTTTGTTCTTATTGCACATTTTCATTTCAGAGCTAATATTTTTGTTTTAGATGTAGATATTCTTAAATTGTATTTTAGAGAGATATTATTTAAAGTATAAAGGAATTGTCGTAAAGCATTTTCTGATGCTGTCATAATTACTTGATCGTCTGCATTTCCAATATATAATGTATTTCTATGTGTGTCCATATATTTAGTTTTATTGATATTTACTTCCAGTCCCAATTTCTTAGTGTTTCTCAGTAGTGTGTGCGTGTTGGCCTCACCATTCATAATCTCTATGTAAAAACCGATATGATAAGAACAGCTAATTCTCATAGATTGAGGTAAGCAGAACATGCATCACAAATGGTGTTTTGAAAACGGGATGGGAAATTCTTGTAGGAAAACTGGAGCGAAAACATGGAGTAGATGCGCCTAGAATGAGGTGTGAGCGTTACATTAATCGTAATAATGGGATGGCTGGAAAATATTAGCTCAGAAACTCAGGCTAGGGATGTGTTCCCACACCCACGAACCTCTGGGTCGATAGTGGCAACGAGATCTACTCAACGTTTCTCAAGAAGCTAATTTTTACAGGATGATGACGTTAGTATAACCCCAATGTTGAAAAGCCTC
Organism: Diploptera punctata; assembly: GCA_030220185.1. Classification (NCBI taxonomy): domain Eukaryota; kingdom Metazoa; phylum Arthropoda; class Insecta; order Blattodea; family Blaberidae; genus Diploptera; species Diploptera punctata. The sequence continues at coordinate 3,365,678 of JASPKZ010001610.1, forward strand.
TACTTGTCTGCAGTCCACGAATACGTACTCTCAACTATCCTCCATATCTAAGCGCCATATTCCATATCTGCCAAAATAACAGATACTTTGTTAAAATAAACTATTAAATGACCAACAAAATGGACTCGTAAAAAATCCTTAAGCCTGAATGAAAAGGCCTCTAAGCAAAATTTACCGAATTTTCCCGTCCTAGTACTACCTTGGTTTCCTAGATGTCAGTATGAGGCGGAACGCTGACCACGTACCACTCAAAATTACATCTATACGAAAACAAGTGTAACTAAAATTAGTATGGTTCAAATTCTTCCCTATAGGGGGAGAGCGCCTAAATCCCTGTAAAGGGAAAACATAGGCTTACAATACAATACAATACAATAGATTACACTATGTGATTTTAACTAACTGAGATGTGCTGAATTCAATTTTGAAATCCAAAATTTTCTATCACCAATCAATGTTTTGTAATGACACTTTTTAATTGTACAAGTTAGTTATAATGACAAACATAACAATTGCAAAGAACATCAAATTAAAATGTCTTTGTTGATCGTTTGCGCTTATGGACAGCTTCTGGGCTATCTCTCATGATTGACCAGCAATATTGGGCGCATTCAGCTGCCAATAAAGCGCTCTAGCGCTTTAGCAAAAATGGCTGCCATTTGCAGCGGAAATTTAAGGAGTTTGTTGAATGGACCGCTGCATGCAGCTATACCGCCAAATTTAAATTTGTTCATTGGCTCATTACTCATATTACTACGCAATGCTATTGAAATTAATCATAATGCTAATAGGGTTATACAGATTTTACGATTTATTTTAATGTATGTAATTTATAAAATCGACGAATAGATCGTTTAAAATAAAATATTATTATAACGAGAAAATTGGTATTTTTTTAATTATTAGGCTAATATATCAGGCCGGCTCCGTGACGCAAGCGATTAGACGCTCGACTCTCACCGCTGGCTTCTCGAGAACCTTATTTATAATGTTTATTATTAGTTTAATCATATTAATTTGTGTTTTAGTAAGAGTAGCTTTTTTTAACTTGGTTAGTCTCGGTCATTATAAGTAGATTTTGTAGTGGAGGAAACGGATCTACGGCATGTTCTTTCAGGGTTTCTCCCATTTTCCCCTACCACAATTTTATTCCACCTTTCCCCATTTTCATAACATTCATTTCAGATGTAGTCAGCCTGCACCCTAGTTAATTACAGACCTCTATAAATATAGGGGCTTAATCTAATCACTTGATCTGACCCTGATTTGGACACAACTTGATATTATTTTATTATATTTAAACATCACTCCTGCAAATTCCCTATGTGATGCATATATTGCTCCTTCATCATCACATAACACATATATTTAATAACCACACTAAAAGTATTGCCAGGTGGGCTGTAGGGTAAATTTTATTCAATTGTTCAGCCTTTTATTCATGTGATTTCTTACATAATATTTGACACTTTTAGGTCTATATTTAAATCTATGAGGAATAGGGGTTACACTAGAAAATGCAGGAAGTACAGGCATATGTGCAAAATTAATGTATGTGGTGCAAGACATGACCTAAGTACAGCAACCAAACAATTGTATAAAGGAAGGCATCATTGTATTTTTTCAACCTCAAACATACTTCATCTTTATTTTAAATTTGTCAAGGAATAGGAATGAAAACAAAGAAGAATATTAATTTATAATAATTTAAATAGTTTTCTTAATAATTAATTTTTTTGCATCATCTGATAATATTAATTACTTATAAGAGTAACTACCATAATATTTATGGCTAAAATAAAACCAAAACATTATATGTAATTTCCAACCATATATGTGAAATTCTGTCATAACAGCAGTTAATTATAGATAACCTCTCACTCACCATACTTAAAGACATTATTTAATATAATTCTAACATTAGCAATGCCACTTTCTTAGTAAAGTTAAGTGCTACACTAAATAGTATATCACTGAATTATTTATAATACATGAAAAACATTTACCACCAAGATTAATGGTAGTATACAGTGAATAGCAATATCCCATAAGAGAGACTACATGCATTTGAATTAAAAGATATAACACCACATTTCATTTTAAGATAAATTGAGAATTAAAGTGAAAATTATTCATACCTGGTTCAAGTAACGGCTCTCAGTATCTCAATGATAGGACATAGTATATAAAGTTGGAGATTAAATAATAATGGATCAGCTGTGATTAAAATCCCATGCTGAGTGCAAAATTTTCTGTTAATACATTAACCAACTCTAGCTGTAATTTAATTTTATTCATGCACATCACACTGAGTATTTGTATCTTCACTGGTCAAATTTAGATAAGAAAACTAGAATATTGTAATATTTGAATTCAAGTTATGGCTGATACTTCACAAAGCTCTTTATTCAGAAAAGATTACAAACATAAGATACACAGTTCATCTCTTTGTCCATTACACAAATTTCTTATTGTGTTGCACATTTAAAGAATAGTACAAATGTTCGTTTTATCTGTAGAGAAAATTGGTTCGACAACCACTGTAGCACTTCCAGAAATGACCCCATGAACACAATCATACTATTCTAATTTATTTCATATATCTTGAAAACAAAAATTATAATTAACTTGGCACCAGGTATTAGCGAATGAAACATCTGCGGATACAATTTTCATAATAAAAACATTCAGTCGTCAATAACACAATGATTTGCATGAAAAGAGGTTATAATCGTAAATTCTTGATCTTGATAATAATCTTAAAGTTATCACTGTCTTTAGTTTTACTTAATATATCACTTATGTTCGTCTAAAACGGTTAGCCACCTCGAATAACTCATATATTAATGTCCAGACATAAATAACACAAAATTTGTACATAAAATATAAATTGTTTATGGACAAAGACGCCATGTTTAAACTGAATGAACCGGCCAATCACAATGGATGCAGCGGTTTTTTCTGTCTGCAGCCTACTTTTACTTCGCTGCAATAGCTGCAAGTCCGCTAGAGCGCTTTATTGCCCTCTGAATGGTATGCTGCAGATAAAGCGCTAAAGCGCTTTTGCAGCGCTTTGGCTACTGAATGCCCCCATTCACCAAGCATACTTGCATTCCATCTTCCACTGAATCGTTTTTCAAAGTCAGATATTTCTTGGTGAAACTTCTCACCATGTTCATCGCTGACAGCACCAAGGTTTTATGGAAAGAAGTCCAGATGACAGCCCAGAAAATGTAGTTTCAAAGACATATTGCATCCCATAACATGAAAGTAGTGTAATAATTCACTTACAATTAGTTCGTAGTCTGCTGATTTTTTATTCCCAAGGAAGTTCGTGCATAGTGATTTAAATTCAAGCCAAGCCATTTTCTCCGCTTCCAACAGTTTATTCCAGAACCCTGTTCATTATAACTTGTTTCTTCTTCTTCTTCTTCTTCTTCTTCCTTCCTTCCAAGTATTAGGTCAAGGCCTGTTACGATCCTATAAAAAATTTTGCCTCCAGCGTTTCATAGGACGGCCCAGAGATCTTCGTCCTCTTGGTATATAATTATAAACGCTTTGGGGATCCGATTTGAACTCATTCTTTCAAGATGGCATTTCCAATTTAGTTGGTAGTTTAATATATTCCAAAATTGGTGTAGTCTTCAATTCTTTTAAGATATCGGTGTTCCTTTTCCGATCCCATCTGGTGTAACCCGCTGTTCTGCGTACGGATCTCATTTCACAAGCCGTTATTCTGCTTTCATGTTGTCTTATTTATCATCCTTTTACATATCGTCCCTACGTTTTGGGTCATAACTTTTGAAACACATTATATAACATTTTTATGGTTTATAATTTCACAAGAAGATCTTGAGAAAAAATTGCATCTCTTCATTTACGCCAGAAAATGTAATAATTCTCTGTCATAGAATTTCCAGACGTCTTTATATAGCACAAGATACAACTGTACTGCAAGAAAACAAATGTCAGCTATTAAATGGAATTTTAAAGTACACATTATTCATGAGCTCTCCTGTTATAAGTGCAGTTATTCAAACCTCGGTGTAAAACTCAAATTAAGAACCCTAACGTAACTGTTTTATTGTCTAAACATAAAACAATATATCTCAACCTAGACGCTGGATATTGTTATAGTTATATCACATGAAGATTTTATTCGCTTCAGAATCTAGAGTAATATAAATGTTTCCCTTTGAACTATTATTCTTATTTCGTCATAGATGCCTACTGAATAATGTACTAACTAAATTACTAATTTCACGTAACTATCGGGGGTTGCCACAGCGTAGTTTGTTAAAGCAATACACTACATATAGGAAGGTAGTAGGTTTTAGTCGCTGTGTGGTCAGGATTTTAAACTGGTCTAATCATTCTGACGGCACTATGACCCTGTAGTAGACTCAGCCTCTAAACGAAATGAGTACTAGATGTTTATACTAGGAGTAAAAACAGCCATTACGCTGATACTCCGGCAGATATATAGTGTCAATTTAATATTAATTTTTGCGCGATAGTGTGTTTTATCGTGCTTAGAGCAATGGCGACCATGATTGAAAGTTCAACTTCCTACATTTTCGGGTTGCAAACCTAAATAACTATAAGTATTACTGTAATAAAATAATTATACTGTAATATTACATATTACAAACCACGTGTGGGAAGTAAAACTACTGTCCTCTATATATACTACGTACAATGTATACACAAACAAATATTCAAAAGGTAGTGTTAATATAATTATACGAAACAAATCACTGCGTTTTAAATGAACTGGGCTTTATTTGAAACAATGCAAAACAATAAATACGTACTTGCCGCCATTTTACAATTGATTGTTATCACGACCTGCTGTAGTTTCAACTAATAAAGATTGCCAAACTGTCAGCTTTAGTCAGTTGTTTATAATGAACGCAAATATTTCCAACAAAGATGTTATTATTTTACTTTATTTAATAATTTGGAAACACCATCGCGCAAAAAATAATGTACAACGCACATATTATTCATGAGCTCTGTTATAAGTGCAGACATTAAAAACCTCGCTATCGCTCCGCTTTTAAACATTTTCCTCGATTCTGTAAAAACAACTTCCCAACCTCGCATCGTAATATATTATTATTTTAATAATTATATCATTCTATGTCTAACTACAACGAAATTAAGTACTTTTTTAAATATACCAAAACATGCACATATAAAGCAATGATTCGCCCAATATTGACATATGTCTCCGAAACGAGCAGATACTGTTAAAACACAACAATTTTAAGAAACAAGTTAAATTAATATTCTGAGAAAGACTGTACATAAACCAAAGAAAGATCAAATTAGAAATGAAGAAATAAGAAGACAGCTGAATATTCAGGCAATAGGTGAATGGGTGGAAAAAATAAAATTTGAATTGAATCAACATATATCCCACATGACACCAGATAGAACTGTGCGCATAGCAAGAGATAAGTTCCAGAAGATGGGAGAAGAACACCTGGATGATAAAAAAAAAAAAGATGGACGGCTCGTAATTTTGGGTGGAACGGATCATAGACCAAAAACAAAGAGAATAATAATAAGAATAATACTAATATTATCATAAGTAATGCCACGAGTGATTTCCAAATTATCGATAAATTCAAGACTAACGAAGTGAGGAGCGAATTTATCTAGAGAATTTGGAAATCAAGAGTGGCATTTGTTAGGACTATTTAACGAATAAAATTAAGCTGTTTACTCATAAATCATTATTTAACTATAGTTATTTTAAAATATTTAAATATTTAATGTAAACACCGATGTTTGAAAACAAGTGAGAAACGATTGGTACGCTTCATTTCCTTCCTTTGTTCATCACTGCAACCAGATCATAATAGTATTTATTGCCAAAGGATCGCAATATTGTAAGAATGCACCCTAGTGGAGAAATTTATAACCAACGTAATAGGTATTAATTAACTTGATGTCCTATGATGTAAATATGTCAATTATATTTCTCTGCAACGTCATTTGCTGGAAAATAATTCGTTTAAGAAAGTGCAAGCAGTGTTTTTTTTTTGTGGTATAATCAATTGTTACAAATGTTTTTATATTATCTATCGCATGCCCTTTCTGCTGACATTCATGCACTATATATACAATCTGGTAGCCGTATTTCTTAGAGGGTCAGTCACTGCAAAATAATGCTATGTTCTATTCATAATAAAATATATATACAGTCAATATTCCCATTTCACCAATAAATGTTTAAAATGGTCAACAAGTTTCTACAGCCAAGCTGTCATTCTCAAGACCAGTCAATATCTGGTCTTGAGAATGACAGCTTGGCTGTAGAAACTTGTTGACCATTTTAAACATTTATTGGTGAAATGGGAATATTGACTGTATATATATTTTAATATTGTATCACCAAGAAGATCAATTGTGTATTAAATCTATTCATAATGTTAAAAAGAGGTGCTTTCCATATTATGATAAAACTTTAGTTGGTAAATTTTAGGCGAAACACGACTGTGATTGGTTGTAAATAAAAAATCATTCAAATGTGATTGGTCATTGACTCCCATTTGGGGCATGAGTTAAATAGTCAATATTAATAATTTATTGACACTGTGTTATTTGCCGATGATCAAGTGGGAATTGCCGATACTGAAGATAAACTACAATATGCTATGTGTAGATTGTTTGCTATCTCAAAGAAATATGGTCTGGAAATATCTGAAAACAAAACAACAGTTGTAGTATTTAAAGGGTATTCCCCTCCACGTGCGAAAGTAATTATAGGAAACAGAATATTAGATTAAGTAAAGAATTTTAGTAACCTGGGATATGGCGTAACATAGAATAAACAAACAGATGTCGAAATTAAATTTAATAAATTCAGATGCATGTGTAGAACAATTTTAGAAACAGCTTTTTTTTCTGTTTTTCCTTTTTGTTTACCTGTTTTGTTAGCTTTATTTTATCCTCTCATAGACACAAGGACAGGACACACACACCCAGACCCAGGGTGGAGATTTAAAATCCCCTATCCCGCCAGTAACCGAACCCGGGTCGCCGGAGTGGAAGGTAGGGACTCCACCTACTACGCCACGGCGACTGACTTGCTTTAAATACAAGAAGAAAGAAACAAAATTAAAGTTTTACAGGACTATGGCTGTTCCTGTGTTGTTATATGACTCCAAAAACTGAACATTGACTACAAATCAACTAAAATATGAAATCCTCAACTGAGTTTCCTGAGACATGTAGCTGGATATACTTTACAAGATAAAAAAAATAGCAAATATATTAGGAAACAAGTCACATTCAGCTTAACAGATATAATCACAGAATACAAATACAATTTGTTCGACAAACATTCAAATAATGGGTCAAGACTAATAACAAAAGTTATTTATATATAAACTAGAGTGTATAGTTGTGTGTGACGGCCAAGAGCACGATAGAGAGACCAGTTTTCTGCATGAGACCGATACGAACCATTTGAAGTTCAATCAGTGAATAATAATAAATAATAATAATAATAATAATAATAACAATAATAATAACAATAATAATAATAACAATAATAATATCTCGGATACCAAGTTACATACGAAGAAGAAAAAGATTTTAGTAAAAAAATTATAAAATTTAACAGACAGAGTAGCAGGAATTATAAATAATATTTTCAAGCCAAACACAGTACAGCAACACACACGAACTAGAATTTATAAAACACTGGCCAGACCCATATTATGTTACGGCAGTGAGGCCTGGACAATTCGCAGTGTAGATGAACAAAGATTAACTGCTGCAGAAATGAAATTTATGAGACGTACTGCGGGCTATTCAAGGGCAGACCATAAAAGCAATTCTGAGATTCTCAAAGAATTACACACAGAATCAGTCATGGAATATGTAAAAAAAATACAGAACAACTGGAAATCTCACGTACGAAGAATGGGCAGAACAAGAATACCACGTCAGATCTTAAATTACCAGCCACCAGGCAAAAGATCTTTGGGCAGAGCCTTCAATTGTTGGATTGAGACCGTAACAGACCACTAGGTCTATCACATGAAAGGAAGAAGACGAAGAAAAAGACAATAATAATAACAACAATAATAAACAACAATGATAAACAACAATGACAACAACAATAACATTAACAATAAGAATAACAATAATAATTATTATTATTCCCTTCAATGGTATGTATCCCGTAGATTTTGTTTGATCATGCAGGAGGATTTTGCATGCTTAAAGGACCCCTCTAGCTATGTCAGAAAGGTCACCTATGCCAAACAGGTTAAAGGGGGACAAGTCAGACTAAAAGGGATATCTTGGTTGAGATGACTGTCATCTTTCACCGCGAAAATACAACGGTCAAGATACCGGACATGGGTTCCACTGGGATAAAATTTTACAGTTCCCCTTTCGAACCACTGGCAGGGACTACTTTAGGGAATCCATGGAAAAGGTTTAAACATAGACAGATGTTCCTAAGAAGATGGAATATTAGATGAGTATATATGGCCATGAACCTTCTTGTTCAATTGTACAGTAAGTAAGCTTAATATTGTTTCATTTATTCTGACAGAGTTATTGGTCATAACGCCTTTTCCACTCTGCAGCGCAAATATGAAAAAACACAGATTACACTGGTGAACATGATTTTTGTCTCATGAGTACCAATAGTTGTATTTAATGCAGTTGTTTATCGTGTTTTCAAATATGTATTCGGAATTCACCCACATTTTTTTTATTTCAATTTCAATTCCATCCATCCATAGTAATTCTGCCCGAAGGCAAGTCCTTCACTGCAATCATAGCATTTTCATGCTATGCTTGCAGCTTTACTAGGGAATTCTAGGTGTGGTAGCTTCCCGTTGATTTCCACACCGGTGAAGGATGACGATGAAGTCTTCTGTTCCTTCTTTCTGAATAGCCCTGTATATATAACTTCATTACGCAAATATGATTAAAATACACTATTTTCAGCATGTAAAGACGCTGATATTGCTCGGGAACAGTTCCAATTTTATACCGGATTCCGTATAATACCATTTATTTTTTACTCAAGTATTGCAAACATGATATACATAATATATCCAATATTTGATGAAAATAGCCTTTTTTCAACTATAGGCTTACCTACTTACTCACTGGCACTATCGAACCCGTGGTCGCGCGGACATGCGCTCTCCATATACCCCTATCCTGAGCTAATGCTTTCCAATCATTCCCTGTATAATCTACTTCCCTCAAATCAATGTTAATGTTCTTCTCCTACCTCATTTTTGGTCTACCAACTGGCCGTTTTCCCTCTGTTTTCCTACAAGAAACTTCCATGCACGTCTTTCATTCCCCATTCGTGCCACATGTCCTGCCCATCGTAATCTACGAGACTTAACTTTCTCATATCTGGCTTTCTATAAGGACCATGTAGTTCACTCTTATGTAGTTTTCTCCATTCACCTGTCTGTTCATCTCTCTTTGGTCCAAATATTTTCCTAAGAACTTTATTCTCAAATACTCGTAATCTCCTTTCCTCCCTTAAAGTAAGAGTCCATGTTTCGCACCCATATAATATAATTTGTAGAATAATAGTTTTATATATTTTCAGTTTAACGTTTTTTGAAAGGAGTTGTGACATCAAGAGTCTCTGCAATGCATAATAGCACGCATTTCCAGAATTGAGTCCATGTTTTGAATCCTTATAATATAATTTGTAGAATAATAGTTTTATATATTTTCAGTTTAACGTTTTTTGAAACGAGTTGTGACATCAAGAGTCTCTGCAATGCATAATAGCACGCATTTCCAGAATTGAGTCTATGTTTAATTTCTTTGTGCATCTCATCCCTATTGTGATTATTGTTCCTAGGTATTTGAATTCATCTATAGGCCTACGTCTAATTAATTTTTTATCAGATTTCGAAATGTTTCACAACATGATCCTGCGCCCAGTGAATCTACTGTCTTTCTCCTCCAAATATATGACTTCTCGAAAACAAACAATTTAAAAGTTCAAAACATGTAATAAACCTAGAATATTTTATAGTCAATATATTCTATTTATTTAATTAAGATCTTTGAATACTAAGAATGCACCCTAGTGGAGAAAAAATAAAACACTTCATTACAGGTTATTAATTAATATCTTATGTGCTATAATGTAAATATGTCAATTACATATTTCTGCAATGTTAATATCTGGGAAATAATATGTTTAAGAAAATGCAAACAGTGTTTTTTTTTTGCGGTATAATCAATTGCTACGAATATTTTTCTATTATATCTCGCAAGCAGAATCTGGTTACATTTGGTTAGATTCGTGCACTATATATATATACATACGGCTTACTGCCCGTGCGACCCATATTTGTAAATAATATTGTAAATATCTTACTTTTTGTCTAATAAAGTCCTACTACTACTACATACAATCTGGGAGCCACTTAATAAAATGAAAGCAATAAAAGAAAGTGATAAAATCGAGGTGAAAATCGACTGTGATTGGTTGTAAATCAAAATTCATTCAAATGTGATTGGTCATTGACTGTCATTTGGGGCATGAGTTAAATAGTCAATGTAAACACGCAGCTCTACTGACTATACCCTAAATATCCCACAAGAGATATGACCTAAAAGATAAAGCGTCTATAAATAAGAATTAACTAAAAATGAGGAAGATATGTCTAATTATTAAGATCATAATTCAAATCTGGTTGTGAACGTCCGGAAAAAAATATTGGAGATCTCTTTTTCAGGCTTGTAGTTCCTTTACACACTCCATGGCGCGTCAGGTCTAGAAAGGTAATTGGCTTATCTGCTGACTACTAGCCTCACATTCAAATGAGTTTAACAACGATCATCCAGCGAATATAGGGATTTTTTAAGTATTAAAATAAGTATATGATAAATCAGAATACACCCATCATACACCAACGTCACTACCAAATTATAAACCGAAGATAGAACATATTCTAAAAGGCCTACATGGTATTAAGTAATTTACGAAGATTTACAACTTACTTACTTACTCACTGGCACTATCGAACCCGTAGGTTCATGGCCGCGCGGACATAAGCTCTCCATACATCCCTATCCGGAGCTAATGCTTTCCAATCATTCCCTGTATAATCCACTTCCCTCAAATCATAGTTAATGTTGTTCTCCCACCTCATTCTTGGTCTACCAACTGGGCGTTTTCCTTCTGGCTTTCCTACAAGAAGTTTCCATGCACGTCTTTCATTCCCCATACGCGCAACATGTCCTGCCCATCGCAGTCTACGAGACTTAACTGCTCTTATTACATCTGGATTCCTATAAAGACCATGTAGTTCATTGTTATGTAGTCTTCTCCATTCACCTGTCTGTTCATCTCTCTTTGGTCCAAAAATTTTCCTAAGAACTTTATTCTCAAATACTCGTAATCTCCTTTTCTCCCTTAAAGTAAGAGTCCATGTTTCGCACCCATATAATATAACTGGTAGAATAATAGTTTTATATATTTTCAGCTTAACGTTTTTTGAAAGGAGTTGGGACATCAAAAGACTCTGCAATGCATAATAGCATGCATTTCCAGAATTGAGCCTATGTTTAATTTCTTTGTACATATCATTCCTATTTGTGATTATTGTTCCTAGGTATTTGAATTCAGCCACTTCCTCAAAATTTCCCTCATTTGTCATTAGCTGTCCATTTCCATTATATACTGAATTTCTACGTGTGACCATAAATTTAGTTTTACTGATATTTACTTCCAGTCCTAATTTCTTAGTGTTACTCAATAGTGTGTGCGTGTTGGCCTTTAGTATCTCCTCGCTATCGGCCAATAATACTACATCAGCATAAACTAACAGCTTACGCCAACAGACAACCATTTTAATTGTGGATGACTGCTTACATCAGGTGCTTATTTTAATATTTAAAAAATACTACATAACCTCAAATATGATTTAGAATTAATTTTAGAAGTACTGAACATAGTGATGTGAGATTGTCAAAGTATGACGTTATACCAATTTTTTTTTCCAACCTTCTGTCGCCACTTATTGTAGCTACCCAAATTCCTCACGATACTAGGTAAGCCCGGCCCCATTCTGGACGAACTTCCACGAGAAAACTGTATTCGTCTATGGGGACACGAAGCAGCGTGAGTCTCGTACATCTGCCTTAATCAGCTCGACTTCGGTCCAGGACTTATTACTTAATATGTTTTTTTTAATAAGAGAAACATTTTGTAGTAAAAGGGCAAATGAACCCAGTACATGCCTTATAATGTCATTGAGGCAGTAGGGGTTTCAGGATCACACCTTCCTAGACAATCGGAGTCTCAATAAATACAATACATTTAAACTTATAAAATTACAAACTAATATTAACAAAAATATAATACGAAATTTCAATGAGGAAAATTTTGAGGAAGTGGCTGAATTCAAATACCTAGGAACAATAGTCACTAACAGGAATGAGATGCACAAAGAAATTAAACATCGGCTTAATTCTAGAAATGCGTGCTATTATGCATTGCAGAGACTCTTGATGTCCCAAATCCTTTCAGAAAACGTTAAACTGAAAAATATATAAAACTATTATTCTACCTGTTATATTATATGGATGCGAAAATAGACTCTTACTTTAAGGGAAGAAAGGAGATTAAGAGTATTCGAGAATAAAGTTCTTAGGAAAATTTTGGACCAAAGAGAGATGAACAGACAGTGAACTACATGGTCTTTATAGGAAGCCAGATATAGCGAGAACAGTTAAGTCTCGTAGACTGCGATGGGCAGGACATGTGGCACGAATGTAAATGAAAGACGTGCATCAAAGCTTCTTGTAGGAAAACCAGTGGGAAAACGCCCAGTTGGTAGACCAAGAATGACGTGGGAGAATAACATTAACTACGATTTGAGGGAAGTAGATTATACAGGAAATGATTGGAAGACATTGGCTCAGGATAGAGATGTATGGAGAACTTATGTCTGCGCGGCCATGAACCTACGGGTTCGTTAGTGCCAGTGAGTTAGTTGGTTATAATACATGTCAGCCGGGTTATCAACCCTGCATGTCGGCTCCCTTTAAAGCCGAGACAGAATAATGGCATTACTTTCTTTTTAAAAATTCCGAAGGAAGGTTGTTTTGATGCAAGTATTTTTGAAAAAAAATCTTCATCGTCCCTACTTATTAGACACGGAAAATGACAAGAATTATATGTGAAGGGTACAGGGAAAGAAACAGTTAAGTCACCTTTTCCTCGAACCCTAGAAAATGTACTTTTGGTTGCACAACATACTCGTACATACTTCGTTACCTGTGTGCCAAATTTTGCAGGTAAATATTAGATTAGATTTGATTAGATTAGATTTGTTTAGATTTATTTAGCCTGGTGGAGTTAAGGCCATGTGGCCTTCTCTTCCACTCACCAGGGCAATCATATATTACATCAGAATAACAATCTCAATTAACTCTAATATTAAATACTAAGTAAAAATATGATCAAAAAGATAATATCTAATATATTACGATCTATAATGCAACCAGTTAATGTTAGTTAAAATTAAGACTAAAACTAATAATAAAATGTATACAAGCAAGACATATTAAATTGTCCCTGTCTATGTATATATAAAACAAATGAAAATAATGAGATACAGAAAACTAATTTTACGATTATATAATATCTCAAACAAATCAAAAGAAAATATTTGTTAATCTTAATATTATTTTCATAAATAATTAAATTTATTAATTGTTAAAAGAATACTATCAGTGAGGTGTATAGGTTAGTTTGTTATTAAATAATTATTTAGTTTGTTTTTTAAGGATGTTACAGTTTGACAGTCGCTGACATAGGGCGAAAGGGAATTCCATGTTTTGGTAAGAGAGACCATAAAAGATAATGAATAATATACAGTGTGTCTATGACTGAACTGAATATTTAATTGATTCACACTTCTAAATTATATATTTTTCATGGAAAATATAGGACTAACTGTCATCTTAAACTCCATTTCGACGAAAATCATCATCATCATCATCATCTACAACAGCTATAATAGGGCCTATGGTCCGCACCACCCAGATGTTTCTTCTATTTGCCCGCGATACGAATAAGTTTGGGTGGTTTTGTTTTAGAACATACTGTAATTGATAGCGGCTAAACACCCGCCGTATCTGAAAACCGTACCTACAAATTTTCATGAAGATCGCTTGAGCGGTTTAGAAGTCTGTCGATCGACAAACATACACGTTTATATATACATATATATAATTTTTACTGCACATATTTATCAAAATGTGTTTTTTATTGTTCGAGATGTTTCAATATTTTTTTTAAATAAAACTTTAATTCCAGACAGGTTATACACGATGTGGTGAATTTTTATTAACATGATTAATTCAAAACTTGCATATTCGTTTACATACGATATGTATATATAGACACAACTTTTACTGCACATATTTATCAAACTCTGCTTTTTATTATTCGAGAAGTTTCAATATTTTGTTAAAATAAAACTTTCATTCCAGACAGGTTATACGCGATGTGGTGAATGTTTATTAACATGGATAATTCAAAACTCTTGTTGGGGAAATTGAGTATTTAAATATTTACTGGAATGTTAAGGTAAATCATTCAGTTTTAACACATTACAATTCTAGTGTAAGCTGGTTATATACTTTCTTTTTCAAATTTAATTCGATACTTTTGAATATTTTACTTTATTTCAGATACAATGGGTTCAGAAATATACAGGGTGTATAAAAAAGGATGGCGCAAACTTACATGGTTGAAAGTACACGATAATAGAAGCAACAATGTCCCGGTAAACATAGGTCGGCAAACGAGCCGTTTGCGAGATAATTACGAATGTATGGTTACAAGCCGCCACTGACGTCATTTTTTGTAACATCATACGGTTTACTCCTTGCGCACTTGAAGCAGTCCTACGTTCTTTGTTTACAAAACTGAACATTGCCGAGAGGTGGAGTTGTAATCAAACCATACACGCAGAACGTACAGGACGGATACAGTACACAGTCTCAAAAGGTATCAGTCTCGTCTGAGGAGTGCCACTTGTGCTGTGTTGTAGTTACAATGGAACCTTACAGTAACGAAGAGTATGCGGATATGCATTTCATGTACGGTAGGGCTAATGGCAATGCACGGGAGGCTGCACGCTTGTACCAAGAAACATATCCTGATCGAAGACACCCCGAAAGTCGTACATTTACAAGGGCCCATTAGCGCCTGAGAGAATATAAATGTTATAAATTTACTCACTATCCCAAAGGATTATCCATAAATTGACGTCACACGGGGCTGAAAACCCGACAGACATATCGAGCCGATTGTCTAGAAAGGTCCAAGGGTATTCTAAGCCCTATATTGGGATGTAAATATCAATAAAACTAAATATATGGTCACACGTAGAAATACATTATATAATGGAAATGGACAGCTAATGACACATGAGGGAAATTTTGAGGAAGTGCATGAATTCAAATACCTAGGAACAATAATCACAAATAGGAATGAGATGCACAAAGAAATTAAACATAGGCTCAATTCTGGAAATCCGTGCTATTATGCATTGCAGAGACTCTTGATGTCACAACTCCTTTCAAAAAACGTTAAACTGAAAATATATAAAACTATTTTCTACCAGTCGTATTATATGGGTGCGAAACATGGACTCCTTACTTTAAGGGAGGAAAGGAGATTACAAGTATTTGAGAATAAAGTACTTACAAAAATTTTTGAACCAAAGAGAGATGAACAGACAGGTGAATGGAGAAGACTACATAACAATAAACTACTTGGTCTTTATGGGAAGTCAGATGTAATAAGAACAGTTAAGTCTCGTAGACTGCGATGGGCAGGACATGTTGCACGTATGGGGAACGAAATACTTGCATGGAGGCTTCTTGTAGGAAAGCCTGAGGGAAAATGGCCAGTTGGTAGACCAAGAATGAGGTGGGAGAATAACATTAACTATGATTTCAGGGAAGTAGATTATACAGGGAATGATTGGAAAGCATTAGCTCAGGATAGGGATGTATGGAGAGCTTATGTCCGCGCAGCCATGAACCTACGGGTTCGATAGTGCCAGTAAGTAAGTATATTGGGATGATTTTACTATCATTTTGTATTCTCCTCCAAGGCCTGTTCGGTTTGGGAAGTCCTGCCTTCCATACTATGCTATTCCCTCCTTGTCATAAAAGAAAGTTCAGATGATAGAAAAACTATTTCAAAATTATCTTCTCGGCCTCATTATATACGAGGATCTCAGAGCTTCTCAACCTGGTACAGATGTCCTATAACACATCAGTTATTGGCCTCGTGTCATAAACATGTTTCATTCAATCACTGATCATTCCACCCCAGTAGTTCGCAATATATGGCATATGCCACAGTGATGTGCTGTTCACATAAACATATTTATCAGCTCGTCTCCCTTATAATAATTAATAATAATAATAATAATAATAATTATTATTATTATTATTTTATTTATATACAGATTTTCAATGTTTACAATATTTCTGTGCCTAAAGTTACATTTCAGTTCTTAATTCTTGCATCGACGAGTTTCGAGGTCTTCCATTCCTTCTTCTTCCAGGTGGACACCATTCCAATGTTTTTCTGGGTAATCTTTCTTCTTGCATTCGTCATACATGTCCATACCAATTTAAATGTTCGTATCTGATTATAATTTACTATTGAATATCTAATATTTATTATTTCTCGTATGACACTATGTCTTAAGTAAAGTAAAGTAGTCCCACTACAGGTCTTAAGAGGCCCTTGGGGTGTGGGAGGTTAAGGCTCCCACTTTTTCTGGACAATCGGCACTTGATGTCAGCCGGGTTGTCAGTCCTGCGTGACGGCCGCCTTTACCTCCAGAACAAGCATCTGGTACTCATTTCCGTTAGAGGCTGAGTTGATCCCAGGGCCATAGTGCCGCCAGAAGGTTTGGGTCAGTTTAAAAATCCTGACCCCACAGGGACTTGAACCCTCGACCTTCCGGCTTGCAGCGCAGTGCCTTAACCACTATACTACGGCGTGCCCCATGACAGTATGTCTTACTTTTTCTAATTTTGAACAACTTGGTGATCTCCTCAGGAAATCCATTTCCATCAACATAAGTTTTTTTTTATAACAACAAAAACAACAACAACAACAACAACAACAATAGTACTACTAATAATAACTTTATTTAGGAATATTCCACAATACAGTGTTTCTCCTTCAACCCGAAGTGATTTGTCGCCAGAGGTTCCTGTCTAAAGCATCTTCTTCCCTCAAATCTCTTACTTACTTACTCACTGACACTATCGAACCCGGTAGGTTCATGGCTGCGCGGACATAAGCTCTCCATACATCCCTATCCTGAGCTAATGTTTTCCAATCATTCTCTGTATAATCTACTTCCCTCAAATCATAGTTAATGTTGTTCTCCCACCTCATTCTTGGTCTACCAACTGGGCGTTTTCCTTCTGGCTTTCCTACAAGAAGTTTCCATGCACGTCTTTCATTCCCCATACGCGCAAAATGTCCTGCCCATCGCAGTCTACGAGACTTAACTGTTCTTATTATATCTGGCTTCCTATAAAGACCATGTAGTTCATTGTTATGTAGTCTTCTCCATTCACCTGTCTGTTCATCTCTCTTTGGTCCAAAAATGTTCCTAAGTACTTTATTCTCAAATACTCGTAATCTCTTTTCCTCCCTTAAAGTAAGAGTCCATGTTTCGCACCCATATAATATAACTGGTAGAATAACAGTTTTATATATTTTCAGCTTAACGTTTTTTGAAAGGAGTTGGGACATCAATTCCCTCAAATCTCTAGCTTCCATAATTCTCTTCACTCCATCCATCCATCGTTATCTAAGCCTGCCTCTTCCACTGCTTCCATTAGCTTTCCAATTAAGGATCTTCTTTAGTATTCTTTCTTCTTCCATTCTTATGAGGAGTCCATACCGTTTCAAACGTTTTTCTTCTATTTTTCTAGTAGGCCTAGGGTTTTTTTTTCAATTTGCATAATTTCCCTTATTGTGCTGTATAATAATAATAATAATAATAATAATAATAATAATAATAATAATAATAATAATATAATAATAATAATAATAATAATAATAATAATAATAATAATAATAATAATAATAATAATAATAATAATAATAATATCTTTATTTTACGTGGCAGAGTTAAGGTCTTAAGTCCTAGTCTACCACTTAACTAGGTTAAAAAAATACAAAAATTACACTTACATCTGAATTACAATAAATAAAATTATTACATGTCGGCCGCGGTGAGCTAGAGGTTATGTTCCTTGTCTCTAGTTCCGAGGGACGCGGGTTCAAACTCGGCCGTGGTCGATGAATTTTTAGGATGGAAAAATCCAAAGGACAAAGTCCCCCGGTATGGATTTTAAGCCGTGGGTCCCGAGTCTGAAGATTTTCAGGCTCGTAAAAGAACGACAAGCCTGAATATAAAGGCATCTGTGCAAAATTTAACTAATGTTCCCATCCTAGTACTATCTTGGTTTCCTAGATATCGCTATGAGGCAGAACGCTGATCCCCGGGACACTCAATGACATCTATTAGAAAACAAGTGTAACTAAATTATTATGACTGAATTTCTCCTCTGTAGGGGAGAACGCCCAAGTCTCGTTGAAAGGCACAATGGCTTAAAAAAATTGCATGGTATAACTACAATACACTTATTATTTACAATATATTTTCATTTACTGTAGATTTAACGAATGAAATATAAAATATACAAGACAGAAACTTAGAAAAAATATTACCGATTTTCTTCTTCTTCTTCTTCTTCTTCTTCTTCACTTTACGGACTAGACAAATTGCCTGTTCCGCCTCACAGTTGTTCTGTCCATCTTTTCACTGGCCTTCCTACATTTCTTGAACCTCTTCGCTTGTAGTTAAATGCAGCTTTTGGTTATCTTGTTACATTAATTCTTTCTAAATGTTTAAACCATTTATCTCTATATTAATTAATGTTATCATTTAGTGGATGTATATAACTCTGTTCTTATATCTTCATTCTTTATCCGAATCAATCTTGTGCAGCCCTTTTCTAAGGAAGTTCATTTCTACGCTTTGTATTCTACTTTGTAATATTTTGGTCATTGCCCAAGTTTCACTCCCATAAAGTAATGCAGGAACTGCCAATGTTTTATAAAACTTCAATCTAGTATCTCTTCTTGTTTTGTTCCTTATCTTTTATGTACAGTTCCGTATATCATTTGAAATTTCGACAGTTTCATATTTATGTTTCTTTCAGTTTTTGTGTTGACAGTAAAATCAAAACCCAAATAATTAAAATGTGTTACTTGTTCCAGAGGTTTGTTGTCTATTATGATTTTTGATCTTATACGTTCATTTCCCCAAAATGCCATTATTTTTGTTTTGATATTTTACAATTATATTCTTGGCATAACTGATTTAATTGAAGTAAAGACTACTGCAAATTATTTTCATTTTCTTGAATAATAACCACATCATCAGCATACATTAAAACTTTTAAATTATTAAAAATATTAATGGCATAGAGTAAATTTAGTCACCGCTGGGATCCCGAAATCGAGTCTCGGTCACTCCATAATCTGCCACATTTGAATTAGTAGGCTTTAAATGTGGTTGTAGGTAACCCTCAATAGTGGGTTTCGTGGTGGACGAAACGGGGCTTGGGCAGATTTTTCTCGGGGTTTTTCCAGTTTTCCCCTGCCAAATTTTATCCCACTATTTTTTCATGCTCATCTCGTCCGTTTCCTTTCATTCATCTGCCCCCGTGATGGTGCGTCAGGCGTAGTAATTCACATACCTCTATGTATGGGGCTTCACCTCATCTCATCCCTCGATCCGACCCTGATTTGGACAAGAGTTGTGGATATTTATTTTAATACGTTTCGTCCTGGAGAAATGGACACAACCACATGAAATGAGGGTTGTGCCCACAACTGGAGTAATGTGGCTCATTCTGTGCTTTTGGTTTAAGTTGTAGCTCATCGGCAAGTCAGTTTTCGATGTTATGTTTTGGGGTGGTGTCACCTCACTTTACTCTAATCTACGACCTGCCAGGAATGAACGCCGAAGTCGCTAAATATGCAAGGATGAAGTGACTAAACCTCTTAGTTATACATTTATTGGTTGTGAGGAAGCTGCATTTGGTTCCTGGCGTAGCAGAGTGGACGATGCTAAGTCATCGTCACATCTTAGTAGTAATAGTAATAGCAGCAGCAGCAGGTAGTAGTAGTAGTAGTAGTAGTAGTAGTAGTAGTAGTAGTAGTAGTAGTAGTAGTAGTAGTAGTAGTAGTAGTAGTAGTAGTAGTAGTAGTAGTAGTAGTAGTAGTAGTAGTAGTAGTAGTAGTAGTAGTAGTAGTAGTAGTACTAGTACAGGTGACATTATCCCTCGCGATCATTGAAACACGCAACCACGCCCACGATTGACACGGTGGTGCAATCTCTAAGTTGTGTAACCAGCGTTTTCCTCAATGAATGAGGAAAACCGGGATAATCCGGTTATTTTGGGCGTCACCTGCATATTCATACTTTATACAGCAATATTATTTTGGAGGCCTACTATATAACATTCATTTTATTTAAATATATATCTCACAAGGGGACTGTCAATCATGGCATGACGAAACCTACATTGAAATTTCTCCCTGAGAATATGTGATGTACCAAGGTAGTGTACAGAAAATGATCTACCTTTTTTAACTGCAAGGCACTAAAATCACACCTCACTGATAGTATTCTTTTAACAATTAATAAATTTAATTATTTATGAAAATAATATTAAGATTAACAAATATTTTCTTTTGTTCTGATTTAAATATTGTATAATCGTAAAATTAGTTTTCTATATCTCAATATTTTTCTTTGTTTTTATTTACATTAGACAGGGACAATTTAATATGTCTTGCTTGTATACGTTTTATTATTAGTTTTAGTCTTAATTTTCACTGAGCTACAAGCCGGAGGGTCGAGGGTTCAAGTCCCGTTGGGGTCAGGATTTTTAAACTGACCAAAACCCTCTGGCGGCACTATGGCCCTGGGGTCGACTCAGCCTCTAACTGAAATTAGTACCAGACGCTTGTTCTGGGGTAAAGGCGGCCGTCACGCAGGGCTGACAACCCGGATGACATAAAGTGCCGATTGTCTAGAAAGAGTGAGAGCCTTAACCTCCTACTACCCGAAGGGCCTCCTGAGGCCTGTTGTGGGATCACTTTAGTCTTAATTTTAACTAACATTAACTGGTTGCATTATAGATCTTAATATAATAGATATCTTTTTGATCAAATTTTTATTGTATTTCATATTAGAGTTAATTGAGATTGTTATATTCTGATGTAATATATGTATGAGTGGAAGAGAAGGCCACATGGTCATAACTCAACCAGGCTAAATAAATCTAAAAAAAAATCCAGCGCCAAATCTCTCATTTAATATATCCCTGATTTGATGGATTAGACGTCCGCGCTGTACCCGCCTCACTCCATGAGATGGTTGGGCGTGTTCTGGTTTAACAGGTTTTTGTTTCTTGCTTCTCAATCTTATCTACTATATGCTCATAGAAAATTAGTTAGTACCTACCCAGCTGCTGAGGATGGAATTAAAAGTTCTGAAAGGCCTTAACTATGTTAATGAATTTTATTGTGTTTAAGACGACGGATATTTTAGGTAGCCTACACTTTTTAATCATCATCGTCGTCACTCCAAGGATTAGATAATTTGTTCCGATTTCATAATGCATCAACCCAACGTTTTCTAGGTCTTCCAACATCACGTATTCCTCTTGCTTGATAATTTCTTGCTAACAATGCGTATCTCTCCTTACTCATTCTATTCAAGTGATCAATCCACTTTTGTCTATAATTCATGACTTCATTCAATAAAAACTGCATTTTTAATTTTTCTCTTACATCCTCATTTATAATTCTATCAAGTTTTGTACATCATTCAACTTGTCTGGGGAACCCCATCTCCGCCGTCTGTATTCTATCTTTCTGTTTTTTCTTTGCAGCCCAAGTTTCACATCCATACAATATTCAAGGAATTGCCATAACTTTATACATTTTTATTTTTGTTTCTTTTCTAATTTTATTTCCCAACATTCTCTGTATTGTTCCATATACCGTCTGAAAATTATTTATTTTAGAAACAACATCTCCTTCCATATTGAAACTAATATCGCAGCCAAAATATTTGAAACTAGATCCCTGTTCTATAGTTTGGTTTTCTAAAATAATGTTGGATCTCACTAGATCTTTCTCTGATATCTTTAGATCATATAATGTAAATATTTTATTTAATTCTTGCAAACATTTCTGTAGGTCATCTTCAATTTTCTGAATTATAATTAAATCGTCTGCAAACGAAATAGTATTTATATATATACTTTATTATCTACTGGTATTCCTGGATTCGCTTAAATTTTCCATTTATTTAAAATGTCATCTACACACACACACCCACACTCACAAACATATATATTAAACAAAGTGAGGGATAAACTACACCCTTTTCGTAATCCAGTATTTGTTTTGACTGTATCTGTTTTTCTGAATCCCGTGTCTATAACTATATTTGAATCAGTCATTTCGAAAAAGGGATCATCTACGATTTTTTGTGAAATTCACTTTTTTCGTTATTCCATGTTTACATACGTCCCTTCATCGATTATGCGTGAAAAATGATCAAATATACAATTCTTTTACCACTTTCTGACTTTACTTTTCATTCCGAAAAAAGATCAACTCGCCGAGTTGTTCCCTTTTCGAACGGACTGACGCACGAATGTGATCTTGACTTCAGCTGCATATCTATCCTCTTGCAGTCTTTCTGTGTTATCAGAGTAAACAATATTAAAACCATGCTACATTCGTTATTTATGTATTATTTATTTAATGCAAGGCACTCCGTGTACAGAGTATGGGTAAAGGTGTTCCAAAAGAACAAAAACATTATTTTGCAATAAATACATTTTACTAATTTGAGTGTAATAGTGACAAGCCTAGAACCGTAATCGGCCGGAAATTCATTGGCACCATTTTCGGGGAACAAGAGTTCAACTTGCTCAAACCATAGCCCCCAGAAATACTGCAAATACCAGATGTGAAAAAACACCCTGCCTACATCAGCAAAGTACCTATCAATCACAAAAAAAATGGATGATGTAAAGAAACTTCGTCAGTACATTCCTGATATCCACCGAATTTTTTATGATTTATTCAAATGGCCTATACAGCTGAAGTAGTAGAGAACGCCGAAGATGTTCAATGATGAAATTTTTCGGATGTACTTTTTTTTATAGTCACTTCCAAATGATGAAATGTAATAAAATATATACAGTATTATTCCATGTATGTAGTTATTTCGCAATAATTTTTTTTTTCAAATAAATGTGTTTAATTTTGTAAACGTTTCTTCGTTCATTTCGAAAAGGGATCATCTCCGGAAAATTGTAATTAGTTTTTTGGTAAAACCATAATCAAGAAAGTCATGTAAATCGGTAAATGAACGTGAATGGGCATGAAAATTATTCAGTAGAAATTTCAGATTCATAGCTTTATCCTGGACAAACTGAATCAGTTTTTTCCCTCTCCTGTAAAATTTGATCAGCTGTAGATGATCCCTTTTCGAAATGGCTGATTCATTTGTATCTTCATATAATTTATTTAATGTTTCAACAAGGCACAGGGGGTATCTTTTCATTTGTAATATTTCCCATAATGTTTGTCTGTTATCTCGATCGAAGTATAAAACTATTATTCTACCAGTTATATTATATGGATACGAAACATGGAATCTTACTTTAAGGTAGGAAAGAAGATTACGAGTGTTTGAGAATAAAGTTCTTAGGGAAATTTTTAGACCAAAGAGAGACGAATAGACAGGTGACTGGAGAAGACTGCTTAACACTGAACTACATGGTCTTTATAGGAAGTCAGATATAATAAGAAGAGTTAAGTCTCGTAGATTGCTATGGGCAGGACGTGTGGCACAATTGGGGAATGAAAGACGTGCATGGAAGCTTCTTGTAGGAAAACCAGAGGAAAAGGCCCAGTTGGTAGACCAAGAATGAGGTGGGAGAATAAAATTAACTATGATTTTGGGGAACTAGATTATACAGGGAATGACTGGAAAGCATTAGCTCAGGATAGGGATGTATGGAAAGCTTATGTCCGCGCGGACATGAACCTACGGGTTCGATGGTGCCAGTGAGTATGTAAGTAACCTCGATCGAAGCTCTTATCCAAATCTATAAACCCTGTGTAGGTTTCTGAGTCACATTTTAATATTTCAATTTTTTATATAACAATCTCAACGGTCGTTAAGAATGAATTTTAAAGGTAAAATTATACTCAATCGATAGTTAACAACTGAGCCAATTTACTTTGGGAATTTATTTCTTATGATAATATTTTGATAGGAGTGCATGTTCTCATTCTATAGGTAGTGAACCGTGTATCTCAGTTGCACGTATCCCTGCAGCCCTTATTTATAGCATAATCCAGTGATTACATGAGGGGTAGGTCTTGTTACTACAGCCATTCTCCATTATCTCAACGAAGGGGTCGATATTAACATCCCCTAGCGGTGAGCACGCCTGCTCGGTATTCATTAGATGCCTGCATGAATGAAATTACGACTGGTTGAATAGCAGTTCTTTGTAAACTCAGTGAACGAGCTAATTGCAAGAGTTGCCACGATCCATTAATGAACGGCTCCATCTCTCGAGAAATAGTTCTTCTTTCTTTAAATCTTTATCGATTTAACATTTTACTTAGACACATTATCATAAGTAATGCCACGATGATTTCCAAATTATCGATAAATTCACGACTCACGAAGTGAATAGAAAATTTGGAAATCAAGAGTGGCATTTGTTAGGACTATTTAACGAATAAAATTAATCTGTTTACTCACAAATCATTATTTAACTATAGTTATTTCAAAATATTTATATATTTAATGTAAACGGCGATGTTTGAAAACAAATGAGAAACGATAGGTACGCTTCATCTGCTTCTTTTGTTTATCACTGCAACCAGATCATACTATTTATTGCCAAAGGAACGCAATATTGTAAGAATGCTCTCTAGTGGAGAAAAAATGAAACACATCAAACTGTATATTAATTCATTTCTGATGTCGTATGATGTAAATATGACAATTATATTTTTCTGTATTGTTACCTGGGAAAAAATACATTTAAGAAAGTGCAAACAGTGGTTTATTTTTTTTGGTGGTATAATCAATTGCTACATTTTTTTTATATTAACTCCTGCATGCGGCATGTGTTGACATTCATGCACTATATATACAATCTGGTAGCCGTATTTCTCACGGCTCAGTCACTGCAAAATAATGGTCAGACCTGTTCAGAATATTAAAAAGGAGGAGCCTTCTTTAATATGGTAATTATAACACTGATAAATATTTCGTGAAACACGACTCTGATTGGTTGTAAAACAGAAATCATTGAAACGTGATTGGCCATTGAGTCCCACTTAGGGCATGAGTTAAATAGTCACAATAATTATCGGTCTTGAAATTTACCACTATAATACCTATGAAGAGAGTACTATAGATGAAGACAACAGTGATAAAAATGGATAAGGTATTGATGACAAGGGCAATGATTTGAATGCACTAAAAGTTATATCCAAGATCCGGCTGCAAGATTAATATGTTCATGGAGTGTTTCTTTTTTCATAAAATTGTGAATTTTATGAACGTAGTAATCTTGCAGCCGGATCTTGGATATTTTATGTATTACTGTTACGATATATATATATATACTGTGTTTCCTTTAATTAATTAATTTCCCTAAATCATCATCATCGAACATTCACGAATTTAGGCCATTTGTTGACCTATTTCGGCCTCAAGAGAAACACCATCCAGAAGTCTTTTGAGTGGACGTCCTGGTCTTCTTCTTCCTGCAGGTTGATATCTTAACATTTGTTTGGGTATTCTGTGATCTTCCATTCGATGAACATGTTGCATCCATCTTGACTTATAATCAGAAATTTTGTTTTCTAAAGGTTCCATGTGTAATTCTTCTAAGATGTCTTCATTTTTTTGTGATCTAGTAGTGTGTATCCTGCAGTCCTCCGAAGGTATCTCATTTCAGCAGATCTAAGTCTCTGTATATCCTTCTGTTTCAACGTCCATACTTCGCTACCATACAAAAGAGTTGGAAGAGCCAGTGTTTTATACACTTTTAATCTTGAATGTTTTTGGACTAACCGTGGCTTGAAGATAGAATTTATTAACCTTAAAATTCTTAAAAATTTAGATATTTTTGCTTTTAAATCCTTTTCTTCTTCATATGAGATATTACATCATAGATATGTAAAATTATTCACCTGCTCCAAAATATACAAATGTATTTATATAACGTAGCCTGGTAACGTGTAGGCATTATAAAAATAAGGACGTTATTTAAAAAAAAATCCTGACGAGGATCGAATCTGGGTCTGCGTCGTCGCAAGAAAGCGTCTTATCGACTGCTCTACTGAAGCGAACGATACAAATACTGCATCAGAAGTAAGCGCTAATTTACTATTGATTGGTTTAAGAGACCATTACTTGCTTTCAGTCATATGATAATTCTATTAACTTTGAAATTCAATTCATAAATGTATTTGTTGAAATTCTTTCAATAACTTTTGGTATAAATCTATGATTGGCCCCTTACGCCGCCAGATTTGACCTCAAAGGAGACAGCACATGTAACAACTTACTCGTGTGAATCGCTCTTCAAAATTTTTAACTTTCCACCATCAAGAGTTGCGCCATAATTTTTTTTAAAGGCTGTACCTTTTGGCAGGTGCCGTCGTCCTCAACTGCGTTAAAATATTATATTTAAAATGTTATCTGGAGGCCTTTCGGAAGTTAACTTCCATCATCAACAGGGTGAGTATCTGCTACTAGTTGTTCTTGTTTTTGACGATGTAGACTCAAAGTGTCTGTAGTAGCAACAAGTCAAAAACAAGTCAGTTGCTTCTACAGACACTTTGAGACTACATCGTCGTAAACAAACACAACTAGTAGCAGATTCTCATCTTGCTGATGATGGAACTTAACTTCCAAAAGGTCTCCAGATAACATTTTAAATGTAATATTTCAACACAGTTTAGGACGACGGCATCTGCCAAAAGGACATTATTTTAAGTTTTTATTTTACAGTATTTATTAACACTAAAATCCAACTCTTTTTTTTTTTTTTTTTTTTTTTTGCGTTTACAATCATTTCTTCTTCATATAACGCATAGCATCCTATATATATATATATATATATATATATATATATACAATTATTTATTATTTAATATCCCTAACCACTCAGAATTTCTATACATAGGCCTACATGTTGGACATGGAGCGTTCTTCCAATAACTTTTTGCTTATTTCGAACGGATTGAGATGAACTATATTTTTTTCCTCGCAATTTTAAGTAACGAATTGGATTATGGGGCTATAGATAAACTTGAGTTTATGGCTGGTTATTGACTTTGTGTGAGTGAGGTGCTTCGAAGGGAAGTTGGATGTTTTCCTTTGACACACGCTGGGATATCGATTGTGTTTTGTGTGAATGATACATTGAACTACGTATCGCACAATATTTGTTCCCACCTCGGCGCTAGGATTAACCTAATGACATGTTATGATATACGAGGGCAACCCATCTTTCACTGTCAAAACTAACCAACAAGCCAATTGCATTTTTGTTATTTGTATCATCAACTCTGGCATAATTCAAATATTGGTTTCGTCTGTTCCTTTAACTACAAATATGCTGCGTATTTAGGGGATTTTATGCAAAATGATATATATATATATATATAAGCATGGCTTTAATAACAATAATAATAATAATAATAATAATAATAATAATAATAATAACAACAACAATAACAGTAATAACAACAGTAATAACAGTAACAGTAATAACAGTAACAGTAATAACAGTAACAGTAATAACAGTAACAGTAATAACAGTAACAGTAATAACAGTAACAGTAATAACAGTAACAGTAATAACAGTAACAGTAATAACAGTAACAGTAATAACAGTAACAGTAATAACAGTAACAGTAATAACAGTAACAGTAATAACAGTAACAGTAATAACAGTAACAGTAATAACAGTAACAGTAATAACAGTAACAGTAATAACAGTAACAGTAATAACAGTAACAGTAATAACAGTAACAGTAATAACAGTAACAGTAATAACAGTAACAGTAATAACAGTAACAGTAATAACAGTAACAGTAATAACAGTAACAGTAATAACAGTAACAGTAATAACAGTAACAGTAATAACAGTAACAGTAATAACAGTAACAGTAATAACAGTAACAGTAATAACAGTAACAGTAATAACAGTAACAGTAATAACAGTAACAGTAATAACAGTAACAGTAATAACAACAGTAATAACAACAGTAATAATAACAGTAATAATAACAGTAATAATAACAGTAATAATAAGAGTAATAATAACAGTAATAATAAGAGTAATAATAAGAGTAATAATAACAGTAATAATAAGAGTAATAATAACAGTAATAATAACAGTAATAATAACAGTAATAATAATAGTAATAATGACAGTAATAATGATAGTAATAATAATAGTAATAATAATAGTAATAATAATAGTAATAGTAATAAAAATAATAATAGTAATAGTAGTAATAATAATAATAATAATAATAGTAATAGTAATAATACTAATAATAGTAATAGTAATAATAATAGTGATAATAATAGTAATAATAATAATAATAATAATAATAATAATAATAATAATAATAAAAACACAAGTCTGCACTTTAAAACCATTTCTGAGATGATTTATTTAAAATACGTGTTTTTAAATCAATTTTTTATCCTGAAATCAGAAATTGTTTATATTTTTGTCTATCACGTCAGGTTTTGTGCACAAAATATGAATTTATATTTTCACGTTTTAGCTACTACAAGCACAAATATATTCAAACTTCATTTCACACAAGATAATTTTTTGTTAAAAATACATGTTAAAAATACTGTAAAGAACTGTCATAATAATTTCTTGACTACTTTGTAACAAAACAGAAAGTAAGTGGTGTTCCATTAAACCTTCTCTTATTTGACTTCCTTCAAGTTCCTCCATTTTTAGTCTCCCTCATCGGCATCGAACAGTAGTTTCATTCCATGTCCCCTGGTACCTCCTTTCTACCTCGTTAATATCCTGGTGAAAACGTTCACCCTGCTCTTCACTATAATGTCCCAGATTTTCGGGGAACTATTCGATATGGGAACAGTTACAATTCAACTTTTTTAAAAAATTCCCAACATATTTTCCACAATTGCCTTGTAATTAGGATCTTTGTTATTGACTAGAATGTTTTCAGTAACAGATCAGAAAGCTGACCAGGCTTCTCTTCCTCTCTCATTAACTGTTTTATTCAAACTATTCATCCTTTATCAGTTTATTTATTTGCGGGTCAACAAAAATTATACTTTCAATTTTTCTTGTGTGATGGAAGGAAATTTCTTACAAAGGTACTTGAAGCAAGGCCCATGCTTTAGTAGAGCCCTTACAAACTGCTTCATCAAGCCCAATTTGATGAGTAGTGGTGGAAGCAGGACTTTTGACAGTCTACATGTGGTTCACGTAGGATGTTTTTAGTTTCAGGCACAACATTTCTCCGTTCTGGCCAAACTTTCACGCCCCAATGTTTTTACATTGCCCGATTGTCCCATTCACAGAAATATTTCTAAATTCAAATCGGAAAAGATTGGCATGCTACGAGTTATTGGTAAATCCAGAAAATTGGATAAACTTGCATAAATTTCTGGACAAAACGCAGAAAATAAGAACAACACTCATTCATGAATAAATATATGTTATCAAAATGCAATACCATTAATTCTTAATAATTATACATAACTTAATTAGTGTATAATGCTATTGTATTATTATGTAATTGTAATATTATTGTGTTTTCTTTATGTAATTTTAATGTTATTATTTTTTTCTTCTTTATACTATTACCAATTACTACTTTATTGTAACGGACTGTCAACAGCACGTACGGCTTACTGCCGTGCGACCCATATTTGTAAATAATACTGTAAATATCTTACTTTTTGTCTAATACAGTCCTCCTACTACTAGATAGCATGGCACTTTTGTGAAAAAAACTTGTTGCCCTAATAGTATCCCTATAACATTGAAGTCACCGAAGATTAGGTACCTGTATTCCTCATACTGGATATTTGTTAATAGCAACTTCATGTTCTCGAATGTCTCCTTCAGCTGAATTGAATGGGCAATAGGAATGGACCCATACACATTCCCATTATGCAACACACCTTTGAGACTCCTCTTTGATGAGTCTATGAACAGTGTCCACTGAATAGAATCCTGCTCAATGTCATAGAAGTGCATTAATTCGTTTATGTTATTACAGTAAGCCAAGTAATCATTCTGTGAGAATAAAGGAACTAGTTCTTTTTCTCTATGTCTGTACCATGAGTAATGTGTTCCTGGTTCCAGAAGATTCTTACTATTAAGCCCAAGTAAAAAATATATTACTCGTATGTCTCAGTGGAATATGGGAAGATGAATTCTGAGAGCGGAACAGGCCAACGGCCTACCATGAAGATGATGATTGATGATCATCATCATCATCTTCACGGCATAGGCTCCATGGCCTGTAAATAATAATACAATTACTAATATTGTACATACATGATTTTAACAAAACTGGGACGACGGCACCTGCCAATAGGTACATTTTAATTTTATCTGATCATATATTCTACTACATATACAAAAATACATTGAAAGTAATGAACTATAATGCATTAATATATCGCTTATATATGAGACATTAGGTAGAAATACTGATAAATCATAGCATTATTTTTTATTAAATAAAGGAAAAGCAAATTATTACTTTTTAAGAATGCTTCTGTCAGTTAATTAATATAATTTTTTTCAGTTTTTTTTCTGAAAGACGTTTGACAGTCTCTGACATAGGGTGGAAGAGAATTCCATTTTCTAGCAAGGGAAACTGTAAAATATTTTGAGTAATAGGTAGAGTGATGAGAAGGGATAATGTAAGCTGTGAGAGAAATTGAAAACTGGTATAAAAATGTTTTGAGACGGGGTATTACTACTAACCAAATGGCTGTAATAAGCAGATTTCTTTCATTAACGCGAGGCCAAATGGACTGGGATATATATTTGTATACTAGAAGTCCCGGCCACGCGTTGCTGTGGCTAAGGTATATGTTAAAAATTTTAATTAAGTTGATGTCTTTCAGCCAGATTATTTAAAACGAATACTTACACACGAAATTAATAATATTGAAAATAAAATAAACACTGAACACACTTAAATTATGAAATAATTAATATTTGTAATTCAATTGAAATTCGCGGTTGCAACAAAAAGCACAGCTATCTGGATTTCTCTTTGTTAAATAATAAACCAATTAGCTTACCAAATTACCTTTTACCGAAAGCTGTTAGAATCGTATGGAACTCATAATTATAACTCTTTGTTAAATAATAAACAAAAAAATTGCAATAAAAATAATGCGACTATAAATTTAGTTATAAACTACCGTAAGTTCTCAAGTTGGATCAAACTGCACACAGTGTGCAAAATTTTATTAAAATCGGTTCAGTAGTTTAGGATTCCATCGCGGAAACAACGTGACACGAAATTTTTATATATTAAGATATACACTCTAATTCAACCCAGGAAGTTACTATAGACCTTATGGGCTATGCCAGTGTCCTCCTATCTACAGATGGTAGATGTTAACAAACTCATAATAACGATATTGATTTGTTAAGGAGGGGTGGAGCGGCAAGTTTAGCAGTACTTTTTCCAAATCTATTTACTATATATTTAAAAACATAGTTTTTCTTTTATGGCATGCAAACTAGTTTTATAGTAAATATGAGAGTCAGCACTTTCACACAGGATAGTACAGGTCCACACAAGCTCACTGACAAGTGGTAACTGTTTTTTTTTCTTTAAGAGGGGGTGGCTTGGACGGCTACAACTTACAAATATGTACCTGCTGTGTTGCAATCTTCAGTTTTATATAAGGATTTCTCTCAAGAAAATACTGTTAAAATGGCAACTTAGTTCTCTATTCCAAAGACACAATAACTTCCTGGGTTGAATCTGAGTGTAGAATGTAGTGTATATAGAAACTGGAACAAGATGTTGAGGAAACGTGGAGTTCATTTATCGTTTAATGTTAGTCAATTAAGAGTATGAAAAGATAAGAAAATACGATCATATATCGGGTGTAAATAAACTAAACCGAAACCAATTACCTGGGGCGTCAGTCAATCAACCACTGCACATGGTTACAAAGGGAAAAAAAATCATATTAGTTAAAACTGGGGTTCGAATACGGGACCTTCAGCATATAATCTCAAACACTACTGCTTAAACAACAATGGAGGGCAGTTTGAACAATTTCGGCAGGTTTTTTTTATAGATGTTGTAAGCTACAGAAAATAATATATTTGCATTTTAGGTTAACTTACTTATGCTGCAAACTGTAGCTGTTGTCTCGAGGCAGTACGCAGCAGGCCCGGGTTCAAACACCGGTCGGGAGAAGTTTCATAGGTGATGGTATTTTCGGGTTTTCCTTACCTGTAACACAAATGTCAGAAACCTTTAAGGCCCAAAGGTCCCTTAACATTATCTGGCAATCATAATAATCACTATTATATTCGCCAAGTTCATTCTAACAAGGAAACTTGTTAACCATTGCATGGAGAAACCTACCTTGAAATTTCTTCCATAGAATTTTGTGATGTACCAAGGCTGTGACCAAAACAATCTGCCGTTTTTAACTGCAAGGCAAAGAAATTGAAGCCAGAATCCAGCATATACAATCCATAGTACGAAGCAGATGGACTCCCTGCGTGAGTAAAGCGGAATGGAGCGTCAGGACGCGGCGTGTGGGCAGGTTGTCAGGATTATCCATTTCACTAATTCAGGAGTTGTATTACTTCCCTGTAGTTTTAAAAGAGAGCTTTGGTGCTAGATTTTAGTGTCTTGCAGTTAAAAACGGCAGATATTCTTTTTGACACGGCATTAGTATATGAAACGCTTCTATGGGAGAAATTTCAAGGTAGGTTACGGTATGCAATGGTTGACAGTTCCCTTGTAAGACTCCTCTGTAACCATGTATACGTAGCGTGTCCATAAAGTCTTTCCCAGGGGTCATGGTCTTTCCAACATTACAACTTCCTAGAAGATGAAAACTATAAAAGAATTGTGTGGTTGGTGGCAGATGAAAGACAAACTATCAAAGTTTGTAAAGCAATGTCAGTGTACTTCCACATGTGCATCTCTTGTCACATGCAAAACATCTAAACGGTATTCAATTTCTCGTCATACAGTAGTTCTGTGCGCGAGATATAGCCCTACCTTCATTTCTTTTCACTACAGTAAAACTTTATTTTAAAAAACTGGCTCTATCGAACCCATAGGGTCATGGCCATGCAGACATAGGCTCTCACACATGCCTATCCTAAGCTATTTTTTTTCCAATCATCTCCTGTATAATCTAATCCATTCATTTTGAGAATTTTCCTCATCATTGAGGGTTTTCTCCAACCAATCTTAGAAATTAAAATGAGTTTTAATAAAATACATAAATAAATACGGACTTACGTAGACTATCAGTTTTGTAACATCGGCCGCGGTGGACTAGTGGTTACGCTCCTTGCCTCTGGTCCCGAGGGTCGCGGGTTCAAACCCGGTCGGGGTCGATGGATTTTTAGGATGGAAAAATCCAAGGAGCAAGTCCTCCGGGAAGGACTTTAAGCCATGGGTCCGAAGTCTGAAGATTTTCAGGCTACTAAAAGATCCTTAAGCCTGAATGAAAGGCCTCTAAGCAAAATTTACATAATTTTCCCGTCCTAGTACTACCTTCGTTTCCTAGATGTCAGTATGAGGCGGTACGCTGACCACGGACCACTCAAGTGACATTATACGAAAACAAGTGTAACTAAATTAGTATGGTTCAAATTCTTCCCTGTAGGGGAGAGCACCTAAATCTCTGTTAAGGGAAACATGGGCTTACAAGATACAAGAAGTTTGTAACGAACATTCATAAATTTCCCTTAATTAAAGTTCTCCATCGTTCTCTGTACTCTGTGTTTTCGTCCGTTACACCAAATTTCCTCATTGAATTCTGAATGTTATTGTTCCAGGTTGTTCTTGGTCTTCCTTTTCTGCTCCTTCTTTCAATTTTCCATGCATAGACAGCCTTTGGTAGTCTTCGATCCTGCTTTCTTGTGTGTCCATACCATTTTAGCCTTCTGTGTTCAATCTCACCCATTCCCTGTATAATCTAGTTCCCTCAAATAGTGAGCGTGTCTCATGGTATCATAAAATACATTGCGTTTTGTCCTGGTTTGACGTCATAGTAGATAATACCTAAAAAATCTCTGACAGTTTGTCTTGCATCTGCCACAAACCACACAACTTTAATTTTTATAGTTTTCATCTTGTAAGGAAGTTGTAATGTTGGAAATACTTTATAGACACAGTGTATATTTTTGGTTTAATCCATTTACACCTTGTATGATTTTTAAACACTTAAAACACATATCACTCGTTGACATCTGTGGGTATATAAGTGATGAAGTACAGTGAATTAGGGTCTAATAAAAATAAATGGAATGAGATGTGTGTTGGAGATATGATTTTGTGGAAGTGCAAATGAAGCACGAAACTTGATAATCAGGGGCAGCTTGCGAGTGTAATTTATTTGACGCCCACAGCGTTCTCTACCGGAATTTTCTCGTACCAACCCACGCTTGCTACCTCTTTTAATTTTTCCTGCTTTCACACAGACTCAACAATCAGAAGTTTCAAATTCAAACTCACTTGATCGTAATATTTATAACAACATTTCAGAAATACAGAGTGATGATGAACTTGCATTATTAAAGTGAAAATACTTTTATAAAATGCTTATTTGTTCCTCTAATTGATAAACATTGAGAATAATATTAAAAATCATTTCTGCGTCAAATTATGACTAATAAAAGACTTTTTAGTGTCAATAGGTACGTATTTTTACCATTAGCGCATATTTTGCAATATATGCCTATTTAAGAGCCTAAAACTTATTTGATACTAGTAAATTCAAGAAACAAAAATCAACAACAGTATAAACTATTTGGACCTAACACTAACAGAAAAGTCACCAACAATAAAATAGAAATTGTCATTTATCGAAAACCGACAAGCAACACACTAGCTATAAACGATAAATCCAGACATCCCTTTCAACATAAAATAAGTACATTCAAGAATCTAGTAAATAGGATGTTAAAACTCCTTTTAAACAAAGACAATTATAATAAGGAATTAAATTATATTAAACACAGGGCAAAAATTAACGGCTACAACGACCAAATAATAAATAAAATCCTAAATAAATAAAAAAGAAAAAATATCATTACCAACATAACCAAACTTGAAAAAGAATCCAATGAAAATAACAAGAAGTGGTTAACTCTCACGTACACTGGTAAAGAAACATTAAAATTGGCTAACACACTAAAAAAGCTCGATAAGAATATTAATACATCCTACAGAACTGATAATAAATTAAACAATTTAATAAACAACAACATCGAAGAAATAGATGAATTCAACAATAAAGGCATCTACAAATTAACATGTACAGACTGCAATAAATTTTACAATGGGAAAAATAACAGAAGCTTCAACATTAGATACAAGGAAAATTTCAGAGATTTCATTTATAATGGAGGAAAATCAAGTTACGCAAAACATGTAATTCAGGCTGGACACCATATGCATAACATCGATAACACCCTCACAATAGTACATAGAGAAAACATTCAAACGAGAATAAATATACTGGAGGAAATCGCAATCCTAAGAGTAATCGACAACAACCTGATTCTCAATTAATACACACCCAGTCCACACAATCCTCTGTACAAAATTCTCACAACCCAGTCAGTGCTTCAACAAGGGTCAACAAGTACGGACCTAATGCATTCTGCTGATGATGGGATTAGTCCTGAAAGGCCTACAAAGTTTTAAAACAACTTAAGTTGAGGAGACGGACCTACAAGGTAAGTATTTTATAGTTTTAACCGTGCATTATATTACTAAAACTTATTTTTAAATTTTATTTCTTTATAGGCCTATATATATATATATATATATATATATATATACATATATATGTGTGTGTGTGTGTGTGTGTGTGTGTGTGTGTGTGTGTGTAACATGATAATAAACATAAATGCTTGGACGAGATTTGAATCCGGAACTCTGAATTGGTACATCATCATCATCATCATCATAGTACATTCACGAATTTAGGCCATTTGTTGTACACCACCGTGCAAATCTAATACAAACATTTATTTCTCTTAAATATATATTCTCCATTATTACGAGATGTGGTGAGAATTCGGTCTTCACTGCCACCTGGTACTATAACAAGTAAGCAAATTAAAGAGAATGTTTTTACTTTATAGCAGTGACGCTTTATCGATGTTATAATTAAATTTTTGACATTGAGCAATGCAAGCTTAATATGACATAAGAAAAATAAATGCCTGGACGAGATTTGAACCCGGAACTCTGAATTGGTACACCACCGGGCAAATCTAATACAAACATTGATTTATATATTTACATTTTTTGAGGTCTTTTCGGGGTTTTTCCTCACTTGTAAGATAAATGTCAGGAAACTTTAAGGCCCAAATGGTCCCCGAAAACCATCTGGCCATCATTAGCATCAATATCATATTCGCATAATTAGCTTAAGTTTAGTTCCTGGCACATCATTAACTCTTATATCATCGGGCAGCCTTCCAGGCGCCTCAACCTCAGAAGTGGGTTACAAGTACGCCATGCCAGGAGAGAACACCAGAAATGTCGAAAAGACAGCCTGGAGCATTTGGAAAAAAAAATTGTTAAACGTAAATTGAAAATAGTTTGTAAATAATAATAATATTGAAGACATAGGCATACTATATAATATTTATTCTTATTCTATAATTAGATGCAATAATCATTTTTTACCATCAAAAGTGCAGAGACACACAAGAATGAAAATTTATGAAGTTCTCGCTAGACCCATAATCTGTTATGGCAGTGAAGCTTGGACCATCAGAACTCAGGATGACCGTCATATTACAGCAACGGAGATGAAATTTCTGCGACGAACTGCAGGTTATAGCCTTCTAGACCACCAAAGAAATTCAACAATAGCCAGACTAAACATCGTACCTATATCTGAATACCTCCAAGAATATAGAAACAATTGGCTAGCCCATATTCAGCGCATGGATCGTCACAGAATACCAAAACAAATTCTTCACTACATTCCTCGAGGCAGAAGATCTGTGGGTCGACCTTTTCGGAGATGGCGGGAGACCGTAACGGGCCACTGGGCCTAATACTTGAAAGGCAGATGATGATGATGATCATTTTTTAACCTGGTTGAATGGTAGACAAGGCCTTAAGGCCCTAACTCTGCCAGATAAAATAAAACTATTCTTCTTCTTCTTCTTGTTCTTCACTTCACTGGCTAGGCAAATTGCCTGTTCCGCCTCACAGATGTTCTGTCCATCTTTTCACTGGCCTTCGTACATCAGTTGAACCTTTTGGCTTGTAGTTAAATACTGCGTTTGGTAATCTTGTTACATTAATTATTTTTACATTTTTAAACCATTTATCTCTATATTCCTTGATGGTTATCATTCAATGGATATATGCCTAACTCTGTTAACTCTGTTCTTATATCTTCATTCTTTATCCGATCCAATCTTCTGCAGTCTTTTGTTCTTCTAAGGAAGTTAATTTCTACGCTTTGTATTCTATACTTCGTAATTTTTTGGTCATTACCCAAGTTTTACTTCCATAAAGTAATACAGGAACTGCCAATGTTCTATAAAATGTCAATCTAGCATCTCTTCTTGTTTTGTTCTTTAATGTTTTATGTATAGTTCCACATATCATTTGAAATTTCGGCAGTTTCAAATTTATGTCTCTTTCAGTTTTTGTGTCGATAGTAAAATTACAACACAAATAATTAAAAATTTGTTACTTGTTCCAGAGGTTTGTTGTTTATTATAATTTTTTATCTTATATGTTCATTTGCCCAAAATGTCATTTTTTTTTCTTTTGATATTTTAAAATTATATACTCGGCATGCCCACCGCTGTGGTCTCGAGGTAGCGTGCTGCCTTCTCACGCAGCAGGCCCGGGTTCGATCCCCGGTCGGGCAGTTTTTCTGGGTGAGGTTTTTATCGGGGTTTTTCCTCACCTGTAAGACAAATGTCAGGAAAACTTTAAGGCCCAAACGGTCACCGAAATCATATGGCCATCATCATTACCCTTATCATTATCATCCTTCACCAGTGTGGGAACCAACGGGAAGCTACCACACCTACAATTCCATAGTAAAGCTGCAAGCATAGCATGAAAATGCTATGATTGCAGTGAAGGACCTGCCTTCGGGCAGAATTACTATGGATGGATACTTGGCATATCTGATTTAATTGATATTATTATTATTATTATTTTATTATTTTATTTTATTATTATCATTATTTTATTATCATTATTATTAATTTTTAATAGTTTTTAAAATATTTAACATTTTCTAGGAACATTAAATCTGTTACGGTATAACTAATTTTTTAAAATGATAATTCCTTTAAAAGTTGAAGTCTCTTACAACCAGAAGAAACAATGCGATGCAATGTAATGTATACTTGCTCAATAAATCGCTATCAGACAGAGAATCTGCTCGAAGCAATAAAACATGTTCTCCCAATTAATTGTCAGTCTGACGTAGCAGTCCAACCAACACTACGACAATAAAATCCTAAAACATGTATGATCAGTCGTTAAATCTAACTCAAACCGAACTATCAATTAGAGTTAAACTCATGGCTAGCAGAGATTTATTTAATTGTAATAGCTATCTATTAATTAACTCGCCTACACTCAACTAAGTGGGTTCACACTAATCTAATTATTTGCACTTTACACAAAACGTACGTACCAAATAACTCACAATTAACTCTTAATTCTCAATAATAATAATAATAATAATAATAATAATAATAATAATAATAATAATAATAATATAATAATAATAATGATGATAATGATAATAATAATGATGATAATAATGATGATAATAATGATGATAATAATGATGATAATAATGATGATAATAATGATAATAATGATGATAATAATAATGATAATAATGATGATAATAATGATGATAATGATAATAATGATGATAATAATGATAATAATGATGATAATAATGGTGATAATAATGATGATAATGATGATAATAATGATGATAATGATGATGATAATGATAATAATGATAATTTTCAATGTTTACACATCTTTCTGTTCCTAAAGTTTTATTTTCCTTCTCCATTCGTCTCTATCTATCCAATCCACCTCCTCCAGTCCTCTTGTTCTCATTCCAGTTCTTATTTCTTGCATCTATGAGTTTCGAGGACTTCCTTTCCTTCTTCTTCCACATGGACACCATTCCAATGTTTTCTGGGTAATTTTCCTTCTAGTATTCATCGTACAAGTATTATTATTATTATTATTATTATTATTATTATTATTATTATTATTATTTAACATGTTTGTTAAATATAGTAGTTAATAATAACAATAATAATAACAATATTAATAATAATAATAATATTATTATTATTATTAATATTAGTAGTAATAATAATCCATCCATAGTGATTCTGCCTGAGGGCAGGTCTTTCACTGCAATCATAGCATTTTCATGCTATGCTTTGCAGCTTTACTAGGGAATTATATGTGTGGTAGCTTCCCGTTGCTTCCCACACCGTGAAGAATGATGATGATAAGGATGATGATGATGGCCGGATGATTTTCGGGGATCGTTGGGCCCTAAGCTTCCTGACATTTGTCTTACAGGTAAGGAAAAACCCCGAAAAAACCTCACCCAGGAGCCTGTCCCGACCGGGAATCGAACCCGGGCCCGCTGCGTGACAAGGCAGCACGCTACCTCGAGACCACAGCGGTAGACTAGTAATAGTAATAATAGTAATAATGATAATGATAATAATAATAATAATAATAATAGTAACAATAATAGTATTAACAAGAATTAATCGTTATCTCATTCTAAAAAATAATAATTTATTAAGTCGACGTTTCAATCTCCTTGTGTGACATTCTCAAGAAGACATGGTTGTTTATATTACATAGTTACCATCACCTAGATAATATATATATATATATATATATATATATATATATATATATTGCAAATTTAAATGAACATATTTAAAATTCCAAATTTACGAATGATTCCTTGTTAAATAGTTTTGATCATTCATAAGTTGGAATTTTAAATATGTTCATTTAAATTTATAAAAAAAATTGTTGCGTTGGTGATGGTAACTATGTATTATAAACAACCATGTCTTGAAAATGATCTAGCACAAAGGGATTAAAACATCATCATCTGCATTCATGGATTAGGTCTGTTGACCCGTTCCGACTTCAGCCCATCTCTTTCTAGGTCTGCCCACATCTCGGGTGCCTTTAGTTTTGTATTTTGTTATTCGTTTTAGATATCTATCTTCATTCATTCTGTCTATGTGTTGCTTCCATTTGTCTATATGTATCTATTTTAACAGTTATTGCAAATATTTCAAGTTCCTGTCTTATTTCTGTGTTCTTGATTCTGTCTTCCTTAGTGCACCCTTTAACAGATCTCAAAAATTTCATTTCTGCTGCCGTCATCCTATTTAGGTCTTGTTTTTTATGTATCCAGGCTTCTGATCCATAGAGCAGTACCGGTAAAATTTCAATTGGGTCTCTCTTGTTGTTTTATTATTTAGTGATCGTTTTATCGTACCACATATTCCCTGGAATTTTGCTATTTTATTAGTTATATCATTATCATAATTAAATGAAATGTCACATCCTAGATAATTGAGATGGTTCACCTGTTCTATGATTTTGTTTCCTATTACTATTTTGGATCTGATTTGATTTTCCCCTTGGAATGCCATTACCTTAGTTTTTTCTATTAAAACATCGACTTAATAAATTAATTTTTCTACTGAGGGGAACGATTAATCCTTGTTGTTAACAATAGTAATAATAATAATAATAATAATAACAATAACAATAACAATAATAATAATAATAATAATAATAATAATAATGATAATAATAATAATGATAATAATAATAATGATAATAATAATGATAATAATAACAATGATAATAATAACAATGATAATAATAATAATGACTTTCCAAATAAAAAAAAATATATACAACAAAAAAATGCATTTCATCGTGATCCAAAATTACACATTACAAGACAGTGATCAAGCCAGAAGCACTGTATGCAGCAGAAACACTAACCACGAATTTCAACGGCCAAATGGAGAAACTTGAGCTAAAGGAAAGGAAAATTTTAAGGAAAATCGTAGGACCAAAATTTCAAGATAATAAGATAATAGGCCTATAGACCAAGAATGAAACTCTCTACAAAAAAAAATGATGATAAACTTTCAGATACTATGCGAAAAAATTATAATAAATTTTTACGATCATCTTCTCAGAATGAACTATAACAGATTGACCAAACAAATCTCCGGAGCTGGTTGAAGGCAATCGGCCTAGGGAAGAATAATAACCCGCCATGAAAACGGTCTGGCAACCCACTTCAAGGTGTATCTTATACATTGCAAATTATTGAGGAAGACTGAGATATCAGGTACTGTTTTACAATTATTAAAACTTTAACGCAGTGATCTCAACGGAGTTACGTAATGTATTTTATAAACATTGATTGATATATGTGATCTACAAGGATGTTACCTAACCGCATGGGGAGATGAAATGAAACAGACGAAATAGGCGATGTGGGTAAGGATAAGAAGTATAATTAAGATTTTGAAAGGGAAAACGGATGATATTCCCGAAAAAAAAACTGCCCTGACAATATAAGTCTACGAGCCTACTACAAATTTTACAAATTTTTATGCTGAACTAAGGGAATATTTCGTACACAATGAATCCCACATGGACTGACCAAGAATGGGACTTGGACACCTGAGGTGAGTTTCTAATAATTTGTGCCACGAAACCGCAAGGTTGAGAGGATAGATATACACAGACAGACAGACAGACAGACAGACAGACAGACAGACAGACAGACAGACAGACAGACAGACAGACAGACAGACAGACAGACAGACAGACAGACAGACAGACAGACAGACAGACAGACAGACAGACAGACAGACAGACAGACACACAAATAGACAGATAGACGCATATATAGATAGATATAAGATAGATAGGTAGATATATAGATAGATAGATATATAGATATAGTAGATATATAGATTATATATATATATATATAGATATATATAGAGAGAGAGATAGGTATATAGATAGATAGAGATATATATATAGATAGATATATAGATAGATATATCTATCTATATATCTTAATATATAAAAATTTCGTGTCACGTTGTTTGTCCGCGATGAAATCCTAAACTACTGAACCGATTTTAATAAAATATTATACACTGTGTGCAGTTTGATCCAACTTGAGACTTAGGGTAGTTTATAACTAAACTTATAGTCGCATTATTTTTTATTGCAAATTATTTATTTATTATTTAACAAAGAGTTATAATTATCTGTGAGTTCCATACGATTCTAATAGATGGCGATGTAATTTTCTGCGAGTTCCATACGATTCTAACATATGACGGTGTAAGGTAATTTGGTAAGGAAATTGGTTTATTATTTAACAAAGAGAGATCCAGATGGCAGTACTTTTTGTTGCAACCGCGAATTTAAATTGAATTACAAATATTGATTATTTCATAATTTAAGTGTGTTCAGTGTTTATTTTATTTTCAATATTATTAATTTGTGTGTAAGTATTAGTTTTAAGTAATCTGGCTGAAAGACAGCAACTTAATTTAAATTTTTAACGTATACCTTAGCCACAGCAACGCGTGGCCGGGACTTCTAGTATATATATATATATATATATATATATAGATACATAGATACATAGATAGATAGATAGATAGATAGATAGATAGATAGATAGATAGATAGATAGATAGATAGATAGATAGATAGATAGATAGATAGATAGATAGATAGATAGATAGATAGATAGATAGATAGATAGATAGATAGATAGATAGATAGATAGATAGATAGATAGATAGATAGATAGATAGATAGATAGATAGATAGATAGATAGATAGATAGATAGATAGATAGATAGATGGAAAGCTCTGCGGTCATCACTTAAGTGTTGGGGTGAGTGTTCCGTTTTGGTTCTCCTTTACAGGTAGAACCGCCGGTTCGTGTAAAATATGTTTTAATTTAAATTTTATGTTTATGACGTGGTAGCAAAGTGAAGTCGGAAGCCGACCTTTTGGGGTTCTATTCCAGCATTTGCTCTTGGATTGAGGGAAACCGCTTATAACCACAATCGGAATTGTTGATCACGCGGGATCTTGCCAAGTTTGGCTTTCGGATGATTCTATGTTGGGAGGGTCAAAACCGGATACCAGTCCTTTCTTTATTTAAACGGTGCGGGGATGAAAACGACGAAATTGAAGGGGAAATAAAGAGCGTTGGAAAATTTTAAGTTGAAAGCGTTGTACTGTTCTCGTAACGTAATTAGACCTAGTTCTCTCTGATGACGTGGATAGCACGCACAGTGACTCCATATGATACGTTCTCTGCACTAAATGTTAGTTCTCACATCTGAGCAACAGCACTTGAGGGAGTGTGGTCACACAAGCTAGGATAGCATCTAAACTATGACGTGACTGGGACAAAATTCATATAATTAACTCACTGACTCTATCGAACTCTGAGTTCGTGACATGTGGACGAAAGCTCTCCTACATCCCTCTCCTGAGATAAGGTTTTCCAATAACTTCCTGTATAATTCACCTTCATCAAAACATGAATAATGTTTTATCTATTATTTACTAGCTAATACCCGGTGTGCGCTGCTGCTCATAAATAAATGTTACAGTGCTTTTACCACCAGCCGTGCACTGTTCGGGAATCTTGACATCAATGAAAGACAAAAATGGTTATTGTGAGTTATCCGTTGAAGATAAACATATGCTGTCGCGGACTTTTTTGTAGAGGTTTTTGAGATGTTCAATTCTGTGTACATTAATTATGGTTTAGGCAGCGTAAGCCATTTAAGCGTCAAAATATGGACTTTATTTCACTTTTTCACTATAAAGGGTGATTTCTAGGGCTGAAGGGGTCGACTATTACAACTCTCTTATAGCCAATGTTCATCCCCGGAATCTCCTGAACATTTTTCAATAAAGCCCCATCTCAATCGGATCAACAGTATGGTAGATAACGCTAGTTCGGGAATCGACTTATCCCGATCTTCTTGGCCCCAATGAAAAACAAAAATGGTTATTGTGAGTTATCCTTAAAAGATAAACGTATGCTGTTGCGAGCTTCTTTTTGTAGGATTTTTTGAGATATTCAATTCTGTGTACATTAATTTGGTTTATTTGTTA
Source organism: Diploptera punctata (assembly GCA_030220185.1). Taxonomy (NCBI): domain Eukaryota; kingdom Metazoa; phylum Arthropoda; class Insecta; order Blattodea; family Blaberidae; genus Diploptera; species Diploptera punctata. The sequence continues at coordinate 3,410,382 of JASPKZ010001610.1, forward strand.
TGGTTTAGGCAGCGTAAGCCATTTAAGCGTCAAAATAGGGACTTTATTTCAAGTTTTTCACTACAAAGGGTGATTTTTAGGGGTGAATGGGTTGAATATCACAACTCTCTTATAGCCTATGTTCATCCCGGGAATCGTCTGAACATTTTGCAAAAAACCCCACCAAAATCGGATCAACGGTATGCCCGCGCATAGAATACGAACGAACAAACAAACAAACATTGATTTTTATATATAAGATTTGTTTAGTCTGGTGAAGTTGAGGCCATGTTGCCTTATCTTCCACTCACCGGAAAAACATATGTTTATATTAGAATGTAACTATCTCACTAGCTCTATCGAACCCTTAGGTTCAAGGCCGCGCGGACATAAGCTCCCCATACATTCCTATCCTGAGCTAATGTTTTCCAATCATCCCTGTATAATCTACTTCCCTCAAACATGGCTAACGTTATACTCCCACCTCATTCTAGGTCTACCAGCTGGGCGTTTTCCCTCTGGTTTTCCTACAAGAAGCTTCCATGCACCTCTTTCATCCCCGATACGTGTCACATGTCCTGCCCATCGCAGTCTACGAGACTTAACTCTTCTTAATATATCTGGCTACCTATACTTATCATGTAGCTCACTATTATGTTGTTTTCTCCATTCACCTGTCTATTCATCTCTTGTTTGGCCCAAAAATTTTCGTAAGAACTTTATCCTCAAATACTCGTAATCTTCTTTCTTCCCTTAAAGTAAGAGTCCATGTTTCGCAACCATATAACTGAGAGAATAAATGTTTTATATATTTTCAGTTTAACATTTTTTAAAGGAGTTGGGACGACAAGAATCCCTGTAATACGTAATAGAATGCATTCCCAGAATTGAGCCGATGTTTAATTTATTTGCGTGCTCAATAATTATGAACACGTTGAAGTCTGAGTGAAAATAGCATTTAAGTCTGTAAAAAGAGTAGGCCGTGTCACAATAAGCAAAATGGAGCTTTGAGGATCTGGATAATTATAACCCTTGCCCAAAAGCAGATACCGTTCCCCAGCACCGTTCTCAGGAAAGGAGCAGCCAAGACGATGATGTTTCTAATAACGTAACTACCATGTTGTGTTGTTGCATGATGACCCTGCTCCGTGATCGAGGACCTCGGCTAGCTGAACAGATGTCACAATTTCTCTATGTCGTTCCGTTGATACAGCCAGTAGAAACGTCGACAAACTTTGTTCAGGGTTTTATTCATCCCTAGGTGACTTACAGAAACACCAAGATCTCTCAAATCTTGCTTCTGGGCAGAACTAGCTGTTCGGACATTGTACTCCCAATTATCATCTTTATGATCCCGTTGTTGACAGTAATAACATTTTCTTCTTCTTCTTCTTCACTTCACGGGCTACGCAAATTGCCTGTTCCGCCTCACAGTTGTTCTGTCCATCTTTTCACTGGCCTTCCTACATTCCTTGAACCTCTTGGCTTGTAGTTGAATGCTGCTCTTGGTAATCTTGTTACATTCATTATTTCCACAAGTGTAAACCATTTCTCTCTATATTCTCTGATTTTCTCATCTAATGGATATATATTTAACTCTGTTCTTATATCTTCATTCTTTATCCGATCCAATCTTGTGCAGCCTTTTGTTCTTCTAAGGAAGTTCATTTCTGCACTTTGTATTCTACATTGCAAGTTTTTGGTCATTGCCTAAGTTTCGCTCCCATAAATTAATGCAGGAACTGCCAATGTTTTATAAAACTTCAATTTAGTATCTCTTCTTGTTTTATTCTTTAATGTTTTATGTGTAGTTCCGCATATCATTTGAAATTTCGACAGTTTCATATGTTTGTCTCTTTCAGTTTTTGTGTTTATAGTAAAATTACAACCCAAATAATCAAAATTTGTTACTTGTTCCAGAGGTTTGTTGTCTATTACGATTTTTGATCTTATATGATCGTTTCCCCAAAATGCCATCATTTTTGTTTTTTCTTTCGATATTTTGAAATTATATTCTTGGCATAACTGATTTAATTCATGTATAGAGTACTGCAAATTATTTTCATTTTCTTGAATAATAACCACATCGTCAGCAAACATTAAAACGTTTAATATTTTAAAACGGTCCATTCTTATACCTATAAGATAATTATAAGAAAATTATACTGGGGAAAATTGCTGTTATAGATGGTTCTGCGGTCTGCTATGTCTGTCTATGCAGATCGTAGTCCAGCTTCCACACCGCGCACACCCTAATGGATGTCATGGTCTATGTGCTGCTCCCTCATTAACTATAATATAAACATTTAAATTACTTCTCATTACAGCGAACATGTTAATTATCATAAGTAATGCCATGAGTGATTTCTAAATTAGCGATAAAGTCACGACTCACGAAGTGAGGAGTGAATTTATCTAGAGAATTTGGAAATCAAGTGTGGCATTTGTTAGGACTATTTAACGAATAAAATTAAGCTGTTTACTCACAAATCATTATTTAACTATAGTTATTTTAAAATATTTATATATTTAATGTAAACGGCGATGTTTGAAAACAAATGAGAAACGATAGGTACGCTTCGTCTGCTTCTTTTGTTTATCACTGCAACCAGATCATACTATTTATTGCCAAAGGAACGCAATATTGTAAGAATGCTCTCTAGTGGAGAAAAAATGAAACATCAAACTGTATATTAATTCATTTCTGATGTCGTATGATGTAAATATGACAATTATATTTTTCTGGATTATTACCTGGGAAAAAATGCATTTAAGAAAGTGCAAACGGTGGTTTCATTTTTTGGTGGTACGATAAATTGCTACAAATGTTTTTATATTAACTCCTGCAAGCGCTATGTGTTGACATCTATGCACTATATATACAATCTGGTAGCCGTATTTCTTATAGGCTCAGTCACTGCAAAATAATGGTCAGACCTGTTCAGAATATTAAAAAGGAGGAGCTTTCTTTAATATGGTAAATATAACACTGATAAATATTTCGAGAAACACGACTCTGATTGGTTGTAAAACAGAAATCATTGAAACGTGATTGGTCATTGACTCCCATTTGGGGCATGAGTTAAATAGTCATAAGTAATGCCACGAGTGATTTCCAAATTATCTATATATTTACTAGTCACGAAGAGACATGTGAATTTATCTAGAGGATTTGAAAATCGAGAGTGGCATTTGTTAGGACTATTTAACGAATAAATTAAGCTGTTCATTGAAACAATATTATTTAAATATAGTTACCGGTATTTTAAAATATTTATATATTTAATATAAACGGTTATGTTTGAAAACAAATCAGAAATGTGTGGTTATGTTTTGATTTTTTATTCACTACAATTTGATCATATTATCTATTGTCAAATAGGATCGCAATATTGTAAGAATGCACCCTAGTGGAGAAAAAAATTAAACACACCAAACTGTATATTTTAATCAACATTATAGATTAATTAATTTTTTTGTAAACAACTCAGTACAACCATTATTTAAAAACAATTCTTGAACACGTAATTAACAAATGTGTAGATCGAAAGAATCTGTTCATTATTATGAAAGGCTCGCCTGTAAAACATGGTAACTGACAAATTCTTGAAAATTGAGTTGTAGCATGTACACTGTGATATGTGACCTCCTTGAAGCATTTTGTGCACATAGTAGATATAAAAACTACATGCACCAAATGCTTCAGAAGGTCACATATCACAGTTTATAGGCTATAACTCAATTCTCAAGAATTTGTCAGTTACCATGTTTTACAGCCGAGCCCTTCCATTCGATATATTCAATATATTTGTTGGAGAGTCAGCCACAGGAAAATAATGCTCTGACCTGTTCAGAATATCAAAAACGAGGAGCTTTCTTTATCACAAAAGCAGGAGCTGGTAAAGAGAATTCGATAATGAGCGAGCTGAAACACTACTGTCATTGGTTGTAAAACAAAATTCATTGAAACGTGATTGGTCATTGGCTCCCTTTTGGGGCACGAGTTAAATAGTTTGAGCAATTGATTATTATTAACAGAAAATTGTATTTCATTATCATGCACTATATTTCATTATCATGCACTATATTTCATTATCATGCACTATATTTCATTATCATGCACTATATTTCATTATCATGCACTATATTTCATTATCATGCACTATATTTCATTATCATGCACTATATTTCATTATCATGCACTATATTTCATTATCATGCACTATATTTCATTATCATGCACTATATTTCATTATCATGCACTATATTTCATTATCATGCACTATATTTCATTATCATGCACTATATTTCATTATCATGCACTATATTTCATTATCATGCACTATATTTCATTATCATGCACTATATTTCATTATCATGCACTATATTTCATTATCATGCACTATATTTCATTATCATGCACTATATTTCATTATCATGCACTATATTTCATTATCATGCACTATATTTCATTATCATGCACTATATTTCATTATCATGCACTATATTTCATTATCATGCACTATATTTCATTATCATGCACTATATTTCATTATCATTGCACTATATTTCCATTAATCATGCCACTATATTTCATTGCTATGCACTATATGTCATTATCATGCACTATAAGTTCATTATCATGCACTATTTTTCATTCTCATGCACTATATTTCATTATCATGCACTATAATTTCATTATCATGTCACTATTTTCATTAATCATGCACTATATTTCATTATCACTGCCCTATATGGACTAAGATCAATTTCCTGACCTAACGCCTTATTACTCTCTTCTTTTCTTTCTTCTTCCTTCCAAGTATTTAAAGGGCCATGCCTGTTACGATTTCTATAGAACATTTTCCCTCCAACGTTTCATATGACGGCCCATAGATTCTTCGACCTCTTGGTATATAATTATAAACATCTTTGGGGATCCGATTTGAACTCATTATTTTTCAAGATGGTTTTTCCAATTTAGGTTGGTACTGTTTAATATATTCCAAATTGGGCGTCGTCTTCGATGTCGTTTAAGATATCGGTGGTTCCTTTTTTCAGATCCCAGCTGGTGTAACCCTCTTTTCTCTGCGCATGAATCTCATGTCACAAGCCGTTATTCTGCTTTCATGTTGTCTTTTTAGTGTCCATGCTTCACTACCATAGGTCAACACTGGTCTAGTCAAAGTGTTTTTTTGTACAAGGGATGGTTTCATAACTTGATTAATATTACTATCCGATGATTTCAATGAATTCTCCTCATTATGAATATGTAGATATGGGAATTCTGATTATATGGCTTCTGTTTCTCATTACTATGTAAATGTTTGTTAAGATGAAACTTATCAGGAAATATCACAAACATAACATTCAGTTCCTTTCTAATAACTATGCAAACATAAATTTATACTATGGTGTGACATATGAGAAAATGAAATATTACAAAAAGGACATATGAATGGATTCGCATTATTATGTATATGTAAATGTGCATTAAAATTAGACTTCTGTGTAATTGATTTGTTATATACAGAAGAATTGAAGAAATTATTATTACTATGCAAATGTAAATGTTTACTAATGTGTAGCTTCTGGAAAATGAGATATTATGAATAGAACATTTCTATATTTTCTCATTAATATGAAAATGTAAATGTGTGTTAATGTGCGGGCAATACCCACGCTCTGCGCCGCGTGTATCGTCTTTTGTTTCCGTTGCATATATTAGCGTAGAGTTCACAACATCCAAGGTTATTAATCAAAAGCCTTTGCCCGGGCCCATAAGAGGCAAAGATTGATTCATCTTTCTTTCCTAAACACTTAAACATAAATCAATAATAGATCTCAAGACACTAGAGTACTTTAAATTGATGTATCATTATTGTTATTAACCATGAAAGCTAGACGGAAAAAAAGGAAGCTAGAATGATCTCCTAAATAAGCAAGTTTCAGTACAGGAGTATCAAACAGCAGCATGCACATAAATAATTTGAACATTAACCAGGATGTATATAAAAATGATGTTTAATACAAACAAGACGTCTGAAGTATAAGAAAAGTATAACAAATATGAATCTTGATCATTCTTAAACAAAAAAAAAATAATAATCATTAACATCACAAACTATATCATACCTCACTCAACATTCATACAACAGTCTCTGGTCCTGCGGACCAAAACTCAAACCACGCCACTCGCGTGCTCCAGACGACGTTGTATCAACTCAAAGCTCCGATCGAATGATGTTCAGAATGTGCATAGAGTATTTGAGTGTTCCGAGATAGAAGGGGAGATGCGCAGCACAAACAGCACAACAGGAGAGGTAAAAAGGAGAGTGGGGGTAGATGCATGGAGAAGGGATATTGGCATAGTTCACGGATCTTTCTATTTAAGGAGGATAACGGCACTGCAGTAGCGAACCGAAAATCGCACTTTCGGTTCATTAATACAAAGAGAATATTTTATTTGATTCCTCAGGTGACAGATGTTGCATAACTTTGCGGAATCCCAGTGGTTCTTCAGCCACGATCATAAATCGGATATTGGCAAATACCACTTCAACCGAAAACCCGTATTTTCCAACGATCGAGGAATATGTGTGGTCCGGGACAGACGCACATATAATTGAATAATAAACTACACTTTTTTTTGTTACAACTTCATATTTTAATTCTTCAAGACTTCGAGATTTCAACGTAACCATAACCATCATAATTATCTATCACACTATATTTAATCTTCCAATCTACAGAATTAGTATGTATACTTTTCAACTAACCAACGCTACCGTACCCACATTACACAACAACTGTTCCTATGAGATCTCAAGATGTGGTTCGTCAGTCCATCTTACTTTTGGTCTTCCTCTATCTAGAAGTCCTTTAGATTGATACTCCAATTCTAATTTGGGTATCTGGACATGTTGTATCCAATTGCTTTGACTATTTAACTCATGCCCCAAACGGGAGTCAATGACCAATCACGTTACAATGATTTTTTATCTACAACCAATCATAGTCGTGTTTCGCCTAGAATTTACCAACTAAAGTTTATCATGTAATAAGAAAGCACCTCCGTTTTAACATTCTGAATAGGTCATAGCATTATTTTGCAGTGACTGACCCATTTAGAAATACGGCTACCAGATTGTATATATAGTGCATGAATGTCAACACATGCCGCATGCGGGAGTTAATATACAAGCATTTGTAGCAATTGATTATACCACAAAAAAAAGAAACCACTGTTTGCACTTTCTTAAATGTATTTTTTCCCATAAAAATATAATTGTCATATTTACATCATAGGATATCAGAAATGAATTAATATACGGTTTGATGTGTTTCATTTTATCTACACTAGAGCGCATTCTTACAATATTGCGTTCCTTTGGCAATAAATAATATGATCCGGTTGCAGTGACGAACAAAAGAAGCAAATGAAGCGTACCAATCGTTTCTCATTTGTTTTCAAACATCGCCGTTTACATTAAATGTATAAATATTTTAAAATAACTATATTTAAATAATGATTTTGAGTAAACAGCTTAATTTTATTCGTTAAATAGTCCTAAGAAATGCCACTGTTGATTTCAAAATTCTCTAGATAAATTCACTCCTCACTTCGTGAGTTGTGAATTTATCGATAATTTGGAAACCACTCGTGGCATTACTTATGATAAAGATTATAATTATAATATAATTATAATATTTATTTTTAGAGAAAACTAATAAGGCATTCAACAAAGAGAAAATGGGATAGGGATAGTTATTTTTGCGTGAAAGCGAAATATTAGATGTCACAAGCGTCGAAAAAAAATTATATAATTTGAATAGCTATTATTTATAGGTTTATAGAATTATACTGTTATTTTTAAAGATTACTAATAAAACGGTTACCAATGCAAACATATAATTTGGATAGTTATATTTGCCTGACAGTGAAATATTAGAAAACTCACAAGCGTCTCTTTACAGAGTTGAGAAGTTTTGTCCTATATTCTGGTTGACTTTGTCCCCAGGTAAGTTCCCATTACTCCGTTTACGGGAGCCTGAATGGGTTTAGGCGAAATTTCGACTTACACGAGTGAAGAAAAATATCCACCCTTCCGCTGTCCGCGATCGAAGACGGTCCTTGCAACCCATAGTCAGATGCCTTGCTGATTCGCTAATCCTGGCTCACTGTACAAAAAGGCAATGTATTGATCTTTTCTCGATGTTAGGGCACCGAAAATGAAGAGTAGAGAGTGATATAGGAATAATTATTAGAGTGAAAGATAAAGCGAATGATTTGTTTAAATATTACGTAAGTAACACATCTACATGGAATGTATAAAACACCGTCATATATATATATATATATATATATATATATGTATGTCCACCGATGTAGTCTCAAGGTAGCGTGCTGCCTTGTCACGCAGCGCGCCCGTGTTCGATCCCCGGTCGGGGCAGTTTTTCTGGGTGAGGTTTTTATCGGGGATTTTCCTCACCTGTAAAACAAATGTCAGGAAAACTGTAAGGCCCAAACGATCCCCGAAATCATATGGCGTGGAAAGCAACGGGAAGCTTACCACACCTACCATTCCCTAGTAAAGATGCAAGCATAGCATGAAAATGCTATGATTGCAGTGAAGGACCTGCCTTGGGGCAGAATTATTATGAATGGATATCTAATATATATAAATGTTTGTTTGTTGGTTTGTTTGTTTGCACTTTATACGGGGCCATACCGTTGATCCGATTGTGATGGGGCTTTTTGCAAAATGTTCAGGAGATTCCCGGGATGATACTCAACTCCTACACCCTTAAAAATCGCCCTTTGTAGTGGGAAACGTGAAAAAGTAGCTCTTTGGACGCTTAAATGGCTTATGCTGCCTAAACCATAACAAATACACAAAAATAATGTACACTGAATTGAATATCTCAATAATCTCTACAAAAAAAAGTCCGCGACAGCATATGTTTATCTCTTATGGACAACTCACAATAACAATTTTTGTCTTTCATTAATGCCAAGAAGATCGAGACAAGTGCGTAGATTCCTGTGCAAGCATAGCAGCACATGGCGGGTATTCTTTTACGAATAACTCACAATAAGGAATTTTGTCTTTTAGTTCATTTATACCTAGATGATCGAGATAAGTAGATTCCCGGGCAACACCGAGTAATCAGTACGGGCAATCTTAATATAATTACGATATACATTTATAATTATTTTTCATTTTACTTGTTCAACTAATTATAAGAAGTACATTAATTTTTGTCTTTCAGTTCATTTATGCCAAGAAGATGAGTAGATTCCCGGCCAACGCCGGGTAATCAGCACGGGGAATCTAAAAATATAAATTTATAATTATTTTTCCTTTTATTAATTCAATTAAACATAAAAGCAAATTAATTTTCATTTATTTAGGGGCACGCTGGATATTAGCTAGTGTATATACATATATATATCTATATATATATATATATATATATAAAGTTAAAATTACCAAGTTTTCTGAAAGGGCTAATCCACAATTACTGAGTCCGCAAACAAAATTTGTAAAACATTAATAGTGATCTTTCATTTAGAAAATAATAATAACATAATAAGAATCATAATAATATAATAATAATAATAATAATAATAAAAAATAATAAAAAGATATAAAAAAATAATATCCCCCCCCTCCTCGCCCCCCCTCCTCCTCCCCCCCCTCCTCCTCCCCCCCCTCTCCTCCCCCCCTCCTACTCACTCTCGACCCCTCCTCCTCATCCTCCCCCTCTCCTCCTCCTCCCCTCCTCCCTCCTCCCCCTCCTCCTCCTACGCCTCCTCATCCTCCTCCTCCTCCTCCTCCCCTTCCTCCCCTCCTCCCCCTCCTCCTCCCCCTCCTCCACCCCTCATCCCCCCCCCTCCTCCCCCCTCCTCCCCTCCCCCCCTCCTACCCCCCTCCCTCCTCCCCCCCTCCCCTCCCCCTCGCTCCCCCGCCCCATCGTCACTCATCCATCCCACTAGTAATAATAATAACAATATTATTATTACCATTAAAATTAGGCACAAACGCCACATTCCTTCAATAAAATGGGCTTCATCCCATCTCTTCCCTGAACCTTGCATTTCTTTCGACATGATTAGAGTGTTTGCATTTACATAAAGTAAATATAAATTTAGATTTATATTAATTCAGTACTTAATGAAATAAACAACGATAGTTAGGACATTGCATTACTAATATGCATCTATTTCATACTAACTCACTGGCACTATCGAACTCGTAGGTTCATGGCCGCGCGGATATGCTCTCCATATATCCCTATCCTGAGCTAATGTTTTCCAATCATTCCCTGTATAATCTATTTCCTTCAAATCATAGTGTTATTCTCCCACCTCATTCTTGGTCTTAATAAAGTGAATTAAAAATATATAATTTCATGTTACAAACATTATTTTTATCGGTAGTAAAATTGTTCGGTCTTCTTTTTACGAGTTATACTCCAATCCATAATCAAACATTTAATGCAATAAGCGTACCTTTATGAAACTTTAATTAGCGCCTTTTTTTCCACTCGTGTTTCATCATCTCGAAATTATCGTAACTTCAATACTACATACACGATAACACGCAGTATATTTTAGGAGTACTTTTTATAAAAACTAATCGGTTTCTGAATTCTCATAAGTAATGCCACGTGTGATTTCCAAATTCACACGACTCACGAAGTGAGGAGCGAATTTATCTACAGAATTTAGAAATCAAGAGTGGCATTTGTTAGGACTATTTAACGAATAAATTAAACTGTTTACTCACAAATCATTGTTTAACTATAGTTTATTTTAAAATATTCATATATTTAATGTAAACGGCGATGTTTGAAAAATCAGAGATGTGAGGTTATGTTCAATTCACTGCTGCTTGATCATATTATTTATTGCCAAATAAGATCGCAATAGTGTAAGTGTGCACCCAAGTGGAGAAATAATGAAACACATCAAACTGTATATCATAATTAACATTACGGGTTATTCATTTATTTCTTTAGTAAACAACTCAGTAAAATCAAGGAATCTTTTCATTATTGCTATATTCATTGTATTTGTTGGAGAAAATAATGATTTGACCTGTTCAGAACATTAAAAGGAGGAGCTATCTTTATCACAAAATCAGGAGCTGATAAAGAGAAATCGATAAAGAGCGAGGTGAAACACGACTGTCATTGGTTTTAAATAAAAAATCATTGTAAATTGATTGGTTATTGACTCCCCTTTGGGGCATGAGTTAGTCTATTTAATATTTTTGTATTAAGAATATTGTATATGAACTAAAATTATTTACGACGTTAGAACTGGAAAGTGTTTTATTAATACTTACTTACTTACTCACTGGCACTATCGAACCCGTAGGTTCATGGCCGCGCGGATATGCTCTCCATATATCCCTATCCTGAGCTAATGTTTTCCAATCATTCCCTGTATAATCTATTTCCTTCAAATCATAGTGTTATTCTCCCACCTCATTCTTGGTCTTAATAAAGTGAATTAAAAATATATAATTTCATGTTACAAACATTTATTTTTATCGGTAGTAAAATTGTTCGGTCTTCTTTTTTACGAGTTATACTCCAATCCATAATCAAACATTTAATGCAATAAGCGTACCTTTATGAAACTTTATTAGCGCCTTTTTCCACTCGTGTTTCATCTCGAAAATTATCGTAACTTCAATACTACATACACGATAACACGCAGTATATTTTAGGAGTACTTTTTATAAAAACTATCGGTTTCTGAATTCTCATAAGTAATGCCACGTGTGATTTCCAAATTCACACGACTCACGAAGTGAGGAGCGAATTTATCTACAGAATTTAGAAATCAAGAGTGGCATTTGTTAGGACTATTTAACGAATAAAATTAAACTGTTTACTCACAAATCATTGTTTAACTATAGTTATTTTAAAATATTCATATATTTAATGTAAACGGCGATGTTTGAAAAAATCAGAGATGTGAGGTTATGTTCATTCACTGCTGCTTGATCATATTATTTATTGCCAAATAAGATCGCAATATTGTAAGTGTGCACCCAAGTGGAGAAATAATGAAACACATCAAACTGTATATCATAATTAACATTACGGGTTATTCATTTATTTCTTTAGTAAACAACTCAGTAAAATCAAGGAATCTTTTCATTATTTGCTATATTCATTGTATTTGTTGGAGAAAAATAATGATTTGACCTGTTCAGAACATTAAAAAGGAGGAGCTATCTTTATCACAAAATCAGGAGCTGATAAAGAGAAATCGATAAAGAGCGAGGTGAAACACGACTGTCATTGGTTTTAAATAAAAAATCATTGTAAATTGATTGGTTATTGACTCCCCTTTGGGGCATGAGTTAGTCTATTTAATATTTTTGTATTAAGAATATTGTATATGAACTAAAATTATTTACGACGTTAGAACTGGAAAGTGTTTTATTAATACTTACTTACTTACTCACTGGCACTATCGAACCCGTAGGTTCATGGCCGCGCGGACATAAGCTCTCCATACATTCCTATCCTGAGCTAATGCTTTCCAATCATTCCCTGTATAATCTACTTCCCTCAAATCATAGTTAATGTTGTTCTTCCACCTCATTCTTGGTCTACCAACTGGGCGTTTTCCTTCTGGCTTTCCTACAATAAGTTTCCATAATTCGTTTCGAAATTCCAAGCTTAGCGTAAATATCTCACCTGACCTTAAATCCCTGCACCGTAAATAACTATTTACGTAAAAGTGAATTTCTGGTAGACAGTTTCAATGGTAAATTGTTTAGTTGGACAGGTTCCTCGCGCAATTTTTCACTTGTTCATCTCCCATTCATGTGATTCCCGCCAAAACGTGACCTTTGACCCGATGTAGGATATTTGCCAGTAGTGGGGCACTAGTTGCTAAGTTAGGACATCACAAGTGTGGGTGGGACACTGCTATTGGTTGATGTTGCGCAGGTGCGGCGACAGGATTGGCTGAATTATCCCGTGACGTGGGAAGCGGGTTTACTTGGGGAGCAGACATTGAGGGTAGGACATTCTTAGCATCGGTATCTTGCAGATAACAGCTCTAAACCCAGGAGAGAAGACAATACCATGGTCCGGGCCACAAATCCAAGGCACGTTATCATGCTGGTAGTAGGTCTTACGGCCCTTTGCGTCGCCTTGCCTCAAACTGTCATGGCAATCGACCTGAGTCGCCTGTACGGTCATCTTAATGCCAAGAGGAATGGTGAGTCAACCTTGGAAAATCAACATCTGCTACACTCAACAAAAAACAACAAAATATATGCACTGTGTTGTATATATATTTATTATACAGATATACATAAAAACATTATTCAAAACAAAAATCACTTTTTCTTGTCTTGTGTCTGTCTTTTTTTGTGTGTTCATGCACTTTTTTGTATTATTATTTTGCACCTTTTTTTTAACTGCACCTTCACCTATCACCTAAACTAACTTTGCACCTATTCACCGCAACATGGATTCTTTTCAGTGTAGTTTTGTTATAGATTATTGGGAGGTAAGTTCTACAATATGATGTCCGCGAAACATGGCGGGCAAGTCTTCGGAAACCGTCGTTTCAAGTGATTGGATTTTAGAACGAGAAATTAGAATTTTGTTTGCAATTACAATAATTTCAGTGTCCGTGTGAAGTTTTGCTAATTTATCGACAATTAAACAGTTTTTAATTTTTCTTTTACAAAATTTAGGTATTTTCATAATTTTTAGAATATTTATTTGTTTTTTGCATTTTTTTAGAAGGCAGAACGAAGATAGCTTTTGGTTTCACGTTTTTATAAGAAGGTAAAAGTAAATGTGGGGAAAAGTGATTGTTAAACGACTGATATCTTTGGGAAAAGGTTGTAGACGCGAATAACAATGATATCAAGATGGCGTCTTTACGTTTTCGCATTATGGAGTTTAAAGTTAAGTTTCCACAAATTAATTTAATCGAGATTAGAATATTTTAATGCAAACTCTATAGTATTAAATAAATAACTTCGTTTAATGAAAAGGCGACGAGATGGACTACTGTTAAAAATCGAAACGACCAGATATCAGGAGGCTACATTACATCGAATTGATAATTATATTCGTTCCAATTTTTAAAGAAATAGTATATCGTGTCTCAGATATAAGATACGGATCTAGTTTTAAGGAAATAGAGGAATTAAAAAAATATATTTTACATAGTTATATAAATACGCGGGTTACCCGGAGTGTGAAAGCGCTGAACAAAATTAATTTACCTGGTTATAAAGGAGTTTCAGACAATTAAGTAGAGAACCAAGAATCTCAGAGAAAAATACCCGAGTTATCATTTGATAGTCATTAAAAAAAAATTGAACCACAATTGCGGTTACTCTATAACAATTAAAATTATAAAATTGTACCTGAGATCTAAGTCATCTTGAACTAAAACTTAGTTTAAAAAAACTTGATAATAGTACTTTCAGAACATGTTCCATCTTACGCTGAAGATGGTATATGTTTCGCAAGGCTTACGAATAAGCTTTCAAACTCTTAAATTGACAATTTAATACTATAGTATATATCAGTTGGTTTAATTTATTTAATATTTTTAATAAAAGATAAGAAAGTGAACGATAAGAAATTACTTAAATGTGTGTCGAATTACACACATACTGAAAAATAACAGTTACACATGATTTCGTTTTCACTGCGGTTCGCCACATTTAAATAACTGACACAAGAAATTAATGTTTTGCCAATTTAATGGTTAACCAAGTATCACTTAAATATATCCTGATCTCAGGTACAGTATTGTAATTTCATAATCTGTTACTAATAATCGAGTATTAAAGTTAAACAGGGATATCCGGATGGGGAGTAATCGCTTCAGACCGTAATCAGATATTGGAAGAAACCTAACTATTAAGAACTGATTTCTTTATTTGTTTTAAATTTTGCTTTTAAATAAGAATCATTATTTTCCTGCAATTTAACATATTCTATAAAATTTAAAGTTTGGAAATATATTTGATTTTTTCTTAATACCGTAATTGAATTTTATCCCATCCTTAATTAACAGCCAGAAGACTTACACCGTATCATACTATTGCATACCCCTATTTTATCTTAATGCTGGATTATGATTATCGAATGTAAATAATTTTAACAACTGTTAACTCATTTTCTGACAGAGATCCTGGTTTCTTTATCTCAATTGGTTTCCAACCCCTCTGTAATCTGGTATATTTCTATCTCATTATTTAAGCCTTATTCTATTAGATCGAAATTATATTATTTACATAAAATTAAACTGTAAATTAATATTTTATAACGTTATATATTATAGATTTTCAATATACAGTAGATTATATTTTAATCCGATGCTGGTAATAAATTTGATACCTAATTTCCTAATCCAAGATCAAGAAACTTATAGCATAAGAGTAGGTCCAATTATCGAACAACTCTTTCAAATAAAAATAATATAAATTTGAGCAACAACATTTTAAATTACGAATATTTTAAAACAAACAAAGCTGAAAACAAAATTACTTTCGAAGATTAAAAAACTTAAAAAAAAAAGTCAAGGAAAATATTTTTGTATATATAAGGAGACAAAATATAAAAGATATCGAAACTTTTAAATACTTGGTAATAATAGATAAAATTGTCGTTGAAAGTGTATTCGAAACTTATTACAGGTCAGAAACTTGAAAAAAAAATGTGATCATGGAAGTCACTTTTGTAAAAACGAAACATTAAAGTAACCAGATTCAAATTATCAGGTTAAAAAACGAAAAACAAAAACACTAACGCTACTGAGAGATTGGAAGACTTTTTCACAATTCAACGACTTCTATGCGAAAAAAAAAATCACAAAAATTAATTTTGCAATATCGTGGAAATAAAATAGAATACGTGGAATAAAATATAAGTAACGCAATTTGAAAATTTGTTTTATAACAAAAGGAAAGTCATAAAAAAGTTTTCCACGTTAAAAAACCTGTATCTGAAAAATGTGGTAAAGAAAAATTAACTTTCGCAAAGGGTGGATTTCTTAACCGATGTGTAAAGCACGACCCCGGTTTTCCAATTTTTTTATTGTTTCCATAACACCTATAAAATTGACTGAAAATTCACAGAAATTGTTATGAGACCATAGACATGGTATCAGACAATAGTTTTTTTTAATTAACACCCGTAGATTTTCAGTTTTTATGGTTGTTATGGAAACAATAAAAAGTTGGAAAACTTCGGTAATAGTTTAGACTTCAGTTGAGAAATCCACCCTTACACGCGGAAATAATATTAACACCTAGGAACTATTTGAAATGCTGCAATTATAAATATGTTGAATAACAAATAAAAATCACAGTACATTTTGTAATCCGACAACTAACAATCTCGTATAAGAAAACTGTAACCATGACAAATTGACCTTTTCAAAAACGCGAAATTCAAATGATATAGAACGGAATGGAATTAAAACCAGTTTAATTACTTTAAATTTAATTATTTCTTAATTTTAGTGTGCTTTTAATTAGATAACGTGATCTTAATATTGACTTTGAAGTAAATATTTTCGGTATTCTTCTAAAAGATGGGTGGACTCCGTAACAAGCGATATGGCTAAACATCAATGCTTAACGACGAATGCTTAATAATTTTATAACAGATTGACGATTAAATAATTTTAAGAAGTTGGAAAATATGTTTGACGTATTATTTTTCTAGTTTACAATGTTGTCTATAATAAAGAAAGAAGATAATAAAATGTTTGTATGCATCGAACAATGTTAGTTTTATATTTTGTTCTTCAGTCGTAAAGCTACATGTTATTTTAGGTTTACAAAGTAATATTTTCGACTTTCCTGACATCCTGGTTATGGAAGAAGGAAACATCAAGAAACCAGAAAAATAAACTGTAAGTAGAAAATATACGTTCGACTACATGCAAATATATTTATAACTAACTCTCCATAGTGGGACATGCCTGGAACACTCCTGGCCAGCCGGATGCTCACTTCAAGTTATAAAAGGATGGATGATTATCCAGAAAGTATAGATGTGATATACAGTCAGTATATTGTGTCCCCCAGACGTTGTAACAGATTTTCTGAACCTGGAACTGCTTAATTGTTTTTAGCTATATCACGAAATTTCTAGAATAATGTTGATTTTATTATTTAGGAGAAAAAATAGAAAATATTGTTTTATAACAAGATTTCTGAAACATCTCACCGCTTTAAAAGTTTATAAAAAATCAAAAAAATGAGGTACTGTTCCAACATCTCTCACAAACTTTCATCAGGAAATGTCTTTCTTCTTTGTGTCTCGAATCAGCACCAATAATGCCTTAGACCGCTCGCCAACGGCGCGGGATCAAATATATTTATACCTAAACCAATTTCTAATTAACAGAAACTGAGTTGAAATATTTATATAATAGAAGAAAACATTTTTTACAAGAATGCTTAATTTGATAGTTTTTAATACCCAACTCAAGCGATTCAATATTTGAAGTAAGACATTTGACAAAGCTAACGTTCAATTAAGGTAGAATTGGGTTGAGGAAATTGAAATTCATTACAAATATTTTACATAATTATAATATTAAATATTTAATGTATATCGCGAAATTTTTACAATAATGTTGATTTTATTATTTTGGAAGAAAAAACATAGAAAAGCTAGTTTTATTACAAGATTCCTGAAATATCTTACCGCTTTAAAACGCTTATAAACATCAGAAAAACATTTGAGGAATGAGTTAATGTTTGATCAAAATTGCTAGCCTTGTTCTTATTCTACGTCGTGGAGTTAGACCATAAACCTGTTTCTACACAGCCTTGTTCTTATTCTACGTCGTGGAGTTAGACCAAAAACCTGTTTCTACACAGCCTTGTTCTTATTCTACGTCGTGGAGTTAGACCATAAACCTGTTTCTACACAGCCTTGTTCTTATTCTACGTCGTGGAGTTAGACCATAAACCTGTTTCTACACGACGAGACCGTGTCCCTCCATCTAGTTATCGGACAATATTTCTTGTTCCTTTGGGTTGGTAGTGAAGCAAAATTTGTGGGAGTCTATTGGGTGTCATTCTTTCTATATGTTGGAGCCAGTTAGATTTTGAAATCTGACTTCTATCCATAACACTTCAGAATTAAAATTCGGTTCCTATTTCTTCATTACATTTGTTAGTCTTTAAATATCTAAATAAATCAATCTCAATAGACAATTTCTATTGACTTTTAAAATATGAATCAATCTTTAAATTTCTATGATCAATAGCCTATCTAAACATTTGCGTAACTTACGAGAATAAATTGTTTAAAATTTTACATTTTAGGCGATTTCTAGATTAACAGCAATATGTTTTTAATCGAGAGAATTAAATTAAATGTCTGATTTGTGATTGCTTAATGAAATGTAATATTTATATTATTCGATGTATTTTAATGTTTTTTTTCGCGGATAATCCTGCAGATTATGTATTGTTCGATTTTAATTTAATAATTGACTATAGGCCACCATCGAGTTTTATCAATTGTTTTTAGACACCCCGTACCGATTACCCGGCGTTGTCCGGTAATCTATTTATCCCGATCTTCTTGGTATAAACGAGCTGAAAGACAAAATTCGTTATTGTGAGTTATCCCTAAAAAAATATCCGCCGTTCGCTCCTACGCTTGCCCGGGAATCTACTTATCCCGATCTTCTTGGCACAAATGAGTGATAGACAAAATTCGTTATTGTGAGCAATTATATACCAAGAGGACGAAGATCTCTGGGCCGTCCTATGAAACGCTGGAGGGAAAATTTTCTATAGGATCGTAAAAGGCCTTGGCGTAATACTTGGAAGGAAGATGAAGAAAAAAAATCCGTAAAAAGAATACCCGCCGTTCTCTGCTACGCTTGCCCTGGAGGATTCAATGGAACAAAAATGTTTATTGTGAGTTGTTCGTTAAAGATAAACATATGCTGTCGCGGACTTTTTTGTAGAGTTTTTTTTTGAGATATTCAATTCTGTGTACATTAATTTTGTGTATTTGTTATGCTTTAGGCAGCGTAAGCCATTTAAGCGTCCAAGAAGCGACGTTTACACGTTTTTCACTAAAATATGATTTTTAAGAGTGAAGGGGCTGAGTATTAGAACTCTCTTATAGCCTATAATCTTCCCGGCAAACTCCTCAACATTTTGCAAAAAGCCCCATCACAACCGGATGAGCGGTATGGCCGCGCATATAATACGAACAAACGAACATTCATTTTTATATATTAGATTTTTTATGAACGTTGGGATAATTATTTAAGTTGAATTGTATAAATTATGAGTATCCAGTAGTCAACTCCAAAGCACGAACCCCATAGTTGAGGATGACTGGTTAAGGTATGTTTCTACAATTGAATTTATCATGAATTGTCTTACTTATCATTAAGGTTAGAATTTTCATGTGCCAAAAGTTAAAGCAATATAGTAGAGGAACTTCCGGTAATGTGGACCCCTATTTTGAATTTGTTTTTCTTCTTTTAATTAAGGGATTTGAATTTTGTATAATTACAGTGATTATCATTAGTGTTATAACTATGAAATATCACTTATTTTATTCAAATATGGAAACATCTTTATTAATTATAAACTTTTTACATTACAAGAAAGGTCCACTTTAACCTCCATATTCCGGTAAAGTGGACCCAAGAGTCTATCCTAGTTTTTAGACTATTTTTAAGTTTATTTACTCTATTAATTTATACAGACAGGTACAAATTAATCTGAAAGTATCTATGACTGATCGTAATTAAAAAGCGTTGATATTTATTTAATATTTTAAAAATTATCATTGATTATAACATTCACATGTCATTCATCTGCAGACAGCGACGATTTTTGGGTTTAGTAAAATTAGAAGGATATTAAATAAAAGTAATCAACTGCATGCTTCTTACAGATAGCATCCTCATTAATAAAATATACCTATTCGTTTAAAGTGGACCCAGATCCAGTTTAACCGCCTCGTGGATGGTCCACATTAACAAATTTCCTTTGTGTTAATTATTTTATACAGCCACCATGTCACATAATATCAAACCAACCCGTCAGTATATTAAAACAGCATCTACATAATACAATATTTTAGGAGATTTTTCAACATTTATAATACTCAATAGCAGAAATTAAGAATTAATTCTTAGATTGAAAAACTTTTAAAATGGTAATTTTCATAAATATCACAATTAAACCCATCTTTGCACAAAGAAAAAAATTAACTGGCCTTGAACACGTCAAATTTGATGAGGGGAAGAAGATAACATATTTTCTGTTCGAGGGCAGCACCAATTAAAGAAGATATTAATAGGGTCCACTCAAACATAAGGATTCATATTATCCGAACTTCCTCAATAATGAGAACTAAGATTTCTGACTATTTTGTCTTGGTTCCACATACGAACAGTTGAATAATAAATTATATCTGTGTTAAAATCTTAACTTTTAGTGTATTAACCCTTAAATTCGTAGTGTATCCTTTTGGGTACATCAGTTGGTTGAGTTAATTTAATATTATAAATCAATCAAAAGTAAACGAACAAAAATAAACCACTTAAATGTGTCTAATTATAAAATATACCTAATAATAACAGTTATACAAGATTCCGTTTTCACTGCGGTCCGCCACATTCAAATAACTAACAGAAGAAATATGTGTTTTGCCAATTTAAGGGTTAAAATAGCCTAAATCTTAATGGAGATAGGCCTATATGCCATTAATACATGTGGTCCACACCTAATTTTGTATCAAGATTTTTAAGAACCAAATTGAAAGCAGAAGATGAAATTTAAGTTTTTGAAAGGTCTCCTACAAAACTACACTGCTGATTGTTGAGGACGGCTAAGATATCAGGTACTGCTTTATATTTCTTAAAATTGTAACCTAATTATATGTTACAATCCGGTGTCAATACAGTGTGATAAGACTCTATTAACATCGGCTTATAACAATAAAAAGGTCTAGATCCCAGGATTGTATTAATTACATATTTCCATAATTCATCAATGAACGAAACATTTGTATATTTTAATTGCTGGTGATTACATATATTGTCCTGCGCCGTAGTCGAGTGGTTAAGGCAAGAGGCCTTGGTTCAGAGCTACGGGACTTGCGTTGCTTTAAGTTTCCATGGGGGAAGATATTTTCTCATGGGATTTTTGGCCAGTATGGGACCGTAAGAAATTTGGCTAGCTATAGTAACTAGAGGCTACAGGTTGAGAAAACCAGCCGTTGTAGGGGAACTCGACATTCTGACCACATCTCCTCCCTACCCTGTGATTAACACGTATGGATGTGATGCCAGCAGACGGCTGGTAAGCCATAGGCCTTCTAGGCCTGTCGCGCCATGGAGTGAGTGATTAAATATGTTTCGTAAGGCCTTGAAAGCTTTAAATAAATTTTTATTTTGGTGAGAACAACTGTGATATCGTGTATATGTCAATAATTTATCCATTTAACCTTTTATATATGGTAGTGATTTAACAGGGGAAGCGCGTTTAGATTTTGACGGATGAGGTTAGCCCCGACATCAAAAAGTTTGAAATTGCCTGCGGTAAAGTATCGATAATCAAACAAACGATCGTTAACAGCACGGCAAACGTTTAACAACTTGTTTTCTGTTAATTACATTTTCAGTAATAGTTATTTGCTATGTAAGAATCCTAATATAAGCCTTCATTACGATAAGAGATCGGAAAATTTTTTAGATGAGATTGCAGATCGAGTCTGATAACCTTGGCTAGAATTTCCTATTTGTAAATATTTCTGTTTTTTTATCTAATATAAAAAAAATAATGTTTGTTGGTTTGTTTGTACTTTATGCGCGGCCATACCGTTGATCCGATTGTGATGTGGCTTTTTGCAAAATGTTCAGGAGATTTCCAGGATGAACATAGGCTATAAGAGAGTTGTGGTACTCAACTCCTACACCCTTTAAAATCGCCCTTTATAGTGGAAAACGTGAAAAAGTAGCTCTTTGGACGCTTAAATGGCTTACACTGCCTAAACCATAACAAATACACAAAATGAATGTACACAGAATTGAATATCTCTAAAAGCTCTACAAAAAAAGTTCGCGACAGCATATGTTTATCTCTTACGGATAACTCACAATAAACATTTTTGTCTATCATTGGTGCCAAGAAGATCGAGGCAAGTATGTAGATTCCTGTGCAAGCATAGCAGCACATGGCGGGTAATCCTTTACGGATAACTCACAATAACGACTTTTGTCTTTTAGCTCATTAATGCCAAGAATATCGAGATAAGTAGATTCCCGGGCTACACCGGGTAATCAGCACGGGGAATCTTAAAATAATTACGATATACATTTACAATTATTTTTCATCTCACTTATTCAACGAATCATAGCCTAAGAAGTAGGCCTACATTAATTTTTGTCTTTCAGCTCATTTATGCCAAGAAGATCGGGAAGAGTAGATTACCGGACAACGCCGAGTAAACAGCACGGGGTATATAAAAGTAATTACGAAATACATTTTTCCTTTTACTTATTCAACTAAACATAAAAGCACATTTTCACTTATTTACGCGTAGCAGCGCACGCCGGGTATTAGATAGTTTTAAATATATTCAATATTTGATCGTTACAAAGTTATTCTTGACAAATCGTTGGCTTAGGGCACTTATGCGTTAAGTGCTATTTTTAATTTTCTCAGAAATTTAATTTTAATGTTACTTAGCAAATTAAACAATGATTATCATACAACATTGGGTAACGCCATTAACAAAAATGTTTTTTCCCATTGGATTTCGCATAGTACCACCTTTATGCACAATAAACTTCGCTTCTTCACATTCGTTGCACACAAAACAACTTATTTTTAGAAAACCTGTACTTGTCACATATGCGCTTAGCCACTGAAATAATAGTTTAAACATTATTTAACTAGCATCTGTATTTCAAAGGTGGATTCTGGAATTTCTATGCAATTTTTATTCAATCTATTCAATAGTTCATGAACAATCAAAAACAGAGTATGAGCGTTGAGCGTATCTTCAGTGTGGTTTATCGTGATTCTTGTCCGTCGCTGTGGCGTAGTCGATGGAGTCCCTACTCTCCACTCCGGCGACCCGGGTTCGATTCCCGGCGGGGTAAGGAATTTTAAAATCTCAACCTTGGGACTGGGTGTGTGTCGTATCCTAGTTGTACCCATCGGTTTAATTCCTCTAAATAAAATAAACTTCATTCATTAAAATTTGGCAGTTAAAATATCACCAGATCTTAAACCATCTGTGAAATTACGATTTCTTATAAGTGATTCAACGAATGAAGCACTATCAAAAAGTGAGAAGCATTTTGTATTGTAATGCCTATCAGAGAATGTTTACACCATTTCTATAAAGTCTGTACTTTTAAAATTCATGGTAGAACACCGTTGAGGTTAAAATTGCGTTAAAATTTTAAAATTCGTACCTGAGAAAACAGTCGTCCTCAACTATACTAACTTCCATTGTATAACGTCGTCACACTATTAAAATCTAGGCCTTTCGAAGATCATGCTTCATCTTCAGGATTTGGTGTGGTACTCTGAAATCATTCTCTTTGAAAGTCCTAGATATTAAAACACTGGTCAACATGATTCTTGTCTCATGAGTACTAATAGTTGTACTTAATGCAGTTTTTTATCGTGTTTTCAAATATGTATTCGGAATTTCTCCATCACCCACAGTTTTTTTTTATTTCAATTTTAATTAATGAATTTAAATAATTGTTTTTTTAATCTTTGTGTTTACTTGATGAAAATCCATATTCATTAATTAAATAAAAATAAAACTTGGTTTAATTGATTTTCATATTTATTAAGATATAATTCAGTGACAGCTGCTTCGGTACACTGTACCTTCTTCAGATATGTTAAATTATGAATTTCATAATTTGTTAACATGTCTGAAGAAGGTACAGTGTACCGAAACAGCTGTCACTGAATTACATCTTAATAAATATGGAAATCAAATAAAACTAAGTTTTATTTTTATTTAATTAATTTTTTTTTCAATTTCTGCTTAACAAACATTAAAGGGATTACGTCAAAATCAAAAAAATGCAGTGGTGTACCCTGACTTGCAATCTGCAATGAGACCAGTTCCACACTGCGAAGAATTTCCCATACCAAAGCCTGCAGAACATGTGACATTAGATGAAGAGAGCTCAGATTCTGATGGAAGTAAGGAAGAAGAAGAAACAGATTTTCGTGATACAACTTTTGAACAAAGCTGTTCATCTGAGCCTCATTTATTGACTCAAGAAGATCTTAACGATCTCATACGAGATTTAAAGTTATCCAAAAACCAATCTGAAATGCTTGGTTCCCGGCTAAGAGGATGGAATCTGTCGGAAACCTTGCGTGATGGAGAAAAACCGATATCATATTTGAATTCAGGAGAAAAAATACTATCAGAAGCACATATTTGTCTTTCTGAGATAAAATAAGTTTATTTTTTGTTGCTCAGTGCAATGTGACGACGGTTTTCGAAGAAGTTAATATAGTTGAGAACGACTGTTTTATCAGGTTCGATTTATAAAATTTCAACATTTATATAAAAAAATAGTCCATATTTTAGGAATCTTCAGCTCATGTACACCCTTATACAAAAAATGAGTCATCTCTTGAACGCATATTTCTTCTAAGTCCTACTCGACACAGCGCTGGGTTCACACTAGTAAACTAGTCATAATTGTGCAGGCCTCGAGCTACTGCGTTATGTGGCATGAACCGAGTGAAGATACTCCTACATGCCCTGTTAGGTCAGCGGTAAAGCATGCTGTCACTGTTTCTATTAATGAAGGTCGCAGGTTCGCGTCCTCAATTATGTAGTTTTTTTTTCGTGATATTTGTATTAAAATGTTTCATGAATTAAATACATTTTATTTTGACAGTTTAACTAAATCAATTTTAATGTCGTTATTGTAACAATTATCACATTCAGGGTTTGTTCTAGGTGATGTCAATGTAATGATTTTAATAGACTGATGCGCACACGTTCTGCGCAAAAGCAACAGTCTCTAACAAGTTTGTTTATAATGAACTCTAATTGTCCTGCAGATGCACGAAAGACGAAAGATGGCTTATGGGCACAAATTCAGGAGGTCTGGGATGCTCTAGCCGAAAGTTCACGTGACTGTAGAAATTTGATTGCATCAATGCCCCGCAGATTGAGGGCGGCAATAGATGCTGAGGGTTCATACGCCCGATATTAATTTTGTTAAAGTTTTCATTTTAGAAGATATTATTTTATTTCTTCATTTAATTATTAGAAGGTTTTCATTCATGTGTTTTGTGTGTGCATTAAGCCATAAAGTCAAATATAAAATTAAATATGAAACTATATTACAGGTGAAATGATATCCTAACATTCAGTAAAAAAAATTAGAATGGGAATCGAACCCGTGAGGTTACGAACGCAGATGTTGTGTGTTAAACCTCTCGACCACGGAAACACACAAAGGCAAGCTCTCTCTTTTATGTTACTCGAGTGTGCACTGCGTTAACTAGCAAACAACACACTACAATTACTGAAAACGTGTTAATGTGAATAAGGCTTCTGCGAGTGCTCACGAAGTTCCCCGATCGGTTGATAGAATCAAGAGATGATTTTTTTTTGTCTAAGGGTGTACAGCCATTTTGTTGTATATACATCCTGACCTGCTGATAAACAATCTACTGTTGTAATGTAAAATTACCAAAGGATCTTTGACCTTTAATGAATTGCGATAATAACGACCTCAGGTGTTAACAAGCGTCATTAAATAAAATATTAGCATCACTTCTCATCGATGCAACTGACGAGTCGTTTATGAATAATTTTAACAAGCTTATTAGTGACGGTATAATTAACGTAATTAGTCAGTACCTACAGCCTAAAGCTTCCAATAAAAACGAAAAGTTAAACAAATAAAATCTAACTGCAAAGTCTTAAACTTTAGTAAACTGAAATGTTTTCGGCGACTATTTAACTCATGTCGCAAATGGTAGTCAATGACCAATCACGTTTCAATGAATTCTGTTTTACACCCATGGCAGTCGTGTTTCAACTCGCTCTTTATCGATTTCTCTTTATCAGCTCCTGCTTTTGTGATAAAGAAAGCTCCTCCTTTTTTAATATTCTGAACAGGTTAGACCATTATTTTTCTCCAACAAATACATTGAATGTAGCAAATAATGAATAGATTCAGTGATTTTACTGAGTTGTTTATTCAAAATATAAATGATTAACCTATAATGTTGATTACAATAGTTTGACGTGTTTAATTATTTCTCCACTAGAGTGCATTCTTACAATATTGCGATCCTATTTGGCAAAAAATAATATGATCGAGTTGCAGTAAATATACATAACCTCACATTTCTAATTTGTTTTCGAACATCGCCGTTTACTTTAAGTATATAAATACTTTAAAAGACCGGTAACTATATTCAAATAATTAATTTTGTAGTAAAGAGCTTAATTTTATTCGTTAAATAGTCATAACCCAAATGGGAGTTAATGCCCAATCACATTTCAATGATTTTTTATTTACGTTACCGAGCAAGTCTAGTACAAACATTAATTTCTTTTATATATACAAAAATTGCTTAACTGTTATGTTGGCCACTAGATGTCAGTTGGTACGACTTCCTGCTACCTCTTGTGTGAATTGAGAATACTACATATATAAGAGAAATGTATGTTTGTGTTGGTATACTTGAGTAGCTCACTTGGTTAGAGAACTAAACGTACAGAGTTTAGAGACTCGGGTTCAAATCCCGACTCAAGTATTCATTTTTATTTTCGTATCATATTTGCCTTCGTTGCCAAATGTCAAAAATATAGTTATATACAGTATATAATATTTTTAAATATACGTTTCAATTATTTCTTTTTATTATTATTCATAATTTGTAGGATCTTCATCCTGTTTAATTTCCAAAATCACTCCTTGGAGGAAGACGTATTGGATGTGCATCCACTGTATATCCATCTCTTGGCTGGTCTTCCTCTTGTTCTTCTCCCGTCCGTTGGTCTATCTTCTTTAGCTCTTTTTGCAAGTCGGTTGTCTTGCATTCTTTCAATGTGACCTTTCCAATACTTTCGTCTATCTATAATAAATTTGTCCACCGCTGTGGTCTCGAGGTAGCGTGCTGCCTTGTCACGCAGCGGGCCCGGATTCGATCCCCGGTCGGGGCAGTTTTTCTGGGTGAGGTTTTTATCGGGGTTTTTCCTCACCTGTAAGACAAATGTCAAGAAAACTTTAAGGCCCAAACGGTCCCCGAAATCATATGGCCATCATCATCATCACCATCCTTATCATCATCATCATCATCCATCACCGGTGTCGAAACCACCGGGAAGCTACTACACCTACAATTCCCTAGTAAAGCTGCAAGCATAGAATGAAAATACTATGATTGCAGTGAAGGACCTGCCTTCGGGCAGAATTACTATGGATGGATAATAAATTTGGTTATGTCTTAAATATGACATTTGTCTCTAATTTCTGTACTGTGTATCCTATCAAATAATGTTTTCCTCTGAATAGTTCTTAAGAGAAGTTATTCATTTCACATGTGCTTATATTTGTTTAGTTTTTTTTTTGTGTCAGCCTTAGTTTTTGCTCCATATACGATAATTGGTCGAACTATCGTTTTGTTTATGCGGATTTTGCTTTCTATTGACATAAGTTTGTTGCGTCAAATTAAATCTTTCATATCTAAGCATATAAAATACCATCAACTAATATCTATAGAGTTCACTGCAACAAGGAGGTTGGATTAGATAAGTAGAAATGGGTTCTGGTTTTAAGATCCTAACACGACAACCTTATTTTTTGTTCATTATTATACAGTAAAACTTGTTTAATACGAAACGTGAATAATGCGGAAATCTGTCGAATGTCAACAAATGTATTGGTCCCGGCAAAATAATAGTAATTTTACGTGTATTTATTTAGTATAAAACGGAATCTGTCCAATGCGGAAATTGAAGGATATTTCTACACAATTCATGGAACAAAATGTCTATAAGGCGGAAAGATAGAGAGAGAAATAAATTAGTTTTCATTTCACTGAATTCCCGTTAGACGAATTAACAATAGGTAATGATTCTAGCCGCCGGATGATGTAGAGTTTCTATCTGTATCTGGAATTTTCTTTAAGCCTAACTGCACACCCCTTTTGCTATATGCAGGTTCGTTTAACAAAATATTTGGCGTGTGATATCTACCTTACAAATAACCAGTGCACTGTAAAATCTTAAATCAATTTAAGATCTGAGACCGATTGTGTACGTGTCTTTCACAGGTAGCGTTCTGAATTTATAGAATAAAGATGGCTAAATCGTATGTATCATTGTCATTAAAAAAAGTGAAAGTGATTGAAGATAAAGAAAAACAAACTCTCAATACGCGAAATAATGACTAAATTTAAATGAGGAACAAAAAATCTCCAAATTTCCGGACCAATGCTCCAACGTCAAGCTCTAGCTGTTGCTATATTCCTACGAGATAACGATTTCAAGGCATCTCCAGGTTGGTTGTGGACAGTTTTAAAAGACGACACAACGTAGTGTGAAATGAAACTTGCGGGGAATCAAAGGATGTGGATGAAAGTATAGTTAGAGAGTGGAAATCGAAATTGCATAATTTCAGGATTCGCGCCTAAGAGACATTTTTTAACGCTGACCAAAATGGGATTGTTTTTTCGCGCGTTAAAGTCGAAGTAGCTCGTACATACAATGCTTCACTTTCTAACGGCAGCAGATCTACAATTAATCCAAGGTACATAAAAAGACATATACGGTGCTCTATAACCTATGATTGGTTAATAATGTTTCTTTTTTTATAATGCGGAATATTGTCTAATGTGGAAAAAAAATTGGTCCCATGCGATTCCGCTTTGAAAAAGTTTTACTGTATTACCCATCCTTATTTTGTGGGATGAACGAGATGAAATCTTCTCTACAGTGATATGTAGTCTGCTATGGTGTTTTTGGTTCGACACACATCTAGCATTCAAACACATGACCCATACCATCAATAATGTGGCTGGGCCCAAGGCCTCGAGGAGGGGCTGCAACCTTCCCTTTGGCCCTATTGATCACTAAGTTGATACACTACACAGGATCGTGTTCACGAGCAAATACATGAGTGTGTCTCATTAGATCACCACAACCACAAATACTAAACACATGTGGTTTGATAAACCAGACTATTTTCAGCAAACTTGAGGTGAGGTGAAAGGTGATACCAAATGAATGAATGAATGAATGAATGAATGGAGATGAAATGACATTATGGGAAGGGGAGAAGAATGGAGAATGTTGGTGGGATGCAATTCGGGAAACGGGAGAAACACCTGAAAAACTCAATGTGGCCCACCACCAATTTCCCCAGAATTCGAACCTGGGATCCCAGTCAGGACAGCCACGCATCCAACGAGACGGTAACATGGAAGTTTATAGAGTGCTAAATTACTAACAATATTACATAATGCGTCAAGCAACTTATAAAACCATGTTGTTTCTTCATTTACCTCCGTTCACGATAGCAAGTTTTTGTTTTTATTTCTTAACTTCATGCTTATTTATCGAACTTTTAAAATTCATGACGAAACACCGTTGACGCACTATGTAAAATTTACAATATAAAAATAAAATGCCTGAGATCTCAGTCTTCCTGAACTTTGGATGTAGGAGCATATGCTTCGAAAGTACTCCATATGCTACATCCAAAGTTGAGGAAGACTGAAATCTCAGGTATTCTATTTTCATACTATAATTTTAAAATATTAATAGCTTATAAGGGATCAGATACCGTGAGAGCTAAAATAATTGAGATGGGGAAACCCATTGAACAAGTGAACCATTTTAAATATCTGGGTAACGAAATCTCCTATTTTAAAAATGAAGATTTTTTTAACCCTTAAATTAAAAATGTATCTTATTGGATAAATTGATTTCATTTATTTAATATTGTTTTTAGATCAATAGAAAGACAAACGAGTAAAAATTACTTAAATTTATGTCAAATTACGCAATAATGTATAATAATAACTCAGTTTAACATTTAATTTATTTTCCTTGCGGTCCGGAATATTTACATAACTGGCACGAGAAAATATTGCATTGATAATTTAAGGGTTAACAAACTTAATAAATTGAATTAAAAATGAAGATCTATTTAACAAACTTAATAAATTTAATTATATATGTGGCACAATTAAAAGAATATTTAAAAACACAAGAATGGAAACAGAACTAAAATTTTATAAAGCAGTGGCAGTCCCCTTACTATTGTAAGGTAGTGAATTTTGGGTTTTAACTAAAAGAGAAGAGAAGATCATACAAGCAGCTGAAATGAGATTTCTGAGAAGTGTGGCTGGCTGCAAACTTCTAGATAAAAGAAGTTAAGATATTAGAAATGAGCTAAATATTTTTAAACTTTTAGATAAAATAAAATAATATAGAAAAAAATGGAAAGACGTGTTCAAAGAATGAAAGATGATCGAATTCCAAAAATTACACTTAATTACAAACCAAGAGGAGACAGGAATGTTGGTAGACCGAAAAAGAGATGGATTCAACTTTTTGAATGAGAATCTATGAGACCGGAACAAGCCACATGGGCTTAATCCATGATTGTTGATGATGATGATAAATTATGCTTATTTATATACGGCACTTCAACACGTAGCTATATCGCGTGTAAAATACTTTGTTGTATTCGTCAGGTTATGTAGAGTGATGTGTTCTTGTCAAAATTTGCTGAGTTATTTTTTAATTATATCAATTGATCTGTCAATCTTTTTGTTGGTCTCCCTTACTCTCTCTTGCCAAATGGTAAGTGGCTACTGTAAAGCTGTCCAGGGAAACATTCTGTAATTTAGACCTAAGACATGTTATGACTTTAACTAACTAACTAAGATCCGTCATTAACATTCCCATCTTCACAATCACACATACACATAGACACACAAACAAGCAGCAAACACAAATTACATACACACACACTAACACAAACAAACACAACACAATTACTCTTATATCACGTATTATCATTACTTTAAATATTATGTATATTTATTTTATGTATCACTAAACACAAATCAATGGGAATCATTAATAGAGTTTTAAAACCTTCATTAGTGCAAAAATCAACTCGTACTCGTCTTTATGAAATAATGACTCGATCAGTCCGATGCTATGGGAGAGAAGCGTGGACTATAAGGACGAGAGATGAACTAACAGCTTGTGAGATGAAATTTATGCGCCGAACAGCTGGCTACACCAAATGGGATCGAAAGAAATCCTTCAAGAATTTCATCTTCTTGTAAGCCCTTTTTTTCCCTTTACAGAGATTTAGGCGCTCTTCCCCTACAGGGAAGAATTTGAACCATATTAATTTTGTTACACTTGTTTTCGTATAGATGTCATTTTGAGTGGTCCGTGGTCAGCGTTCCGCCTTATACTGACATCTAGGAAACCAAGGTAGTACTAGGACGGGAAAATTCGGTAAATTTTGCTTAGAGACCTTTTCTCTCGGGCTTAAGGATTTTTTACGAGCCTGAAAATCTTCAGACTCGGGACCCACGGGTTAAAGTCCCTCCCGGAGGACTTGCACCTTGGATTTTTCCGTCCTAAAAAATCCATCGACCCCGGCCGGGTTTGAACCCGCGATCCTTGGGACCAGAGGCAAGGAGCATAACCACTAGTCCACCGCGGCCGACCTTCAAGAACTTAATGTGTCACCAATACTGGACTACATCTCCAGATATCAGCTAAACTGGAAGGAACATGTCTCAAGAATGGCTAGATCCAGGATCCCCAAGGCAATAATGAACTACTGTCCACATGGGAAACGGTCACTTGGTCGACCTATGAAAAGATGGCACGAAAACCGCTTTATCAGGCCGTAACAGTTCTTCTAGGACTAATACCTGGCAGGATGATCACTAAACACAAACTCACAAACACACAACACGTTTTACTTATGTAACATCTGCACTTCACATACCCGACATCTGTATGTATTATGCTTATTTATTTAATAAATATTAGATAGTAGTTAGGGACATAGAGCAGACCCGGGGATAAGGGCATTATGCCCGAGGTAACCCTGGGGGTGGTGGTGCGGCTCTAAATAAAAAAAAAACTCACTGGCATTTTCGAACCCGTAAGTTCATGGCCGCTCGGACATATGCTCTCCACACATCTCCATCCTGAGATATTGTTTTCCAAACATCCCCTGTATAATCTACTACCCCCGACTATATCAAAAGAGGATTTATTTAATTCTTGCGTTGATATTCCTAGTGTCCCGCGCCGTAGCCGAGCGGTTAAGGTAGGAAGCCTTGGCGCAGAGCTACGGGACTTGCGCTGGTTCGAGTCTCCATTGGGGAAGAAATTTTCTCATGGTATTTCGGCCAGTATGGGACCGGTGCCCACCCAGCATCGTGAGGCAATTGGGTAGCTACAATAAGTAGCGGCTCCAGGTTGAGGAACCAGCTATAACGGCTGGGGGACTCGACATTCTAACCACATGTCACCCCTACACTGGCTGTTGATCATCTACCTCTGTGATTGACACATGTGGATGTGAAGGGACAGCAGCCGGCTGGTAAAAGGGCCACCGCTGAAAAGTGGAAATACCCTCAATCGGGATCGGATATTCCTAGTGCCCCACTACTATACAGGGTGGACCGCTCGAATGGACCTAATTTCAATTGCTTGTTACTGGCAAACGGTTGAAGATAGAAACTTAAAACAACGTTCATATTACAGAAAAACTCACCAAGTTTTGATATCCAGATCACCACATCTCTATATGAGCCCCAGCAGTCACTGTGACGATATCAAAGCGATGACAATTTTCTTGCCAAGTACGTTGGAGTATGTCTTCTGGAATGTTCTCAATAGCCTCTATGATGCGCTCACGAGATCACGGAAGGTCTTTGACTGGGGTGGTGTAAACTTTATCTTTGACATACCCCAGAGAAAGAAATCCAGTGGTGTTAAACTCGGAGAATCTCGGGGCCACGCGATTGGGTCCTCCCCTAACAATCCAACGGCCAGGGAAAATGTTGTCCAAAGTCGTACGAACTTCATTGGACCAGTGGGGAGGAGCACCATCTTGCTGGAAAAACGATGTTTAGGCTGCAGTTGTTTCAATTTGTGTGAGAGAAGAACTGCTCCAGCATGTCAAGATATGTGGTACCACGAACAGTTTTTCTCGGCGAAGAAAAACGTCCAATGACCTTATTATGTGACAAACTGCACCAAACATTCATCTTCGGACTATCACGAACATGCTCTTGAATAGCGTGAGGATTCTCCGAACCCCAGATCCGCACATTATGAGCCGGTTTACCTTGCCTGACAAATGGAAAGTGGCTTCGTCCGAGAAGAAAATCTTTGGTCATGAAGTCAGGATCAGCGCCGAGACGGTCCAGCATCGTATTGGCGAATTCCACTCGTTTCGGCATTTCATTCGGCTCCAGACGTTGCACTAACTGCACTTTATATGCGTGCAGTTTGAGGCGTTTGTGGACAATCCGTTGTATATGTCGATTTTGGTATTTGAAGTTCCCGCGAAGCTCTTCTTAATGACTTCCGGGGGCTTCGCTCAAAGCGGCTTGAACATTTGCTACCATTTCATCGGATGCTCTGCGACCACCACCATGCTTCTTCAACCAGATCCTGTAGCTATAATGTATCACGCCCACTTCTTTATGCTTCTAGCAGTTGGAGCATCACGGTTAAACACACCCCGGAACTCCTTTGAACTCTATGATTGATTAAACTCCCATACCACAAACAGCTTGCGCTTTCAATCTGCGAGTCCCCATTTTTCACAAACAATTAAATCTAATAACGAGAAACATATTTGTGCCATCTACGCCAGGATTCGAAAACTTGGTGAGTTTTTCTGTACTATGAACGTTGTTTAGTTTCTATCTGAAAACCGTTTGGCCAGTACAAGCATTGAATTAGGTCCATTCGAGCGGGCCACACTGTAAATGTTCAAACTTTATATTCCTGTGTTTTGAGGCGTTTTTGCTGGAGTGGTCTCCGCCTGGGAGACCGAATGCGGACTATTTTACCTCCGGAAATTTTTATACCCAGTGGAACCATGTCCGCGTTTCCTTGGTGTTGTATTTTTATGGTGAAAAATCGTCACTCTTTGACCAAGGACTTTTTCGTCGGCTTATAACCTTTCTAACCTGTCCAGAATTTCGTAACCATTGTGTTCCCGGAATACTAAAGAATTTAATGTCATATTTAGATCAAAACATATAAAAGCAGATTCTATAGTTTTATACTACCTCCATTATTAGGAAAATAGCAGCACATTTAGGATAATGAACACTATATAATTCTCCAGACAGTTGAATAAAATATTTAACACAGGAAATATGACGGAGAGCATTCTACAATAAAATAATAATGGATCGTATATCTGACACGCAAGATTTATTTTCGTATCAATGACAAAAATAAAATTCCTAGAAATAATAATGAAGCCTGTACTAAAACTAAAACTTACAAAAGATTGATTTCCGAGTAGGTGAACATACTTATTAACAATTAAAATGAATCGAGTAGGCAGTGAGTTTATCATTATTTTGTCTAGTGTAGGCGATGATAAAAAGAGTTGACATTTATCAATTATTATAAACTCATTTTGTTAACATAACTGAATTTTATTACAATAAAAATGGGATTCAAATCGCTTTGGGAAACAACAATGAGAGCAAAAAAACAAAAACAAAAACAAAACGTTTCCACAAACAAAAGATGCAATTTTCATGATCATATTGCCAAAGTAATTTCGTACAAATTTATTTATATGACCAGTCTCATGGTCTTGTAGCCAGAGCTTCAGACCACAGTTCATAAGGTCCGGGGTTCGTTTTCAGGACAGATCATGGGATTATTTTTTAAGGGGATTATTCTTATTATCATGCATGGTCTGCAAATAGGTTTAAGAACTCTCCTGGTGTTTTGTTATAATTTATTACACGTGTAATTCGTATAATGTTTTACAATGTAACTTAATAGCATTGACGGGCGGTATGCTTTTTCTCTCTCTGCTAATAAATGTTTCACTTGCCAGAACATTGAATTGCCTTCCGCCCTACGTTAGAGATTGTCGAACTATAACATAGCTAAAAAACAAGCTGAATAATATTTATTAATAACTAAATTATATACCAATATTCTTTTAACAATTAATAATATTATCAATAAAAAACTAACTTATATACCTACATTATTTTAACAATTAATGGGCAATTTAATTAATTTTATGAAAAATAGTAATAAGATTATTTGAAGAGAAAAATTATACGCTCAGACCGGGACTTGAACCCGGGACCCTTGGTTCTCTAGACCAAGTGCTCTACCAACTGAGCTACCTGAGCAAGTACCGATCTAAACGCAAATCTTTCTCTATATACATTGTAATTCCCGTCCACCAAATGCTATGAAGCCATGCTTCTATCTTGCAAATAGCGGCATATATGATTTATCCATCATTGAGATGTACGAAGTCAATAATAATAACATGGAAAAAGCCGTATTGGCTGTAATGTATAATTCCCAAATATGTCGTCTTAATAAAGGAGCCGCTATTTGCAAGATAGAAGCATGGCTTCATAGCATTTGGTGGACGGGAATTACATGTATATAGAGAAAGATTTGCGTTTAGATCGGTACTTGCTCAGGTAGCTCAGTTGGTAGAGCACTTGGTCTAGAGAACCAAGGGTCCCGGGTTCAAGTCCCGGTCTGAGCGTATAATTTTTCTCTTCAAATATGATTTATCCATCATTGAGATGTACGAAATCAATAATAATAATAAGTAATAAGATTAACAAATATTTTCAGTTTATTGTTTTAAGGGTTAAATAAAGTTACTTTCAACTTTTTTCATATAAATTTAAACTTCATCTTTAAATTACTGAAATATTTTCATTGATATCTCTATTACTTTTCGAGTTAAATAAAAATGTGCAATCCTGTCACTCGAGTGAGCCCTTTAATTTTAGAAAGGTACCTACATCTTCGGTAAGTTTGTTGCTTTGTTTTCCGTAACTTAATTTTTTTAATACGGTTTCCCTGATAACTCCTAAAGTTTTCAAGATACTAAGATGAAATTTTGCACGTATATATAGTTTATAGAGATGAACAAAACATATTACAATCAGTAATATACCTATTATATTCTATTTAAAAATATTTTAATGCAAATTTTAGCAAAAATAAGCATGCATCAATTTAAAATGAAAAATAAAATATTTACACTCTATGTAATTAAACAATTCTAGTATATTTTGTAGCTACAACATTAATGAATAAAATAGAACAAGAATCATTAAAATATATTGAAATTTAGGAACATTAGCAGGGAAACGGCAAGACAATGCAACATTTTCAGCTGACATTTTGAATATTTAATTAACCATAACAACTGAAGTTAGATTGTACTTAATACACAAACATGCTCACATTGTAATATAGATATCACATACCAAATATCATTTCTGTAACCAGTAGGCCTATCCTTGCTGAGAAAAAGAATTGAAATATGCCATATTTGTAATGGCTAAAAAGGTGTAGGTCCCCCTTTAAATAACGTATGGCCGACAAATTAGTTTATTATTATGCATCACTATGTTTCTTTGTTTTTTATGTACATTAAATAAGGACAGTGCGCCAAACAATTAAATTTATCTTGCATATGTACATTCTAATTATCGTTAACATTATTATGTTATTGATCTTAATTTTATAGATATTATCTTTTGATCAAATTTTCATTAATTTTTAATATTAGGGTCAATTGTGATTGCTATATTATCCATTCATAGTAATTCTGCCCGAGGGCAGGTCTTTCACTGCAATCGTAGCATTTTCATGCTATGCTTTGCAGCTTTACTAGGGAATTGTAGGTGTGGTAGCTTCCTGTTGCCTTCCACACCGGTGAAGGATGATAATGATAAGGATGATGATGGCCATATGATTTCGGGGACCGTTTGGGCCTTAAAGTTTTCCTGACATTTGTCTTACAGGTGAGGAAAAACCCCGATAAAAACCTCACCCAGAAAAACTGTCCCGACCGGGGATCGAACCCGGGCCCGCTGCGTGACAAAGCAGCACGCTACCTCGAGACCACATCGGTGGACATGCTATATTATAATGTAATATAATTATCTTTGTCCTGGTGAGTGAATGATAGAGACATATGCCTTTAACTACACCAGGCTAAATAAATAAATGAATAAATAATGTCCATCTCAAAAGAAACTGCTAATTGAATCCGATTCACCGTCAATCGGTCGGCAAATTCTTTCATTTTAAAAAGTCATCGTGATCAGTGACTCTATAATAACTCCCCTTTCCTGGTCTCCAACCTCAGAAGTTGGTTTTAATACCACCAATTCCAGGAGTGAGTATCAGCAATAGTTTTAAGCAAACTGGTGACATCGGAGAAAACAAAACTCTTTTACTACTACGACTGTAATGGTTTTCTTGATTTATTGTGCACATGAAAGAATGTATAGTCTAAAAAATGGACATCTGATGAACATATGCCGATCCTTTAATGTCTACTATTGAAAAATGACTAAACACAATTTCCATTGTAAATATGGCGATTTTAAGTTAAAATTACCTAAAACTTCTTTTTTCAATTTTGAAGTGTTTCTCCCATTTATTTGGAACAAATCTACACTTTTCCTCAGGTAATTATTCACATAAAACAATAATTTGTGGGTTTTTATTTTTTATTTCGATTTTTATACGTACATTCCTAGCATAGAACTCCCTTTTTGAAATCAAGAGAAAGAATGTAAATTAACTTTTTGCACGCTAGTGCAATCTGTCGTGCTTACAGCAATGGCGACCATGATTGAAAGTTCAATTTCGTACATTTCTGGGTTGCCAACCTGTAAATAAGTAAACTATATTGTAATATTACAAATTACCTACCTAGTGCAAGAAGTAAAACCACTGCCCCTTATGTATTCTACGTACAAAGTACATACAAAAATATATCCAAAAGGTGGTATTAATATACATTATACGAAGCAAATCACTGCATTTTAAATTAACTGAACTTTATTTAAAACAATATAAATCAATAAATTCGTACTTGCCATTTTATTCCTTATTGGTGTCACGGCCTGCTGTGGTCTCAACTAAATTATTTTTGGCATTTACCGTATAAACATCGGCCAGATTACACCATTTCGATTGAAAATATTAGGAACAACATAAAAAATACCTGATTTCCTGCAAGAAAGCAGTTAACGTTAGTTGTTTGTAATGAACGCAAATGTTTCCAACAAAAATATTATTTTAATATTATTTATTATTTTGAAAATAAGTCAAGATGGATACAACATGTTCATCGAATGGAAGATCTCAGAATACCCAAACTAATGTTAAGATATCAACCTGCAGGAAGAAGAAGACCAGGACGTCCACTCAAAAGACTTCTGGATGGTGTTTCTCTTGAGGCCGAAACAGGTCAACAAATGGCCTAAATTCGTGAATGTACTATGATGATGATGATATTTTGAAAACACTATCGTGCAAAAAATAATGTAGGCTACAATGTATTACCCGTTTAAGGAGTAAGTGCAGTTGTTGACGGAGAGCACTGCAGTCGTGTTTATGCAGGAATAGACCACGTGACACTGCTATCTACGAGTGCTAAGGGGAATGGGACGTGGGACGCTGACAGTGTACACTGCCTTATATGACGTCACGTGTACCAACAAACAGAGCTTCCTGATTCTTCCGCCTGCAGAGATACTTTGAATGAGTAATATATTTGTGAAGTGTTTTACAGAATCTCGGAAATTAAAAACCTCAAAATCGCTCGACTTTTAATAATGTCCTCGCTACTGTAAAAAACACTCCCCAACCTCGCATTATGATATACTATTTTTTATTCCGTGAAAAAAATTATTAAACATCGATACATCGTCTCTCTGTTTATAGCAGGCTAATTTATCTTTTTTATTTTCAGTTTGTTTGCTGTTGTGTTGGTCAATATTATAAAGTTCAAATTTGAACTGTATCGCTAATTATTATTACACGATTAAATAATGATATTAAATCATCATCATCATCATCATCATCAACAATCATGGATTAAGCCCATGTGACTTGTTCCGGTCTCATAGATTCTCATTCAAAAGTTGGATCCATCTCTTCTTCGGTCTACCAAGATTCCTGCGTCCTTTTGGTTTGTATTTAAGTATAATTTTGGGAATTATATTAAATATAATATCAATGCCTAGTCAACATCCATTTCTTAAAATATATTTTCGAGTGTTGGTTATTACGAACGAAGAGCCATAAAAATGTTGAATGGAGGACTCTGGAGTACGACCATGTCAAACCACACGAAGAAGAGGATTTTGAAGTCTTTCGTGGAAAGCATAATGACTTATGGTGCTGAGGGATGGACTTTGGTAGAGGGACAAAGAACTAAGATCTTGGCAGTGGAGATGGATGGAATAAGACGCAGTGCCAGGGTGTCCAGGTTGGAAAGAAGAAGAAATGAAGAAGTGAGGCAGATGATGGATATGGAGGAGACAGTGGTGGAAAGGATCGAAAGACGAGCTCTTCAGTGGTATTGCCATGTCAGGAGAATGGAGGATGATAGGTGGCCCAAAACTCTTTTGGAATGGTCACCTTCTGGTAGAAGGAAACGGGGCAGGCCAAGAACAACTTGGAGGGGAGAGATCCATAGATTGATGAACGACCGAGGTCTGGAGGAGGATGAATGGCGTGCTCGGCAAGAATGGCGAATGTCAATACAGGGTAGCCGCTAAAAAGTGGAGAGGCCCTCAAAAGTAAAAGTAAAGTAAGGTTATTCCGATTTCATACATATCTCTGTCAACTAAAGGTAAATTCTTTCAGCGTTCGCAAATGCACACGATTCTGGAGAATTGAAAAAAAAAATCATTTGAGATAAATTCGACAATTTGCATACGTAGAGTGTACAATTTAATGGTATTAATGACAATAAAGAGACTGATGTACAGTGTGCATAGTTTAGAAAATTTAACTTTCTCGATAGATTTGCACTGACAATTGTTGTCAGGAACTTCATACCCTAGAAAACCACTACATACACATGCAAGTATGCTATCTTCTTCTTCTTCTTCGGCTATAGGTTTGCCGTCTTCAGTTTCCATTTATTTCTATCATTCCAATCTCTTTCTTCCAAATTCATATCATCCATCGTAGTTCTGACATAAGTTTTCCATTTCCATCTTTGTCCGCCGTGTTTATTTCTTCCATGGGGATACCATTGGTATATATTTTTTGGTATCTTTCATTTTCCATTCTATGTACATAACCATACCATTTAAGAGTTTAATTTTCAATCCTCTTAACAACAGATGTGGTTACATTCATTACTCTCCAAAGGAATTCATTTCTTATTTTACCCTGTTTGCTTTTTGATGACTTCTTCTATGATAAACAAATTCAACTGTTCCGATTTTGTTCTTTTATAATTCCATCAAATATCAAGTTTCACTTCCATATGACATAATATTCTGTATTATGCTCTTATACATTTTCATTTTAGTTTCCTTTGTAATATTTTTGTTCCAAATTATTCATAAGTAATGTCACGAGTGATTTCCAAATTATCGATAAATTCACGACTCACGAAGTGAGGAGTGAGTTAATCTAGAGAATTTGGAAATCAAGAGTGGCATTTGTTAGGACTATTTAACGAATAAAATTAAGCTGTTTACTCACAAATCATTATTTAACTATGGTTATTTAAAAATATTTATATATTTAATGTAAACGGCGATGTTTCAAAACAAATCAGAAATGTGAGGTTATGTTCATTCACTGCAGCTTGATCATATTATTCATTGCCAAATAAGATCGCAATACTGTAAAAGTGCACCCAGGTGGAGAAATAATAAAAAACATCAAACTATATATCATAATCAACATTACGGGTTATTCATTTATTTTTTAGTAAACAACTCAGTAATCTTTTCATTATTTGCAATATTAAATGTATTTGTTGCAGAAAAATAATGCTTTGACCTGTTCAGAACATTAAAAAGGAGGAGCTTTCTTTATCACAAAAGCAGGAACTGATAAAGATACATCGATAAAGAGCGAGGTGAAACACGACTGTCATTGGTTGTAAAACAAAATTCATTGAAACGTGATTGGTCATTGACTAGCATTTGTGGCATGAGTTAAATAATCCATGTAATGTCTTAGTTGCATTTTTAAAATTTTAATTTTAGTTTGTAAATCTCTTTCAAATGTACCTACATATGTAATTATTGACCCAATATATTTTAAAATTACACTTTTTTACTTTTTTTATTTTCCCTGTTTCGAGTATGAGGTCATCCATATCCTTTCCCAAACACATATATTCTGTTTTATGTAAATTTATATTCAATCCCCATTTTGTATATTCTTCCATTAATTTATTTATCATATAACTCATATCATATGAATCCCCTGCAAAAATTATTTGATCATCTGCAAACAATAATGAATTATATGAACCTTAAACTATCAAACTATATATATATATATATATATATATATATATATATATACTAATATTTCCTAGCGAGTTGGGTGAGACATTATCGTTTGTACTCGTACTTGGAATGTCCCAGTTGCGTGACAACCAACCTCAATTGTTTCCCCCCCCCCCCCCGGTTTTCCTCAATCGTCAGTGTTTAAATGTTATCATCAGAACCATTTCATCATATCACAAGTTCTTAATTATTTATATATATATATATATATATAACTGACTGGCACTATCGAACCCATAGGTTCATAGCCGCGCGGACATAAGCTCTCCA
Source organism: Diploptera punctata (assembly GCA_030220185.1). Classification (NCBI taxonomy): domain Eukaryota; kingdom Metazoa; phylum Arthropoda; class Insecta; order Blattodea; family Blaberidae; genus Diploptera; species Diploptera punctata. Next base: position 3,452,279 of record JASPKZ010001610.1, read on the forward strand.
TACATCCCAATCCTGAGAGTATGTTTTTCAATCATCCCCTGTATAATCTACTTTCTTCAAATCATGGTTAATGTTATTCTCCCACTTCATTCTTGCTCTACCAACTGGACGTTTTCCTTCAGGTTTTCTGCAAGAAGCTTCCATGCACGTCTTTCATTCCCCATTCATGCCATATGTCCTGCCCATCGCAGTCTACGAGACTTAACTGTTCTTAATATATCTGGCTTCCTATAAAGACCATGTAGTTAATTGTTATGTAGTCTTCTCCATTCATCTGTTTGTTCATCTCTTTTTGGTCCAAAATGTTCCTAAGAACTTTATTCTCAAATACTCGTAATTTCATTTCCTCCCTTAAAGTAAGAGTCCATGTTTCGCACCCATATAAAATAACTGGTAGAATAATAGTTTTATATATTCTTAGTTTAAAATTTCTTGAGAGAAGTTGGGACGACAAGAGTCTCTGTAATGCATAACAGCACGCATTTTAAAGAATTGAGCCTATGTTTAATTTATTTGTGCACCTCATTCCTATTTGTGATTATTGTTCCTAGGTATTTGAATTCAGCCACTTCCTCAAAGTTTCCCTCATTTATCACTAGCTGTCCATTTCCATTATATAATGTATTTCTATGTGTGACCAAAAATTTTGTTTTATTGATATTTACTTCCAGTCCTAATTTCTTAGTGTTACTCAACAGCGTGTGCATGTTGGCCTTTAGTATCTCTTCGTTATCGCTCAATAGTACTATATACATCAATTAATTTCTCATAAAACATTGGCAAACACACAACCTACAACTAAATATCTTGTCGTGATATGACCTTACGTGTTATAACATTCGTAATAAGAAATTAATAGACATATCTTTGGCATATCACGCCAGCTTAAATCACCCACGATATACATCAAGCACTCTTGTAATCATAATATTCTGAAAAATGGCTCACCTCTCACCGCTGGGTCTCGGTCACTCCATGTGGGTTTTGTGATGGACGAAACAGAGCTTGGGCAAGTTCTTCTTGGGGGTTTCTCCAGTTTTCCCCTACCACAATTTCATTCCACCATTTCTTCATACTCATCTCAACTATTTCGTTTAATTTCGCTCGTCTGCCTCCGTGATGGTGCGACTGGCATGGTCGGCCGGCACCCTTGTCATTCACAGGACCTCCATACAGGGAGCGTCATCTCATCTCATCCCTCGACCCGACCCGGAGTTGGACACGAGTTGAGGATATTTATTTATATTCTTGAGGATAATAGTAGAAAATTCTAAAGTCGAGATTTTATTAAAAACAATTATGGAACAATGAACTACATGGTCTTTATAGGAAGCCAGATATAATAAGAACAGTTAAGTCTCGTAGGCTGTGATGGGCAGGACATGTTGCACGTATGGGGAATGAAAGACTTGCATGGAAGCTTCTTGTAGGGAAACCTAAGGGAAAACGTCCAGTTAGTAGACCAAGAATGAGGTGGGAGAATAACATTAACTATGATTTTCGGGAAGTAGATTATACAGGGAATGATTGGAAAGCATTAGCTCAGGATAGGGATGTATGGAGAGCTTATGTCCGCGCGGCCATGATCCTACGGGTTCGATAGTGCCAGTGAGTAAGTAAGTATGGATACAGAACACTTCACTAACAATATACTCTTATCAAAATAGTTATTTACTGTGCATACACAGTTCTGAACATTTTTGCGGACAATTAAGACTTTTTTGTTAAACTCCAGGAGAGAGAAAAATTTGGAGCGAGTACGCGAGAGGTATTTTCAGAACTAGGTATATGCAATATTTTTTACAAGGAATTAGAAAAACTATGTTTAAATTGATCATGTTAAAATGATTAAATGGAAGACTGAGATATATAATAACGTAATGAAGTATTTGCACTGAAGTATTGTGACGTCATAGTTTTGGTATCCAAGACATCATGTTTATTTTTAACAATGTACTATATTAGCAATGTTTAGAATTGTTGATCAGCACGGGAAATCTTAAAATAATTACGATATACATTTTTAATTATTTTTCATTTTACTTATTCAACTAATCATAAGTAGTACATCAATTTTTATCTTTCAGCTCATTTATGCCAAAAAGATCGGGATGAGTAGATTCCCGGACAACGCCGGGTAAACAGCACAGGGTGTCTAAAAATAATTACGATATAAATTATTCCTCTTATTTATTTAGCTAAACATAAAACACATTAATTTTCGTATTTCAGCTCATTTACCTGAAGAAGATCGGGATAAGTAGATTCCCGAGTAACGCCGGGCAATCAGCACGGGGTATCTAAAAATATAATTTTATAATTATTTTTCCTTTTACTCATTCAACTAAATATGAAAGCAATACTAGTAACATTCATATCAAATTCCCTTGAAGCGAAGTCATATGATGAAAGTTAAAAAATTGAAAAGTACCTGTTGGTAGGTGCCGTCGTCCTCAACTTTGTTAAAATATTGTGTATAAAATTAACATCATCAAGGACAAGTCAGTTGCTGCTACAAACAGCTGGAGTATACATCATCGTACACAACGAGTAGCAGAAGCTCAACCTGCAGAAGATGGAAGATAACTTCCGAAAGCGCTCCAGTTAATTTTATATACAATATTTTAACAAAGTTGAGGACGACGGCACCTACCAACAGGTACAATTTAATTTTTTAACTTTCATCATAAATATAAAATCACATTAATTTTCATTCATTTAGGCGTAGCAGCGCACGCCGGGTATTAGCTAGTATTATAATAAATTTTAATCACAAAACAATGACGTCACAATACTTAAATATGATCGTTACCTCACACACTTTTTGTTGAAATGTAATAATTTAATTAATCATTTTTTTTTGCAATTCCATCTGCTAAAAATGTTGTACGTAACTAGAAGTAAAATTTCTCTCTTGTATCTGCACAATATTCCGACTCTTATCCCTCATAAAATGTAGCTCACTATTAAGTAGTTTCTCCATTCACCTGTCCGTCTCTACCTTTGTATTTACTAGCTAAGTAAATAATTATTTTACTATTAGTCTGCGATATAAATATAGTAGAGATATATCTGGATTATTATGTAGATCAAAGAGCTATTTTTTTATTCGTTTCACTCTCTTTGGGGTACGTTGGATCAATCGTTTCTCACTATGCTGTTCCTTATTTAGTGGCCAGTATGTCTTCATTCTTTCTGATTTTTTCCTTTCTTCTTCGGAAATAATAGGTTTGGATTTTTATTATATTTATGTTAGAGCCTTATGTTTTCATCTTGAATAATTAATTTAGCTGTTCAATCGATTACTGAATTTTCTGTAAACTTCAATTATAAATGGCATTTTTCAGTTTCTTTAAACCAGTTGGGTTTTGTTTTGTGAATACGGATTAACATTAAAGATTTGTTTGGTTAATCTGTTAGCGCCAATGGCTCATTCTGAGAAGATGACCGTAAAAATGTATTCTCCTTTTTCGCATAATATCTCAAAGTTTTTCAATATATTTTGTAAAGAGTTTCATTATCATCATCATCAACTACAAGGATTAAGCCCAATGGCCTGTTCCGATCTCATTATAGGTCGAATTGGTCCTTCCATCTGTTCAATGGTCTTCCCAAATTCTTCTCCCTTTTGGTTTATAATTATACATTCTTCTTGGTATTCGCTGTTCATTCATTCGTAATACGTGCTGAAGATAAGCATTTTGATAATATTTTATTCTTTCACACAGGAGTTTCATTCTTGATGTATATTATCTTATTATCTTGAAATTGTCCACCGCTGTGATCTCTAGATAGCGTGCTGCCTTGTCACGCAGCGGGTCCGGGTTCGATTGCTGGTCGGGACAAGCTCCTGGGTGAGGTTTTTGTCGGGGTATTTCCTCACCTGTAAGACAAATATCAGGAAGCTTAGGGCCCAACGGTCCCCATCATCCAACAATCATGTCCATCATACTTAATATCATCATCATCCTTCATCGGTGTAGAAAGCAACGGAAAGCTGTCACACCTATAATTCCCTAGTAAAGCATACCATGAAAATGCTATGATTGCAGTGAAAGACCTGCCCTCGGGCAGAATTACTATGTATGGATGGATCTTGAAATTTTGCTCCTGTGATTTTCCTTAAAATTTTCCTTTCTTCTAAAAGTTATTATTTGATATAAAATTATTTAGTTTTAGATTAAATTTAAATTAATTTTAAACATTTATGTAGGACATTTCTGTATTCTACGATTGTTTCAACCTTGTATCTTTATCTTTAAAAAAAGTCAATATGAGTAGCAGCAAGGGATCATAAAAACCATTTCTTCTAGCCTTGTAGGGTTCTATTCCTCACAAATAGTATTGCCTGACGATCACATACAATACCAGCAGATTGCCTTATTCTTTACGCTATTCTTTTCTTCAAGCACCTTTGTGCAGTCAACTCTACACGTAGCTTGTCTAAGTCTACTTGTTTTCATTGTTATTATCATGCTTATAAATTCTTATGTTCGAACATATTCTGTAAAAACATTAATTTTGTTTTATACTCCAGCGTAGTGGTTAAGGCACTACAAGCCAGAAGGTCGAAAGTTCCGAGTCCCGGTGGGGTTCAGGATTTTTAAACTGACCCTAACCTCCTGGCGGCACTATGGCCCTGGGGTCGACTCAGCCTCTAACGGAAATGAGTACCAGACGCTTGTTCTGGGGGTAAAAGCGGCCGTCACGCAGAGCTGACATCAAGTTCCGATTGTCCAGAAAAGTGGGAGCCTTAACCTCTTACTACCCCAAGGGCCTCCTGAGGCTTGTAGTGGGATCACTTTACCTTTTTTACTCCAGCAACTGATATTACGTTGATTCTAAAGGGCTTAAATCATCTATGTGGCAATTAAAATCTAAAAGGAAATCCAATTATACGTAGTCAAAATACACATGGGCTCAATTTTAAAAGTCTCTTGTCCAACTAGTACCAAATCTGACCTTTCATGTGTATGCATTCTCCATATATTGTAAATTTTTATACATAATATCCTTTATGTCCACCGCTGTGGTCTCGAGGTAGAGTGCTGCCTTGTCACGAAGGGTCCGAGTTCTATTCCCGGTCGGGACAGGCTCCTGGGTAAGGTTTTTTCGGGGTTTTTCCTCATCTGTAAGACAAATTTTGGGAAACGTTAAGACCCAGACGGTCCCCGAACATCATATGATCACCGCAATCATCATCATTCATATTCATCTTAAATTAATTTTAGGATTAGGGACTCTCCTGGCGCATCGCTATCATCATCGCCCATCATATCATCGGGGCAACGTAACCCCGCCTTCCAGGCGCCCCAACCTCAGAAGTAGGTTAAAATTACGCCAGTGCCAGGAGATAATACCAGAAATATCCAAAAGGACAAACTAGGGCATTAAAACTATTAGGCAACTTTGTACTATAATATGTAAAATGAAGGTTCAACATAGGCAAGAATGGATGGAGGTGATTAGGGAGGCCAAATTTAAATTCAAAGCATCACAGTGTCAAAGAATAAAAGATGAAGAATAAGAATGAAACAATAGAAAAACGAACGAGCATAAATCAATTAAATTTGAGCCGAACTACACAATTTTTTTCTGTCTAATGCCGCCAGGCTGTCGTTTATGCCATTTCTGGCTATCTTCCCTGGCGTTGGCGGAATTGTAAACCATTTCTTAGGTTGGGGCACCTGGAAGGCGGAGTTACATTATCCCGATCAAATGATGGGTGATAAATGTAATGAAGCGCCAGGAGAGTTCTTAAACCAAAACTTAACCTAAATTCCGGGCCAAGAGCAACCACAGGAATAATTCCCCTTAAGAAAAAAAATTCCTATGGTCTGACCGGGAATCGAACCCGGGATCTCATGAACAGTAGTCAGTAACGCTGACCACTAGCCCATGAGGCTGGTCAAATTACGCGATATATAGCAATAACTTAGGCCTATATACAATTTTGTTTTCACTGTGGTCCGTCAAATTTAAATAACTGTACGAGCAATTAGCGTTAGGCCAAATAAAGAATTAACATAAAAATGATTGGCTACTTTCAATTTCTTAGTTTGTAAAATGTTGTAGTGTTGAGATATGAAGAGTTTCTGATCTTTTGATAGCTTCTTCTTCATTCTAGAAGAAGCCAATAAGATCTCAATTCAATCCTTAATATAAATGGCCATGGCCTGGTTTTCTTAACATTTAACGTTTCGTCTAATACTGCGGTAGACATCTTCAGGAGGTCATAGAGCACGCAGAATCTCCTGGGGATGTCTACCGCAGTAGTAAAAGAAACGTTGTGTCATGAAAATCAGACCACGGTCATTTAGCCCGAAAGACATGAATCAAGACACCTGCCGTGAAAGTCTACAATTTTACCTTAATATAAAGTTCCCTAAGATTCAACAATACGTTAAAAAATATATATTTAACTAATTAATTTGAACAATTTATACGATTGAATGCATTAGAAGAGGAAATTAGAAAAGATTGGTAAATGGGAATATATCATATTTTGCAAATAGAACGTTATTTAAAAGAAAATTTATATCAAAAACAGCAAAAATAAGGTTATACAAAACCACTCATTAGACCAGTAGTTACATATGCTAATGAAACTTAGGCCGTAAAAGAAACAATAAAACAAAAATTATACTTTTTTAAAGGAAAATTCTAAGACGAATATTTGGACCGAATAGAGGAAATGATAACTGCTGGAGAATCAAAACAAATAATGAACTAAATAAATTAATCAAAAATCAGAATATAGTAAACCATATAAGATCAGTCAGAATTGGTTGGTCGGGACATTTAATAAGAATGAATGTTCAGAAATTGGTCAAGAAACTCTATAAATGGAAACCTATAAGAGGCAGAGCAGTTGGAAGTTCGAAGATAAAATGGGAGGATGACACAGAACGATTTAAAGAAAATGAAAGTGACTAACTTGAATATGGCAAGAGACAGATTGGCATGGAGGAGGATTTTTGAGAAGGCCAAAACTTTCACCTTTGAAGTTGTCGCTCCTTAGGATGATGATGATGATGATGATGATGATGATTCGGACTGTCAACAGCACGTACGGCTTACTGCCCGTGCGATCCATATTTGTAAATGACATTGTATGCATCTTACTTTTAGTTTAATAAAGTCCTTATGTATGTATGTAATTTTCCAATGCAAAAGGGGAAAAAATAAAACATGAACACTCTTGGGATCGAATACGGTTCTTGGATAAATTTACTGAAATGCATATAGACCAGAAGTCTTCTTCCTGCGGAAGGGTTTTATTAGGAAGTCCAAGACGCCAATTGCAATGTAATAATATTAGCAAGGAGGGTGTGTCAGTGTGAAACTCGCAGACGTGTTGGCGCAACCAAGGATCGATAAATCCCGGGAAAACAAAAAAACAGCGAGTGTCGCAACAGGTCTTGTCCATGTGCCGCTTAACAATGCAAACCAGACAGGTGTTTGGCACAACGTTCTGCCAATAGCTTACTATTCAGCGTATACACTCCATTATAATATTATGCTTAGAGTTTTATATGCCTAAATAAATATTCCTTATTGTTTACATGCAAAGAAATCCTATGAATGTTTCATTCTCAGTTATAATGGGATGAAATTGGGTAGCCTATATATATAAGATAGTACACCGCTGTGGTCTCGAGGTAGCGTGCTGCCTTGTCACGCAGCGGGCCCGTGGTCGATTCCCGGTCGGGGCAGTTTTTCTGGATGAGTTTTTTATCGGGGTTTTTCCTCGCCTGTAAGACAAATATCAGGAAACCTTTGAGGCTCAAACGGTCCCCGAAATCATATGGCCATCATCATCATCCTTATCATTATCATCATTATCATCATCATCATCATCATACTTCACCAGTGTAGAAAGCAACGGGAAGCTACCACACCTACAATTCCCTAGTAAAGCTGCAAGCATAGCATGAAAATGCTATGATTGCAGTGAAGGACCTGCCTTCGGGCAGAATTATATGGATGCATATAGTGATATTGAGTAGTGTGCGTGTAGGCAAACAATTTTCGGACACTTTTGAAATCCACAAAAGGTTGAAGCAAGGAGATGCACTATCTCCCCTACTATTAAATTTTGTACTAGAGCATGCCATCAAATCTTTAGAGGATGAAGAAGGCCTACAACTCAATGGTATTAATACGCTATTAGTTTATGCTGATGATATAGTACTATTGGGCGATAGCGAAGAGATGCTAAAGGGCAATACGCACACATTAACACTAAGAAATTGGGACTGGAAGTAAATGTCAATAAAACTAAATATATGCTCACACACAGAAAGGTATTATGTAAGTAGCTAATACCCGGCGTGTGCTGCTACGCCTTAATAAATTAAATATTTAGGGTTAATTAATTATATGGTATATATTGATACAAACCAAACATGGCTGTTGCTAGAGTAAATTTTTAATTTCAAATTTCAGGTAAACCCCATTTCTAGTGGTTGGATTACACTGATTTTTGGAAAATACATACCTCGGTTCACTTTAATACGAAATTCCGAGGTTTGTTGTGAAACATCGAAAATTGCGAATGCTAGAGCGATTTTTAAAATTTCGTTTCAGGTGAACTCTTACATCTAATGATGTTAGAACATAATATGTAGCGGCTAAACTCTTACCGCTTCTGAAATCGTGAACATACAAATTTTCACGAAGATCGGTTGAACGATTTAGAAGTCTATAAAAGACAGACATGTGTTCAATAGAAAAACAAATGAGTAGAAATTACTAACATTTGAATCAAATTACATAGTAACGTACAATAACAACTTAAAGTTTTATGATTTTGTTTTCTTTGCGGTCCGGAATATATAAATAACTGGCAGGATGAATTATTGTTTCGCCAATTTAATGTTAGGTTACTTTCTTCTATGGACATTGCCCCTTAATTGAATAAGACAGATAGTTTTGTTAGAATTGACACTTGCTATCAGCAAGTCCAAAACAGTAAAAGTAGTATTATTTCAATAACTGAAAAAAAATGGACTCCTGTCTAAACGGACTGTTTAAACATAATGATATCCAGGAAAACATAGACCTAAATGAAAGAATACAAAATATTAAGAAATTTTATTTTTCAATAAATAAAGTATTTAAATCTAAAATATCTGACACGCGAAACAAAAACCAGATTGTATAAAACCCTAGCTAACACCCGGCGTGCGCTGCTGGGCCAAAAAGAAAATTAAAATTTGAGTGTTCTTATGTTTAATTGAATAAATGAAAGGAAAACATGATTATAAATTTATATCGTAATTATTTTTAAATACCCCGTGCTGATTAACTGGCGATGCCCGGGAATCTACTTATCCCGATCTTCTTCCTATAAATGAGGTGAAAGACTAAAATTAATGTGTTTGTATGTTTAGTTGAACAAGTAGAAGAAACAAATTTATAACATAGTTATTTTTAGAAATCATGCATGGATCACATTTTTAGTCTGAGACAGATAACAGAAAAGCACATGCTAAGGGCCAGGAAATTCATTTGATATTTGTTGACTTAGAAAAGGCCTATGACTCAGTGCCAATCAACCAACTTTGGGATGCAATGGTTGATGTTGGTATTGATTTACCAACGATTTCACTTGTCCGACGGTTGTACCAGCAGTGTCAGGCATCGGTTAAAGTGGGTAAGATGATATCCTCTCCATTCAGAACTACTAAAGGCCTGCGACAGGGCTGTAGTATGTCCCCTACTCTGTTCAAAATATACATCCAGCATATATTGGACAGTGGAATCGATATTGTGGAGGCATGGGAGTACCAGTCCAAGGTGGCACAATATATTCCTTATTATTTGCAGACGATCAAATGTTGATAGCTCAGAGTCGCGAGGATGTGAAATACATGATGAGAAAACTTCTAAATGTTTTTGAAATAGGAGGATTAAGAGTAAACATGGAAAAAACTGAATATCTTGTAGTAGGAGGAAGTGGACGAGATATATCCCTATCCCAAGGAATTATTAGAGCTGTTAAAACATTTAAATATTTGGGATCACTTATTGATGAATCAGGGAGTTGTAAAGCTGAAGTAGATAGCAGGTTAGTACAAGCACGAAGAACCATAAAAATGTTGAATAGAGTACTGTGGAGTAGGACCATGTCAAACCACACGAAGAAGAGGATTTTGAAGTCTATTGTGGAAAGCATAATGACTCATGGTGCTGAGGGATGGACTTTGGTAGAGGGACAAAAAACTAAGATCTTGGCAGTGGAGATGGATGGAATAAGACGCGGTGCCAGGGTGACCAGGTTGGAAAGAAGAAGAAATTGAAGAAGTGAGGCAGATGAAGGATATGGAGGAGACAGTGGTGGAAAGGATTGAAAGACGAGAATGTCATGGCCATGTCAGGAGAATGGAGGATGATAGGTGGCCCAAAACTCTTTTGGAATGGTCACCTTCTGGTAGAAGAAAACGGGGCATGCCAAGAACAACTTGAGAGGAGAGATCCATAGATTGATGAACGACCGAGGACTGGAGGGGATGAATGGCGTGATCGGCAAGAATGGCGAATGGGAATACAGGGTAACCGCTGAAAAGTGGAGAGACCCTCAAAAGTAAGTAAGTAAGTAATTTTTAGATACCCCGTGCAGATTACCCGGTGTTACAAGGAATCTGCTTAACCCGATCTTCTTGGCATAAATGAGCTGAAAGACGAAAATTAAAGAATTGTTATGTTTAGTTCAATAAGTAGGCTAAAGTAAAATAAATTTATATCGTAATTATTTGTAGATACCCCGTGCTGATTACTCATCGTTGACCGGGAATCTACTTATCCAGTTCTTATAGCAAAAATAAGCTTAAAGACGAAAATTAATATGTAGGCCTAGAGACCGGATGTTAGGGAAAATGCCTATAGTTATTTATTATAGATATTGTAAAAGTGACTTCATATAAGTTCATACCGACGACCCTGGAGCCATTTTCCATGAAGTTAAGTTTGCATATAAATGCCTATTTCGGCTTACAATGCCTATAAATGCCTATTTGCCATTTTGTTTCGAACTTAACTTGTATTTGAATGAAATGGATTGAAATGGACAAACTTCATGACACATATAATTGGATAAAAACCTTTAATTGACTGACAATATTATTTTTTATGTTGATAACACTGAATTCAGTCAGTACTCGTTCACAGACAGGTGCTTCAAAGACAAAGTTGTGCGACCACATTTAGAACAGTTGTTTCACGATGCATAAGGAACGGACAAGAGTAAAATAGTAAAAGACAAACTGACCAATTTCGTGAAAGAATTTGGTGCGGAAATATCCTCAAGTGGCATTGTTTAGCAGCACGTAAGCACTGCAAAACATACGTATGTTTTTTGTAAAAAGTCAAAAGTTCCAAAATCATATCTGATATATTCGTATGCTATTGATAGCATATGCCTATGTTTATAATCTATAGTTATTATAATTTACGAAAGGCTGTAAAATTTTATGTTGTCCATTTTTTATAAGAGCTTTTTTTTTATTTTTAGTGCCTATATTAATGATTTTTAGTGCCTTTTTTGCCTGCCTATTTCGAACTCTATTAATATGTTTTTATATTTTAGTTGAATAAGTAAGAGGAAAAATTTATATCGTAATTATTTTCAGATATCCCGTGCTCATTAACCGGCATTTCCCGAGAATCTACTCTTCCCGATATTCTTGGCATAAATGAGCTGAAAGGTGAAAATTAATGTGTTTTTATGTTTAGTTGAATAAGTGGTAGGAAACATTTATATCCTAATTATGTTTAGATACCCTGTGCTGATTACCCAGCGTTGCCCGGGAATCTACCGTACTTATCCCGGTCTTCTTGCCATAAATCAGCTGAAAGGCGAAAAGTAAAGTGTTTATATGTATAGTTGAATAAGTGGAAGGAAAAATTTATATCGTAATTATTTTACATTCCCTCTGCTGATTACCCGGAGTTGTCCGGGAACCTACTTATCCCGATCTTCTTGGCATAAATCAGCGGAGAGAAAAAATTCGTTATTGTGAGTTATCCGTAAAAGAATACCGGCAGTTCGCTCCCACGCTTGCCCAGGAATCTACTTACCCCAATTTTCTTGGCATCAATGAAAGACAAAAATGGTTATTGTGGGTTTTGCGTAAAAGATAAACATATGTTTACCCGGACTTTTTTATAGATTTTTATAGATGTTCAATTCTGTGTACATTAATTTTGTATATTTGTTTTGGTTCAGGCAGCGTAAGCCATTTAAGCGTCCAAAAAGCTACTTTTTTCACGTTTTTCACTACAAAGGGTGATTTTTAAGGGTGTAGGAGTTGAGTGTCACACCTCTCTTATAGTCTATGTTCATCCCGAGAATCTCCTGAACATTTTGCAAAAAGTCCCATCACAATCGAATGAAAGATATGGCAAAACATGGACTCTTATTCTAATGGAGAAAGGAGATTACGAGTATTTGAGAATAAAGTTCTCAGGAAAATTGTTGGACCAAAGAGAGATGAACAGACAGGTCAATGGAGACTTTATATAACAGTGAACTACATGGTCTTTATAGGAAGCCAGATATAATAAGAACAGTAGACTGCGATGGGCAGGACATGTGGCACGAATGGGGAATGAAAGAGGTGCATGGAAGCTTCTTGTAGGAAAACCAGAGGGAAAACGCCCAGTTAGTAGACCAAGAATGCGGTGGGAGAATAACATTAACTATGATTTGAGGGAAGTAGATTATACAGGGAATGATTGGAAAACATCTCAGGATAGGGATGTATGGAGAGCTTATGTCCGCGCGGCCATGAACCTACGGGTTCGATAGTGCCCATGAGATAGTTAGAGCATTAATATTATCTGCATTACCAAGAAGAAAAGTGAAGGCGAAATCATACACCCTGCTATTCGTTTTGAATTCTCCGACACACAATCTAACAAACAAAATAGTTACGGATTTACAATACCGTATCTTCAATAATATATACAGTACCAACAAAATTTGTGAGACCGGTCTTCATTCTGATGCCTGAGTTGCTCCGATTGTTTTTGTTCAATTTCAAAGGACATACAAAATAAAAATATCAGTAGAAACAAGGATTTTCAATATTGTATTGCAATAGGCGACCACTATTTTATAGTAGTAGTAGTAGGACTTTATTAGACAAAAAGTAAGATATTTACAATATTAATATAAAATTATGTTTTGAATCCTGCCGATGATGGGACAAGTCCCGAAAGCGCTACAGTTAAATGATTAATTAAGTTGAGGAGACGGACCTTTCAGGTAAATATTCCATAATTTTATATTAATTCTGAATAATACCTCAACGGAACACATCATGAATCTTATAAAAGTTGATTTACAATATTATTTACAAATATGGGTCGCACGGGCAGCAAGCCGTACGTGCTGTTGACAGTCCGTTACAATAAAGTAATAATACGTACTAGTGTAAAGAAAAATAAACAACAAAAAATGCAATAACATTACAATTACATAAAGAAAACACAATAATATTACAATTAAATAATAACACAATAGCATTATACACTAAAAAACAATAACATTACAATTACATAAAGAAAACACAATAATATTACAATTAAATAATAACACAATAGCATTATACACTAATTAATTTATATATAACTATTAAGAATTAAAGGTATTGCATTTTGATAACATATATTTATTCATGAATGAGTGTTGTCCTTATTTTCCGCGTTTTGTGAACATGCATATGGACAACATGCACTGCATTAAACTTTTCATCTAAGGTATTCAATTTATTAGAGTATTTATCTCAAATAGGAATGAGATGCACAGAGAGATTAAACATAGGCTCAATTCTGAAAATGCGTGCTATTATGCATTACAGGGACTCTTGTCATACCAACTCCTAAAAAAAACTGAAAACATAACTCTGTTATTCTATCAGTTATATTATATGAATGCGAAACATGGACTCTTAATTTAAGGGAGAAAATGAGATTACGAATATTTGAGACATTAAAATCGCCTTCAAACTAATAACAAACTCAATAACATCATATCCAACAAAATAGAAGTAACAAATAAGTACGAAAATAAAGGCGTTTATAAACTAAAGTGCAATAATTGCGAAAAGTTCTACATAGGCAAAACAACAAGAAATTTCAACCCAAGATATTCTGAACATTTGAAACATTTGATTAATAACGAAGAAAAATCAAGATTTGTCAAATACATACTAGAAATGAGTCATCAGTTCGATAACACCGATAATACTATGTCAGTACTACACAGAGAGTATAACAACAACAGGATCAGCATCCTTGAAAATATGGAGATTCTAAAAGAAGCAAAGAATACAGACTTATTCAAAGACGTAAACCCGTTGTATAACTTATACAACAACGTCAGTACCAGTTAAACTGCAGAAGATGGAACACTGTTTATGAAAGGCCTCCATATTGGAACTACTCGATGAAATTTAATAATTTAGTTGAGGACAGCTAGCTTACCAGGTACCAATTTAATATCTAATTACATAACCTCAACGGTGCCTTAATATGCATTTTAAAAGTGTTAATTATTCATAAGAATATGAAAAATCATTCGTGATAAATATAAAAATATATTTTACGCTTTGGGTCTCAATTGTGAAATTTTATCGCAAAATAGTTATTTTATCTGTCTGATGTTTACATAGTAAATAGGTCAATATTAATAAAATAATGAAATCCCGTTGAGGTGAATGTTCATAAAGTAAAATATTAAAATAAATACCTCGGCAGGTGCCGTAGAGCTCAAAAAGGTTAATTTTTTAAAACTGTAGGCCTTTGAGAATCCAGCTTCCATCTTCAGCAGAAGGGTGTGCATTACCGACTGTTCGCACATCCTTCTGCTGAAGATGGAACTCGGTTTCTGAAAGGCCTACAATAAAAAAAAATAACCTAGTTGAGGACGACGGCACCTGAAAAGGTATTTATTTATTTTAATATTCAACATTATAAATATTTCGGCGTGAAATGGAAAAAAAAATTAATTATATATATATATTTGTTTTTATTTTTAGTAATGATCTAATTAAAATATGAAAGACGAAATTGAGTAAATATCTGTCATTAATTACATGGAAAAATAATTGGTAATATTTTTTTCTACATGGAGCAACAGGATTCGAAAACCCTTCGCCTACAAGCCAGCTGCTGCCCTCATATTGACATGTTAATCACACAGAGTTGGGCGTTCATCCAACCAGTATAGAGTCCCTCAACCGTTATAGATGGTTTTCTCAACCTAGAGCCGCTACATATTGTAGCTATTCAAATTCCTTACAATGTTAATTAGGTATCGGTCCCATACTGGACAAAATATGATAAAATGTCTTCCTCCATGGGGATTCGAACCAGAGCAAAAAAACGAAGCTTTGCCTTCACCCTTAAATTAGCAATGAATCCTGTAAGATACATTGATTTCATTTATTTAATCTTGTTCATCATCATCATCATCATTATCATTATCAACAATCACGGATTAAGCCCATGTGGCTTCTTCCAGTCTCATAGATTCTCATTCAAAAAGTTGGATCCATCTCTTCTTCGATCTACCAACATTCCTGCGTCCTTTTGGTTTGTATTTAAGTATAATTTTGGGAATGCGATCATCTTCCATTCTTTGAACATGTTCTTTCCATTTTTTCTAGATTCTGTTATTCTATCTAAGAGTTTAAAGATATTTAGCTCATTTCTAATATCTTCACTTCTTCTCTTATCTAGACGTTTGCAACCAGCCACACTTCTCAGAAATCTCATTTCAGTTGCTGCTATGATCTTCTCTTCTCTTTTAGTTAAAACCCAAAATTCACTACCATACAATAGTAAGGGGATTGCCACTACTTTATAAAACTTTAGTTTTGTTTCTTTTCTTGCGCTTTTAAATATCCTTTTGATTGTATATAATTAAATTTATTAAGTTTGTTAAGTAGATCTTCATTTTTAAAATAGGAGATTTCATAACCCAGGTGTTTAAAATGGTTCACTTGTTCAATGGGTTTCTCCTCCAGAATTATTTTAGCTCTTACGGTATCTTACCCCTTAAAAGCTAGGATTTTCGTTTTACTTATTGATATTTTGAAATTATATTTCTGTATCCATCCATAGTAATTCTGCCCGAAGGCAGGTCCTTCACTGCAATCATAGCATTTTCATGCTATACTTGCAGCTTTACTAGGGAATTGTAGGTGTGGTAGCTTCCCGTTGTTTTCCACACCGGTGAAGGATGATGATGGTGATACTGGTAAGGATGATGATGATGGCCATATGATTTCGGGGACCGTTAGGGCCTTAAAATTTTCCTGACATTTGTCTTACAGGTGAGGAAAAACCCCGATAGAAACCTCGCCCAGAAAAACTGCCCCGGCCGGGGATCGAACCCGGGCCCGCTGCGTGACAAGGCAGCACGCTACCTCGAGACCACAGCGGTGGACATTATATTTCTGTATAATGTTATTTAACTGAAAGAGCGATTTCTGTAGGCCATCTTCTGAACTAGATATTAGAACTTGGTCGCCTGCAAAAAGGAAGGTATCTAATATCTTATTTCTTATTTTGAAATGTGAGTCCAAATTTATCTGCCAATTATATATGATATCGTCAATATAAATATTAAAAAGGGAGGATGAAAGTGGACATCCCTGTCTTATACCTCTATTTATTGTTGCTGTTATATTGTTTTTATTTTTGCCCCCAGTTTCTATTGTTATTTCATTTTCTACATATAGACTTTTTATTGCAGTTATTAGGTGCTGAGGTACTCCTTTCTCTTTCATTATATTCCACAATTTATTGTTTATAAGACAATAGAAAAACAAATGAGCAGAAATTACTTAAATTTGTATGAAATTAAGCAATAATGTATAATATAACTATTATATACTGAAATATAACTATTATATACTGAAAGTTAAGACTGCAACATAGTATAACGAGAAGTTAGACTTATGACTGTCTTTTGTTTTGGTTCCACACACAAACAGTTGCATAGTATAATGAGAAGTAAGACTTTTGACTGTCTTTTATCTTGTTTCACACACTATCTGCATTACAATCTTATATTTTATTACATATATTCCGCTCTCTAATAATAATGACTTAGCGTTTTACATGATTTAGTTTTCATAGAGGTCAGAAACATTTAAGTAACTGGAAGGAGAAATTGTTTTGCCAATTTAAGGGTTAAACCCTTGGGTTAAAACACCCGGATAAGGTGCGGGGTAAAATGCTAACATTATAAGCGAAAATTACATATTTTAACAGTCCAACGACGTGGTCTCGAGGTAGTGTGTTGCCTTGTCACGCAGCCGGCCCGTGGTCGATCCGTGTTGTCCTCGGGACAAATTTCCTGGGTAAGTTTTTTTCGGGGTTTTTCCTCACCTTTAAGACAAATGTCAGGAAACTTTAAGACTAAAATGGCCCCTGAACATCAAATGGTCATCCTAATCATCATTCATATTCGCCTTACATTATCATCATTAGGGATCGGACGTTTAGGTTCTGAAAGATAAGATTGCAACATAGTATAGTGATAAAATCAATTTTAATAAGTTTATATCCAATCAAATGATTTTTTATAATATAATTTACAAAAAAAGTAGAGGATGTAGCATTATTACATTTATATTGGACATCTTACTTTTAAATTAAAAACGCATAATGCACTATTTACACTAACTACATAAATATAATATCGCTAGATCCCACACAAAAAAAATTGAGAAATGTTATTTTGTAAGTTATATTATAAAAATTATTCAGTTGATGGAGTATAAAGACTTATTAAATTAATTTTTCCACTATACTATGTTAGAATCTTAACTTTTAGAAACCTAAAAATCCGCTCCCTAATCATCATCATTACCTAATACATGTCCGCCACTGTGGTCTCGAGGTAACGTGCTGCCTTGTCACGCAGCGGGTCCGGGTTCGATCCCCGGTCGGGGCAGTTTTTCTGGGTGAGGTTTTTATCGGGGTTTTTCCTCACCTGTAAGACAAATGTCAGGAAAACTTTAAGGCCATCATTATCATCCTTCACCGGTGTGGAAAGCAACGGGAAGCTACCACACCTACAATTCCCAAGTAAAGCTGCAAGAATAGCATGAAAATGCTATGATTGCAGTGAAGGACCTGCCTTTGGGCAGAATTACTATGGTTGGACCCAATATATCATCAGGGCAGCGTAACCCCGCCTTCCAGGCACACCAATCTCAGAAATGGGTTACCATTACGCCAATGCCAGGAGATAATACCAGGAAATGTCGAAATGTCAAACAGGAGCACTGAATAAAAAAAAATATTTTAACTAAAATACACGAGGAAAAAAGTTTTACCGTTACTGTAATATTATTTTCATTAATATCCCCCCATTTTTCGTTTTGAAAATCACTGCCGTTGAAACCCATTAATATTTTATGAATATGGAAATCATACAACTCATAGAAAGTTATGACTGAATTCATAAATATAACATAAATTACGAGAGAACGCTGAAATTGTTTCGTGCAACTTTATCGATTCACTAAATTAATTTTAGATCTTGTATGACGTCATTAATGACGTATGTTGCGTCATTCGTTCAAGTAGAATTAAAAAATTAATCAAAATGACATGTTTACTAGGAAATGGAGGCGTACCAGAATTCGCTTATTCTTCTTAAGACTTAATACATTATTCATCATTTCTACAAAGTTGAAAATATTATGTAACGCAAATATCAGTTGTAAAGCTGGGTTAAAATCTATACAATGAAATTCAAACCTTACGTCATAGTCCAGGAAATATGACAGCACAATATTCTAGAAAACGTAGTTGTTACCAATGCGACATTTCAATACATTTGTATATTTGTAAACGCCTGCTAAATAGCGTTTAGGCTACACGCAACGTCCTTACGTCAGAGAAGTTGCCCCGTGCAATTAGCAGGCATTTCGTATTCTCTTTAATTCAGCCGGATGGTTGAAATGTTTCAATGCTGCAAGACCTATCACGAAGGTCTGAACAGTTCATCACGTGATAAATACATACAAATTGAGGAATATAAATAAAAATTAATTAAACTATCAATATTAAAACATCGTAATCATCATCGCCGTAATTTTTCGTAGTTTGGTTCTATTGAACATACTACTGAAATTAATATATTCGGGCTAGGCATACGAAAGCAATATATAATAATAATAATAATAATAATAATAATAATAATAATAATAATAATAATAATAATAATAATAATAATAATAATAATAATAATAATAATAATAATAAATAATAATAATAATAATAATAATAATAATACCGGCATTTTAAAATATTTATATATTTAACGTAAACGGCGATATTTGAAAACAAATCAGATATGTGAGTTTATTATTTTCACAGCAACTTGATCATATTATTTATTGCCAAATAGGATCGCAATATTGTAAGAATGCACCCTAGTGGAGAAATAATTAAACACATTAAACTGTATATTATAATCAACATTATAGGTTATTCATTTATTTTTTTAGTGAACTACTCAGTAAATTCAAGTAATCTGTTCATTATTTGATATATTCAATGTATTTGTTGGAGAAAAATAATGCTCTGAGCTGTTCAGAATATTAAAAAGGAGGAGCTTTCTTTATCACAAAAGCAGGAAATCAAAGAGAATCGATAAAGGCGAGGAGAAACGCGACTATGACTGATTGTAAAACAAAATTCATTGAAACGTGATTGGTCATTGACTACCACTTGGGACATGAGTTTTATAGTCATCCAAAATGCTTAGACCAATTCTGATCTGAATCGGCTTGTACAGACTCTCTGTCTTTTAGCTGGTGGTATTCTGATATTTTGTCACTGTGGACACATTTTATGTGATAGTTTTTTTCACTCATTCTAATGACACGTTCTAAACATTTTGTTCTATAATCTTCTATTTTAGTTATTATTAGGGTTATAATTTCTATTACGTAGCATATATTTTTTGGCAAGACTTATGTATCCCATAAATATATGTAAATGCTAATTATAAAAAATTGAATTAAAATACTTTATTAATTCATATTTATGCATATTTTTCGTTTCTAAATGATAGAGCATATTTTAATAAGTTAACGGTCATATTCTGATACCATTTCTTTCTTACACGTTCATTTGGTTTGAGACTTGAAAATGTAAATGTTTCGCCTAATGGGTTGCTGGCCCAGAGGGGTATTATTGTAGTGTTCCGACTAATGTAGCATTTCCTCTACATTAAGGTGATGTGGTTACACCGCCAGGACTGGATCCCCCAAAGCCACATTCGTAATAGCAAGTTGCACCACGAGCAGGTTGAAGATGATATTTGCAAAGGAGAGGCAATGAAATACACGTCACCATATCTTATGCGCAGTACAGCAGGCTATTCAAAGTGGGACCATAAGATATATGAAGAACTTATAGAAGAGTTGGATGTAGAACCCATTCTTCGCCATATACAAAAATGCCACAACTGGAAAGCCCTTCTTCAATGAGTGTCATCTCATAGAATCCCAAAAGGCACGGTTCGTTACTGTCCCAAAGGTAAAAGATCGGTGGAACGTCCAAAAAAAGCGCTAGATGGAAAATTCCTCTTTGAGACCGTAAAATGCCACGTGGCCTAATACTTGCATGGATGATGATGATGATGATGAAATGTTCAATTGTATACAAAATTCGTCAGTGAGAACGTAATAGTCCTTTATGCCCAAGACTTGTACGGATGAATAAGATATGTTCATTTGAGTTGCTACAATTCTCAAAATTACATATTGCACATACTCTTTTCTGGAAAATTACACTGTGCAACAAAAAATAAACTTTTTTGTCTCAGAAATAAAAATATGTGATTCTGATAGTCGTTCTCCTGAATTCAAATATGGTATCAGTTTTTCTCCATCATGCAAGGTTTCCGAGAGACAGGAATTTATAATTTCAAACACTTTAATATTTTCTACATTCGTAACTACACAACATTCGAATATTCGGACTCATCTAGAAAGTAAGAAATAACGATTTTCTGCTATATTTCGCCTGTGGAGCATTCCTCTTGATGGTCCAACAATAATCGGCCAGCATATTAGGATGCCTTGATATCTCTTTTCCATAGCTGAAATCTCCTGAGTTAGCTCATTTGGTTTTATTTTACAAATGGACGAAAAAGTGTTTATTAAAAAATAATTATTTAAATGCATTAATTGAAATTTAAATAAAAAAAAGTGTAGGTGATGGAGATATTCCGAATACATATTTGAAAACACGATGAAAAACTGCGTAAGTACAACTATTGGTACTCATGAGACAAAAATCATGTTGACCAGCGTTATGGGCCAAAAATGCTCCTAAGAAGATTTTATTGCCATGTTTTATTCACAATTTCATTATTTTCTTTTATTATTCCGGCTTTTACAATGAATATACATTTTTCCGGTACCCATGTTCACAGTTAACTACACATTTGTTTCAACACATTTTTCCATTCTTGTCTATTCATCCATATATCTTCTTCTATTTCCCATTCCCTCTTAGTTTCATTGATTCCCTGAATCCACGTAATATTTGGTCTACGCTTCTTTTTCCTTCCCTGTGGTACCCAATCCATGATTATCTTAGGTAGTCTTCCTTCTTCCATCCTTCTAATGTGTCCGTACCAATTTAATTGTTTCTTTCTTCTTATAAAATCTAATATTGAATATTGTATCTGCATTTTTTCTTTTATATATGAATTTCTGATTTTATCCTTCCTGTATATTCTTGAAGCACGTCTCCAGTAGTCCATTTCAGTGGCGAGCAATTTTTTTTTATTTGTGCATTTAAAGCCCACACATCAGCTCCATAGGTAATAATGCTTCTGATTATTGTATTAAAAATAGTTTTTTTTTGTTTCTTTGAAGATATGTTTGTCCCATACTATTCCATTTAGGGCAGATATAGCATACTTTCCTATATTGATCCTGTTTGTTATCTCTGTTTTTTGTTTTCCATCTTTAGTAATTTTAATTCCCAAATACTTATATTCTTCAGTGTATTTAATTGTCCCTACATTTTCTTCTAGTATTAAATCTTGAGGAAGATCTCTATTGTCGTATATCTAGATTTATCCATATTGATCTTTAAACCCCATAAACTATATTCTTGTAATAATTTTCTAGTGAGGTATTCTATATCTTCAAGTTTCACAATTTCATAATTTTTCAAAAGTATTCATGAATATAGGCCGATTCAAGTTAGTTTATACCCTCAAGAAAAGAATCAAATCAGAGAAGGAAGATGATAAATTTGAGTTTGCATGTTTGGAACAATCTGAGGGCGACCATAAAACTACGATGTTTGTAGCTATCTCATACCGCCGCAAGCAAAATAAGATTTCCTTCCCTTTAATTAAGTTCGAGATAATAAAAAAAAACTCTCATTATCACTACACTAACTTCGTGTCCTATAAAAACTACGAATAAGAAAGATCAAACCTTATAAAAAGAAAAGAGCGCTTAAAAATTATTTTAATCATAAAATTGACAGCTAACATTTCCTTTTAGCAGCTACTTAATTTTGCTTTAATTAAGCGAAATAAACTCACAGATTGTAAGGAAGAAAAGTTGGTAAAACGTGAGATAAAATTTCCACATAAGTAAACAATAGTAGCTGTATTACGATGCGATGTTGGGAAGTGGTTTTTACAGAAGCGAGGAAATGTTTAAAAACCAAGCGTTACCGAGGTTTTTGATTTCCGACATTCAGTAAAACACTTCACAAACGTGCGTTGTACATTTTTTTTTGCACGATGGTGTTTTCAAAATAATAAATAACAGTGAAATAATAAAATCTGTTAAATTCTCAACTTGATTTGAATGAATCCCCTTTGTTAAATTAAAAAATTTAAATAAATATTGTTGTATTGTTGCTTAGATCAGTTGGAACACACTTCATAATTTGTTAACATGTCTGAAGAAGGTACAGTGTACCGAAACAGCTGTCATAGAATTATAAAATAAATATGAAAATCAAATAAAACTATGTTTTATTTTTATTTAATTAGTTAATAACATCTTTGTTGGAAATAATACAAACAACTGGCTAACGTTACAGTGTGGGCAATGTTTATTTGTTGAGACTACAGAAGGGCGTGAGACCAATTAATGATAAAATAAGAGGAGGCCATGAGACCAATTAGTGATAAAATGGCGGCAAGTACATATTTATTGTTTTATATTGTTTCAAATAAAGTTCAGTTAATTTAAAATGCAGTGATTTGTTTCGTATAATGTATATTAACACTACCTTTTGGATATTTTTTTGTATTACATTGTACGTAGTATTCATAAAGGACAGTGGTTTTACTTCCCGAACGTGGTTTGTAATAAGTAATATTAGAGAATAGTTACTTAGATTGGCAACCCCGAATTGTAGGAAGTTGAACTTTCAATCATGGTCGTCATTGCTGTAAGTACGACAAAACACACTATCGTGCAAAAAATACATCATCAGCCTGTACATGAGTAGAGTTTCGTGGATTCAGATATCTTATTTTCTGAAAATATTTAGGACCAAAGAGAGGAGAGAAGGCAAGTAAATGGAAAAAACCACATAACTTCATACTACATGATCTTTATGGGAAACCAGATTTAATACTTAGTTACTTACTCACTGGCACTATCGAACCCGTAGGTTCATGGCCGCACGGACATAAGCTCTCCATACATCCCTATCCTGAGCTAATGCTTTCCAATCATTCCCTGTATAATCTACTTCCCTCAAATCATAATTAATGTTATTCTCCCATCTCATTCTTGGTCTACCAACTGGGCGTTTTCCCTCTGGCTTTCCCACTAGATTTAATAAGGAAAGAAAAGTTCATACGTGAGCAAGAAATGATGTGACACGGATTCGGAATGAAATAACGGGATAGGAATCTATTTCTCGGGCCAAAGGGTGGAGAAAGTATAGGTAGATGGAGAATACTATATAACTGTGTACTACGTGATCTTAATGGAAAACCATATGCAATAGGAATAGCTAAGTATCGTAGATTATGATAGGCAAAATATGATGTGGCACGAATAAGGATTGCAACAGGGGATGGAAACTGGTAGAAAAATCAGAGGGAAAGGACCTAGTACATTGGTAAGTAATGAGATGAGAAAATAATATAAATCATGATTTGAGAGAAGTAGATTATACAAGGGATGATTAAAAACATTAGCTCAGACTAGGAATGTATGGAAAGTCCCTCGGCCATGAACCTCCGATAATATAGTGCCAGTCAGTTATAAAATTGAGTACCTGTATGTTCAGTTTTCTCAATTGATAAAACTTGTAAAACATCGTAGATCATTCGGAATCGGTTCCATCCTCAGCAGAAGATTGCTTTGCTACTGACTTCTTTATGGTTGGTTACCTTATAGCGAGGTGTATATACTGGGTGCGTTCTCGTTTAAAATCATATTATCCATTTATTTTCAAATTTAATTTTTGTTGGATTCCTGGTTTTTATTAGTATTAAGATTAATCATAATTTGAGGGGGGTGAATTCTAAAGGGAACAATTGGAAAACATTAGTTCAAGGCAGGGATATATATAGTCCACCGCTGTGGTCTAGAGGAGCGTGCTGCCTTGTCACGCAGCGGGCCCGGGTTCGATCCCCGGTCGGGGCAGTTTTTCTGGGTGAGGTTTTTATCGGGGTTTTTGCTCACGGTGGGGTTGTACAAGACCAGCTTTTTACTTACGCGACTTATGCCATTTTTTATGTAATTTAAAGTATTACGAAGTGTTGATGATATCATTTACCTCTGGGATTTAACCATCGTCAAAATATTGAAACGTATCATGAAATGAAGTGGTGGAAATGTGATTTTACGTTGTAACCGTCAGACATGTTGAATGTTCCATAGAATAACAGATATGAAGAGGTCATTTATGTTACGTATTGAATCAGATTTAAAATGCAAGGAAACTAAAAGCTAACCAAACCTAAATCATTGAATGGAAACTAAATCAATTACTCTAACGTAGGTGAATTCCAGTGAACGTCCTTTTTTATTTTACGCGGTTATATATGTAAAAGACACATTCGGACATAATTTGTTGAAGCCACAGATATGTTGAATCCCATGATTAAATGTACACAATGTGGTTTACACATTGTGGTCCTATGTGTTTTATCGCTGTTCATCGGTGGTCATCGGTGCTCATTGGTGTAATAATCGGTGGTTTATCGCTGGTTAGAAGTAAGAACTGCTGTAACCTTCGCGGTCATGAGAGGAAATAGTCCCACTTTATTTTCATATTTACGAGAAAATAAAGAAATGATAATAACTTTCCCAGATTGAAATACATTAAATATAGTATTTGATTAATATGTATGCTAATTATGTACTGTTAAAGTGCGTAAATAAAAAGGCATTGTTCTCCCACCCGGCCTTCCTCACCTGTAAGACAAATGTCAGGGAAACTTTAAGGCCCAAATGGTCCCCCGAAATCATATAGCCATCATCATCATCATCACCATCCTTATCATTATCATCACTATCATCGGTGTGGAAAGCAACGGGAATCTACCACACCTACAATTCCGTAGTAAAGCTGCAAGCATAGCATAAAAATGCTATGATTGCAGTGAAAGACCTGCCCTCGGGCAGAATTAGTATGAATGAATATATATATATATATATATATATATTATATAGCAGTTGGAACGATAACCGCTAGCTCTCGTGTAAATTGAGAATACTATATATATATATATATATATATATATATATATAGTAAAAAAAATATGTTAAACTTTAATTAATTGACTAAGTAATTCACTGGTACTATCGAACCCGGAGCTTCATAGCCGCGCGGGCGTATACTCTCCATACATATGACATGAAAATAAAATAAATTCCTGAGTCGGGATTTGAACCCTGGGTCTCTAACTGTATATGTTAGCGCTCAGCACTCGAACCAATTGAGCCACTCAGGATCCCATCATAAACACTTATTTTTCTTACATATATACAATTCTCAACAATTCACGAGAGGCAGCGGACATCGGTCCAACTGCCACTGTGACAAGTAGCATTTTTAAAATACAATTTTTACTTTATAGCGGTAACGCTTGTATATTTAGATGTTATAACTATGTTTTTCATATTTAGCAATGAAAGCAAATATGACATGAAAAGAAAAATGAATGCCCAAGTCGGGATTTGCACCCGAGTTTCTCTAAACTTTGTACGTTTAGCGCTCTAACCATCTGAGCTACTCAGGAATCCTAACACAAGCACTTATTTTTCTTATATTTTTTTCTTATATTTTTCTTATATATATATATAAGAAAAATAAGTGCTTGTGTTAGGATTCCTGAGTAGCTCAGATGGTTAGAGCGCTAAACGTACAAAGTTTAGAGAAACTCGGGTGCAAATCCCGACTTGGGCATTTATTTTTCTTTTCATGTCATATTTGCTTTCATTGCTAAATATGAAAAACATAGTTATAACATCTAAATATACAAGCGTTACTGCTATAAAGTAAAAATTGTCTTTTAAAAATGCTACTTGTCACAGTGGCAGTTGGACCGATGTCCGCTGCCTCTCGTGAATTGTTGAGAATTGTATATATATATAAGAAAAATAAGTGTTTACGATGGGATCCTGAGTGGCTCAATTGGTTCGAGTGCTGAGCGCTAACATATAAAGTTAGAGACCGAGGGTTCAAATCCCGACTCAGGAATTTGTTTTTCTTTTCATGTCATATGTATGGAGAGTATACGCCCGCGCGGCTATGAAGCTCCGGGTTCGATACCAATGAATTACTTAGTCAATTAATTAAAGTTTAACATATTTTTTTAAATTATGTTACATTATTCTCCCATCTTATTCTCGGCCTAGCTATTGGGGACTTTCCCTCTGGTTTTCCTACAACGTTTCCATGGCTCTCTTTCATTCTCCATTCGTGACATGGTCTACTCATCATAGTCTATGAGACTTAACTATTCTTCTTACAACTGTTTTCCAATTAAGATCGTGTAGTTCAGTGTTATCTAGTCTTCTCCATCCACCTTTGTCTGGTCCAAAAAAGTCTTAAGAACTCTATTCTCATATTCTCGTAATCTTTTCTCCACCCTTAAAGCAGGGGACCACGTTTCGCATCCAATTAACTTGAAGAATTAGCATTTTATATTTTTGGTTTAACATATTTTCAGAGAAGTTAATGAATTGAAATTGTGTAATAATGCTTTAATGGCACAAGTTCAACAATATATATTTCTTTTGTCTAATGCCAGCAGGTTGTCTTTTATGACATATCTCCCCTAGCATTGGCAGAATTGTAATCCATTTCTTAGGTTGGGGCACCTGGAAGGCGGAGTTACGTTACCCCGATGGTAGTAGAACTGGAGGGAGAAAATGTTAAAATGTTTCCATAGTATAGATGATAACATTTATTAAGGCTCCAGTTTGTTTTATAATCCTTGTAAAGTTTTATTCTTGCTTGTAGTATTTACTTTAAGGAATTTTTATATGCTAGATTTTTCTTATGTGTGATAAATGATAATGAAGCGCCAGTAGAGTTCTTAACCTAAACTTAACCTAAATTCCAGACCATAGGCAACCACAGGAATAATTCTCTTCGAAGAAAAAAATCCTATGATTTGACCGGGAACCGAACCCGGTACCTCATGAACAGTAGTCAGGAACGCTAAATCACTAGCCCATGAGACTGGTCAGTTGAACAAAATATATAATTTAGTAAATATATTTATTGTTGAATATTTATGCGTGTAGCCAACATCACCGCCTCCTAGCGTTTAAACAATGACCCCACGTTCTTTTGTTCTGATTTCAATTTGCAGATGGTGACTGTTATTTTAAACTTCATATAGGTTTTTACGTGAATGAATGTACAAACTTCATTCGTTCTAAAAAATACCTTTTAAAATCTGACGTAACGATTTCTTTGTTAAAGTTGATTAAAAGCGTTGTAACTTTGCATTTTTTTTAGAAAGACTAGTTATTGTATTGTTATTGTGTTGGATATTTCACTCACCTCATATTTCTTGTTTGTTGTCTTGTTAAGGGGAGAAGATGGTGAAATTTGGGGGCGTGACATTTAAAATCCCAGCGCATAGTCTTTTTAAAAATGGCTACTAATGACCTCCAAATGTGCAAAAAGAGCAATAAAATAATATGCATTGAGTTGTACACATACCAAAGAGTAATTTAAAGCAATATTTTTTTGAGAAATTTATTTTAGTTTATTATTATTTTGTTTTTTTTATTTCCCGCAAGTTTGATTTTCTGAAATAGTTCTTATAAAATTGATATAATTCAGGAACCACTAAACAGATGATTATGAAATTTTGAACACACCTTTAACAGACTATACGTAAACTTTTGTCGTGATTAGAATTTTGATATTTTATGCATTTGTGAAAATAATGTACAATATGCAAATTCCCATGCATAATGATTATTTATTATTGTATACAAATGAAATATTAGACATCTATTCAAGACAAATTGTACATTAGCTTTTTGTGAACAAAATGGTGAAAGTATTTTGTCAATATCTTAATAACTGACCGAGTTACATCAATGGTATTATTCAAAATTAAAATATAAAATTATGGAATATTCACCTGAAAGATCCATCTCCTCAACGTTATCAGTTGTTTAACTGTAGCGCTATCGGAACTTGTCCCATCATCGGCAGGATTTAGTGAAACACCAGTTTTGAATCCTGTCGATGATGAGACAAGTCCTGAAAGCGCTACAGTTAAATAACTAACAAAGTTGAGGAGACGGACCTTTCAGGTGAATATTCCATAATTTTATATTTTAATTTTCAAACTTGTGACATAGCAATCAATTAAATAGTAAGGTCAAGTTCGTTAACGAGAAAACTCGAATCATGAAGCAGGAACTCAGTTGAAACGAAAATGTAAAAATCACTGTAGCGGACACAAGTTTCGTTTTTTCTCAATGAAACCAGTACTCGTTTTATACTATTTAAATTAAAATAGAAAGATATCCTCTAAAAGCTGAAATTTAAAAAATCGCTCTAGTGCCCGTCATATTTATTTTCTCGCAAATAAATATGATTTAATTAACAAAAGACAAACCCTAAATCAACAAATTCGAGCCATAAATTCGATTTGGCAAGGAATTCACGCAGTTTCGTAACTTTCATTTTTATTCCACGTATGATAATATACACTGTGTGTTGCAATTTGTAGAAATCTTATCTTTTAGTGCATAAAAATCCGTTCCCTAATCATTAGAGCTTCGATTCAAATTGGGCGAGAAAATGCAGATATATTTTGTTCAGAGATGTGTTATTTATGGTTTGAAATTATTTTATCTGCCGTAAATTTACGACACGAGATTTACTTGCATTCCGAAGGTAGACATACTCATAATTTCTGCGGCCTTGATAAATCATCGACCCCGGCCGGACTATAATGCGGAACCAGAAGAGGGTATTGTAACTACTATTTTCTGTCCAGCTTAAGAAAGACACTTCAGGAAAATAAATGGGCGGGTAATCCACGAAGCACATGACTGCTGCAGTTACTGCGATTCGTTCATGATCAAAGCACAGTTCAGCGGAAGCGAAAAAACAGATCATATACTCTTCTTCTTCTTCCTTCCAAGTATTAGGCCAAGGCCTGTTACGATCCTATAGAAAATTTTCCCTTACGGGAAATTCTCGTATAAGACTTGAAAGCATAATAATAGTCCCTTCGATTGGTTGCTGGCCAAAGGAAGGCAAGACCAGTGATGGGGCTGCCATCTTATAGCCTCTGGTCAGGCTTTTCTGGAGAAGAAAAGAAAATAAAGGAAAGACGAAATGGAAAAAAAGGAAGGACTCCCTAGCCCTCGGATGCCCTAATAGCGTTGGGGTCGAAAAAACAAGTTAACCAAGAGAGGTTAGATAGTAAAGTTAAAAGAGTGCAAAACACAAGTAAGTGGAAGAAATGTTTTGCACAGCTTGGGCACCTTGTGGTCGCCATCCACATATCCCCTAGATGAGGACCCCTGAGGGAACTCGATTAATATAATTACGTATCTAAAGCCATTTATATTAACTGTAGTTGATCAGAATACAGTATATACCTACATACTTCTTCGAAGGTCGGAGACTAACTAAAAATTCGCATTTGTTTGAAACTGAACGATTCTTGAGAGGAAGTTGAATGTCGGTTACAAATATGGCGGCTGTCCCATAGTTTATGTTAACTCGGTTATTTTAATTTAAATGTTTGATTTGAGTTAGTTTGTTTAATATCAACAATTATAAATTAGTTAGTTTTCGACATACCATTGTAAATGGTAGATATTATTGCATTTAGACCATCCTCTAAAATTGGTATGATATTAGATCCCACAATTCGTTTTGAGACTCATAGTGGCCAACCTGAGGAAGTTGACTCTGAAAAGAAAGCCATATATGACCGAACAATTGACTATTACAAAGATAAATACCAACTAAATAGTATAACTTTCACAGGATGGATGATCGGGGCAAGAGATACTATACCAGGATTCTTAGCCAAATTTTGGAATTCCTTAGATTTGGACAGGGTGTATCTTTCTAGAATTGCCATCGCTACCATTAGAGGATCGATTTCAATTTTAAGAAACCATATTTACAAAATTACTTTATAGTATGTATACTTCAATTAGGCCTACAAGTTGAATTTTTTTAAATATATTTACAAAATGTATTTCATCAATTACAAAAATTAATTGTCTGTATCACTTTGCCCTTGAGGCAATCCTCTAATGAGGAAAGTTTTATATAATAATAGCAAGCAACATTAAAAATTAAAACGATTGTTGCGCATTAATTTATCAGATTGTAACAAACAGCTGACAGAGTTCGTCTGCACTCTTACACGTGCTATGGGGAGTAATAC
Source organism: Diploptera punctata (assembly GCA_030220185.1). Taxonomy (NCBI): domain Eukaryota; kingdom Metazoa; phylum Arthropoda; class Insecta; order Blattodea; family Blaberidae; genus Diploptera; species Diploptera punctata. Next base: position 3,483,204 of record JASPKZ010001610.1, read on the forward strand.
ATTCGGAAGTTAAATGTCAAAGTATGCTTCTTATGTTGAACAGAGAATAGTCTTCTGGGACCGATACGACGGTAGCTTTCAAAATTTGTATTCGGAAGATTTTTAAGGCGATCAAAACAACTAGAAATTATTTTTTTGCTTTTCTTCTTGAAGGTAAATGTCGAATTGGAATTTGATTTTACAGCCCAATTTACATATATATTACAAAAATCTTAATTAGGTCTAACTTTTAAATTAGCGAAACACTAAATTTTTGTGCCAGTTATTTTAATGTATCGGACAGCAGTGAAAGGCCGAACATTGGGTTTTTACGTCATTGTAGATAGATACTATTAAATAGGAAATCTACATTTCTAATACGTAACTACTAAACTTTTATAAAAACAGATCCCTGTGCTATTACCGTGTATTGGGCGGTATCCAAAACTTAATCTAGTTTTCTGAAACGTTAAAAAAAAACTTGATCATATGTAGATGAAATTTCTAAAAATCTAAAATTTTACAAAACAATGTCACTTTCTACTCTACTCTATGGCTCAGAAGTTTGGACCCCAACATCAAGTCAATTCTATACAAACTACCGAAATGAGACTGCTGAGATCGTGGGGAGGGGGGGTACAATTCTCTATGATCAGAAATGGAACGAGGATATTCCAATTGAAGTTAAACATGCCAGCAATCACTGACTAACAAGATTTAGCAGAGGATGTGATATAGCTGCAGAATACGAAAGGCCTATGATAGAGTGGACCAAAACTACTTAACTAAAGACCTCTTTTAGAAAAGAGACTTTGGATCGCAGAGAAAAGCGTTAAAAAAGGTTATATTCTTTCTCAAGGCGAACAGACCAGAAAACCTAATCCACGAATATTTTTGATAATGGTGATAATCAGAATATGGCTGGATTTAATTCATAACTATGCTCTTCGCTAATGACCAAATTATTATTGGAAAAACAGAAAATGAAATTCGAGAAGCTGCCAATAAGTTAATCCAGGTTGCTGTTAAATATGAATTGATAATCTCGACAAATAAAACTGAAGTGTTAGCATTCCAAGGACAAGAATCGATTAGAGCTAAAATTGTTATGAAAGGAGAAACTATAGAACAAATAAATCAATTTTATTATTTGGGATACTCTTTAGAATAGAGAAAATCACAAGAGGTCGAAATAAAATTTAATAGATTCAGGCACTTCTGTGGTACAATACAGGGAACATTAAAATACATCGTACGACAAGAAACACTGCTAAAACTATATCGAGTAGTTGCATTGCCACTTTTAATATATGGACGTGAAAGTTGGGCACTTATCAATTAAGACGAATCGCAGTTTCTCTCCTTATAACCGTAAATACACTATCAGATCACAAAGACTGATAACTCACTGGACTACCGAATCCGTAGGTTCATGACCGCGCGGACATAAGCTCTCCATACATCCCTATCCTGAGCTAATGTTTTCCAATCATTTCCTGTATAATCTAATTCTCTCAAATCATAGTTAATGTTATTCTCTAACCTCATTCTTGGTCTACAAACTGGGCGTTTTCCCCCTGGTTTTCCTACAAGCAGCATCCATGCACGACTTTCATTCCCTATTCGTGCCGCATGCCCAGCCCTTCGCAGTCTACAAGACTTAACTTTTCTCATTATATCTGGCTTCCTATAAAGACCATATAGTTCACTGTTGAAGTCTTCTCCATTCACCTGTCTGTTCATCTCTCTTTGGTCCAAAAAAAATTCCTAAGTACTTTATTCTCAAATACTCGTAATCTCCTTTCCTCCCTTAAAGTAAGAGTCCATGTTTCGCATCCATATTATATAACTGGTAGAATAACAGTTTTATATCAGAAAGGAATCGAACATAGAACCAATCACAACATCTTCTTCTTCTTCTTCCTTCCAAGTATTAGGCCAAGGCCTGTTACGATCCTATAGAAAATTTTCCCTCCAGCGTTTCATAGGACGGCCCAGTGATCTTCGTCCTCTTGGTATATAATTATAAACAGCTTTGGGGATCCGATTTGAACTCATTCTTTCAAGATGGTGTTTCCAATTTAGTTGGTACTGTTTAATATATTCCAAAATTGGGGTAGTCTTCAATTCTTTTAAGATATCGGTGTTCCTTTTCCGATCCCATCTGGTGTAACCCGCTGTTCTGCGCATGAATCTCATTTCACAAGCCGTTATTCTGCTTTCATGTTGTCTTTTTAGTGTCCATGCTTCACTACCATAGGTCAACACTGCTCTAGCCAAAGTGTTATATAAACGTAATCTGGTGGTTTTTTGTACAAGGGATGGTTTCATAACTTGATTAATCACAACATTAATAGAGTAATACAGAATAAACTGGAGAGGCCATATTCTACGAATGCCAAACACTAGTGTGACAAGAACCGTTCTATATTATAATCCGAGAGGGATAAGAAGTGTAGGTCGACCTTTAAACAGATGGCGTGGACATTTTGAGTTGAACAGACCAATAGGTCTAAAGATCACGATAGTTGCGTTTAATAAAATAGTGACAAGTTTAATTTTGATATTGAAGAGTTGTATAGTGTACAGAAATTAAATGTGAATTGTATTCTTGGCTTTTTCTCCTACTATTATCTCTTGCACCTCTCTCTCTCTTCGTGTTTTTGCGCATGTTGGGACTCTGATAGTAATACGAAGTTTTGTCTTGGTGCAGATCACCACCCTGCCGGCTACGCAAAAATTTCACCCCCGGCGCTATCCATAAAAAGTAAGTTTAATGATTCTTAGTCCCCCTGTATTTTAAATCCTGCATGTCTTTTTTAAATAATCTATCAGATGCAAGGAGTCCGGCGGGCCCAATATTTTCAAACTCTTTTTTTTCTTACAGTTCTTTTTAAATACTACTTTATACTTCTTATTGTTGTCTTTGCTTCTTTGAAAATCTTTCCTTGAAATTTATTACGTTATAAGAGTTTTCATTTGTCTATACAGTGTTATTCATATGTCTCTTCGGGGTTTTAAATATTACCGTACTATATTTAAATTAATGTTGGGAAGTAAACATTATGAGGTTATTTCATTAATAATAATAATAATAATAATAATAATAAAAATAATAATAATAATAATAATAATAATAATAATAATAATAATAATAATGCTTTATTTTAGCTGGCAGAGTTAAGGCCATAAGGCCTTCTCTTCCACTCAACCAGCTAATAGTAGAATTCTACAAAAATTACATCTTGCAATTTTAAGATATTATTAAATTACAATGATGATGTGATCTAATACTACCTACTACTAATAAACACATAGAATATAATATAATTAAAATATATAAAATAAAGTAAGTAGCTTCCTAGATAATTATTAATGGAATGCTCTATATAGTTGTTATGCAGTTAATGTTTTCATTGTGTCGAACTTAAGATATCAGTTAATTTGGATTTAAATAATGATAGCGATTGACAGTCCCTGACATGACTGGGAAGCGAGTTCCATGCTCTAGTCATAGATATTGTGTAAGATTCAAAGTATAGACAGATCCTGTGCTGTGGTATCAAAAGTAAAGAAGAGTCTTGTGATCTTGTTCCTAAATTGTGATGAGCCGATAAATGTTGAAAACGTGTTGTTAAATAACTTGGTAAATATGTGTGCAGAATTTGGAATAGTAAGGTATGTCAATGTGAAGTTCTCTGTCATTTAGGCGTAGCCATGATAAGACCTGAAATGAAGGAGACGTGGAGAACATATATTTAATGACTCGCCTCATACATTTTCAAATTTATTAGATACCGACGGTTTCAATCGATATCTTGTCCCTCTTCAGCCATTACTTCCACTGATGAAATTCTCTGCTTGTTGATTTCTCTATGGACATTACCTCTTGTGCTGCTATCTTTGGTTGGGATTATAAATTTTGGAATTAAATTTTTATCCACCGGAATATTGAAGTTCATAGATCGATATTTATTCTTCTGAATGAACCAGAGAATTTGATTAGTGGAAGTCATGACTGAAGAGGCAGAAGATATTGTCTGGAACCGTCAGTATCAAATAAATTTGAAAATGCATGAGGTGAGTCGTTAAAAATATGTTCTCCACTCACTATTAATTACTATACTAGTACCGGGCTAAGTTCCAGTAAACAAACTTGCATGAGGTATTATTTCGCGGAAACAGTATATTGGGGGAACCGTGGTGCTACTTTCATCCACCATGTGGGTGAATTGTGTAAGGAGCTGTTATCGATAGAAACATCGTTCTTAGAGTTTAATAATTTTATTAATTTAATTGGTTGACTTTTACGATTATTTTGTTGGGGACTATTTTACAGGAAATAAGACTGAATATAAGGTAAGATGGTACCAATAGTTAGGAGCTTCCATTTCTTGTTTATTTATGACAAATATTGTCATGGGCTATCTAATCAGAGGTTTATGCTCTTTTCATGATGTCGATAGATATCCTTTATTTAAAATTTCATTAGATCAGGATTTATGCTCCATGCTGACTCACCTGTAAATTCTGATGTTATTTTCACCATATCCTCAATTGTTATGTGGGGCATTTTTCACTAAACTATTTGAAAACATTCAAAATAATTTGTTTCTCTCCGGTTTTCAAATACTTTCCTTTGCAATGTCATATTTATACGGAAGAATAAAAAAATGCTTGTTTAATATATTAAAATTGTAATTATATATTTTAAGAATCTCCTACATAACTTACATAGACTTGTAGTAGATAATAAATATTTGTATTTTTTTTTTAATTTTATCTAATTCGAGTGTTAGAGAGGGAACTACATTTCCTTATACACTCAAAAGTAAAATCGTTATTCGATCAATAAAAATGCAGTCATACATCTAGTTTGTTTACATTACAACTGGAACTTAACTCGGAAGAGATATAGTGCGCTACGTATGGCAGACACAGTATCGTTGCTTATCCCAATTCTTCTAAACCATGTCCATGAAGTTCTTATTTCAAAGTAGTGCGCTACGTATGGCAGACACAGTATCGTTGCTTATCCCAATTCTTCTAAACCATGTCCATGAAGTTCTTATTTCAAAGTAGTGCGCTACGTATGGCAGACACAGTATCGTTGCTTATCCCAATTCTTCTAAACCATGTCCATGAAGTTCTTATTTCAAAGTAGTGCGCTACGTATGGCAGACACAGTATCGTCGCTTATCCCAATTCTTCTAAACCATGTCCATGAAGTTCTTATTTCAAAGTAGTTTAATTACAGCTACAGGTTGATTCCAGAGACACTTTGCCGAGCACGTTTTGCATTGGACCATATGTTGTGGTAGCCCCATCTCTGTAGATGTGTGACTAGCGAGCGCGGCTGCCTTGACTAGGATCCCAGGTTCGAATCGTGGCGGTTTCAGAGGGGTATTCGTGGTGGGCCATAAAGGATTTTTCAGGGTTTCTTGGGGCTAACCCGTTTCCCGAATTCCATCCCACCAACACTCAATTCTCTCTTCCCTCCCCTTCATGCCATTTCAATTCTCATTCAATTAATTTCATTTAATTTCACTCCTTCAACTCATCTCATGTTATTTGTACATAGGAGCTGGAGTGCGGGAGTATTTCGTGTGATATTATTGTTGTACAGTTACAAAAAAAAAACTTTTATCTACTATTATAACAATCAGTGACTCTCTAGTACGTAGTTGCTAGGCAACAAAATCTATACTTTATTCTAACAAAACACCTTATCAAAACATAAAAATACAGGTTCAACGAAACGTAAAATACACTTTAATGATGATTTCTATAACTATATAAATAAACTTTCCTTTACTTTTTGTAAGTACATTAAGAGTTCCATCTTGGACTCCTTTTCAAATTTTTCCTGAAAAAAATCCTCAAACTCGTGTCCAACTCACTGATGAGATGAGATGAAGCCCCTATATAGACGTCTGTGAATTAACAAGACCCATCATGGGGCAGATGAAGAAAATGAAACGAAAAGTATGAGATGAGTTTGCAGACGGTGGAATGAAATTGTGGTGGGGGAAAACGGGAGAAAACCCGGAGAAAAAACCTGCCCAAGCTAAGTTTCGTCCACCGCGAAACCCACATGGAGTGACCGAGACTCGATCTCGGGACCCAGCGGTGAGAGGCGAGCGACTAACCGCTTGCGCCATGGAGCCGCCTGACATATGAAACTAGCATCCAAAATTGCAGAATATAACAATGTTTGTTGATTGATCTATTTTTTTTCTCCAAAGCCCACATTTCTCTTTCTCTAAACATAGGCCTACCGGTATACCGCAATAAATACATTTAATTAAATATACTAAATATATTACATATACTAAAATACTGTGAACGTAGATAAAATATTGTAGACAACACTCCCTTAGGTTGTGTTCTAACTTGAGCATCTCGTTATTAAACTTCTGCTTTTGTAACTAGTTGCCTGAATAACTATTAAGATATTGTAAACACGTAAACACTTATCATCAGAAAAGTCTACTTTTCTTGTTTAATTTGCGACTATCCTTCAACGACTAAATTTACAAACACAACATAAAGCATATTATGAAAGCAAACTCGGGATTATTCTGCATCTGTTGACGTAAATAGTTTCACTGTGTCTGTCACACTATTGAGTAACACTAAGAAATTAGGACTGGAAGTAAATATCAATAAAACTAAATATATGGTCACACGTTGAAATACATTATATAATGGAAATGGACAGCTAATGACAAATGAGGGAAATTTTGAGGAAGTGGCTGAATTCAAATACCTAGGAACAATAATCACAAATAGGAATGAGATGCACAAAGAAATTAAACATAGGCTCAATTCTGGAAATGTGTGCTATTATGCACTGCAGAGACCCTTGATGTTCCAACTCCTTTCAAAAAATGTTAAACTGAAAATATATAAAACTATTATTCTACCGGTTATATTGTATGGGTTCGAAACATGGACTCTTACTTTAAGAGAGGAAAGGGAGTTTACAAGTATTTGAGAATAAACTACTTATGAAAATGTTTGGACTAAACAGAGATGGACAGGTGAATGGGGAAGACTTCAAAACAATGAACTACATGGTCTTTATAGGAAGCCAGATATAATAAGAACAGTTAAGTCTCGTAGACTGCGATGGGCAGGACATGTGGCACGTATGGGGAATGAAAGACTTGCATGGAAGCTTCTTGTAGGAAAGCCAGTGGGAAAACATCCAGTTAGTATACCAAGAATGAGGTGGGAGAATAACATTAACTGTGATTTGAGGGAAGTAGATTATACAGGGAATGATTGGAGATCATTAGCTCGGGATAGGGATGTATGGAGAGCTTATGTCCGCGCGGCCATGAACCTATGGGTTCGATTGTGCCAGTGAGTGAGTGAGTGAGTGAGTGAGTGAGTGAGTGAGTGTCTGTTATAGGTGTTGCAAAACGCATTTCATTTTAAAACTAGGGGAAGACATATGAATAATACTGTATTATTAGATGATGTAAGAAAAATAAATTCGATACTGATTTTTCAAAGATGGTGGATTCGAAATAAGAGACAGTGAACTGTCCTTTTTTAAAATAAGTAACAGTTTAAAAAAATAATATAACACATTTTTGTTGCTGAATTAAAAACATGCAATATTTTAATACAGAAATGTTATCATTCATAAAATTTATGCGACTTTATTCACTGTCTACTTTAAAATTATCCTTGAACATATTAGCTATATATCGAAATAATATTATTTCTTCAATAATAAATAATTTATTTATTAATTAAATAAAAATAAACTGTTAAAGTTTTATTTTTATTTGATTAATAAAAAATGGATTTTCATCAAGTAAAGGCCAAATCAATTAATAAATTATTTTGTATTTAGTGATTTCTTTATTGTTATTATTATTATTATTATTATTATTATTATTATTATTATTAAAATATTGTATTTAAAACCATTCATCGGGTTTAAAACACTTTTTTCGGCGAACCATTTCGTTCAGGCGGTAACTCGTATTCGGGAAATGTCGTTGATGGTAAAAAGTCCATAGAGATAAAATAACTAGTTTTTTTTAATAAGTAAGTATAACTTTCAGTTACAAAATTAGTTATTTTAAATTTATTTTTAATGCACACACGAGCACACATATTTCTAATCAGTTATTAAATATAATCTGTAATCCATTATATTCCCCAGTATTAAACATTATAGGCTACTTTTTATAATTACCTAATTCAGAATATAATGTAATATTCAGTTTTCCATTAACAAAAACAAATTGGCCAGGTATTAAAAAGTTTTTTTTGCATATTTTATTACAAAACATCCTATACCTTTTCTTTGCTATTTAAAATAAATTATAAATTCCCAATAAAGAAATAATTATTTCCATTGTTAAACTGAAATTTTGATTCATTTATTGGAGGTATAATAACAGCATTGTTTCGTATCAGGTCTCAATTTAAAGTGTAGAAAATAAAATTTCCCTTGTCGGACATCTTGTGTCGAAAATCTGCTCTTACTTCTTAATAAAGCTTCCTTTAATACTTCTGTCTCTTTAATAAATATATTGTTTGTTATCTTTACCTCTTTCTTACTTACTACTTGCTAGTTTGTGTTCTTTTTTAAAATTTTATCTATGTTTCTAAAATTATTTCTATTAATACAAAAACTATTTTATATAAAATAAGTAGGTGTGCATATTCATAATATTGTTTAAACGAGGTAATATATTTAAAATGACAGGTATATAAAATAAAATAAGTTAAAATATACCTTCTTAGGTAAAATCTGTCGTCCTCAACTTATAGAATATGTAATCTTTATGCCTGTAGGACTGTCAGAACATCCGTTCCATCTTCAGCAAGTCACCCTTCGCTACAACATACAGTATGATGGTTGATGCTGCTGGTCCTAATGTGGTGTTGTCGTGACTGAGTCACGACCTGCTGAAGATGGAACGGATGTTCTGACAGGCCTAGAGCAGTGATAAAGATTACATATTTCATAAGTTGAGGACGACGGATTTTACCTAAGAAGGTATATTTTAACTTATTTTATTTTATGACTCTCCACCTCAACGGTTTTAACAATGAATTTTATTAGTGTTGACAGGTATATGCCTTCATGTGTAATAATCATCAGATGATGGTATAAGATAAATGATAAATATTTTTTTATATCTAGAGAAATATAGTTACAGTTTATAGCAAAAGTAAAATAGACGAAGGAATACTATACGGAAATTAATATTTCCAATCAAGCCGTCTGTAAGCAATGGTAAACATAACATATTGCACCGGACAAGGGAACTCTCAACCATTGCATGCCGAAACCTACCTTGAAATTTCTTCCAGAGAAGCGTTGTGATGTACAAAGGCCGTGTCTAAAAAATCTGCCCTTTTAACTGCAAGACACTGAAATTAAGCGCCTAATATCTCATTTAAACTATAGGGAAGTAATACAACTCCTGCATCAGCAGACTGGAAAACTCTCACTACCCTTTGTCTGCGCTGTGTCCCGCCTCACTCCACTCTGTGCTTAACTCATGTAGAAATATACATCTATTCCGTGTAATGAGCTGCCATTACTAGATTCAGGCTTCGATTTCTGTGCCTTGCAATTCAAAACGGCAGATGTTTTTTGGAAATGGCCTTGGTACATCACAACGCTTCTCTGAGAGACATTTTAAGGCAGGTTTTGGCATGCAACGTTTGACAGTTCCGTTGTGAATCGAGATTTGAATCCAAAATCTTTTGCTTTACGTGCTGCCTCTCTACCTTTGAGCTCTTGTTCCGGGAGGTGCGCCTAAATAGCTCAAAAATCGAGCATCAGCGCGTAAAGCTAGGGATCTTTGGTTCAATTCAGATGTATATTTCTTCTCTCTGGTTATATCATCCATTGCATACAGGCGGCTAGTTTGTAAACATTAATTGCAATATAATGTTCGTAATTATATGAGTTTTCAGAGAGATTCCACATAATAGCTTCTCTTAGAACAAGTTTTGTGAACATTTGTTTCACTGCTTAGGGGAACTAGGAGATTAAAGAGATGAGAATTTTTTCTTGCTCCGGCAGGTGTGACTAAGTAGCTCAAAGGTAGAGCGCCACTGCGTAAATCTGGAGATCTTGCGCTCAAATCCCGGCTGAGGTACATATTCTTCTCTAAAATTATGTTAGATTAAGGAATACTTCGCAATTAATTGATGGAAATTAATAGATACTCTACGTTAAATATAAATGTTTTAAGATTTTATGTAAGTCAACTTTGATAATTTAAAAATGTATTTATATGCACCGATGACACTTAAGAAAATTTATATAAATTTAAAGCCGAAAAGAACGATTTGGAGGGTCTAAAGAAAGGGGTAAAAAAGGGTAAAGTGACCCATTATAAGCCTTCGGAGAGCTTGGAGTAGTAGGAGGTTAAGGTTTCCAACCTTTTTGAGATGTAATCAGGCCTGCGTGACGCTCGCTTTTGTCCCTAGCACATGATTTGGTACTCATTTCCGTTAGAGGCTGAGTCGACATCAGATAGAATGAGGCACGAGGTACAATACAATAGCCATATATATGCAAAACATTTCAGTTTTAATTCTTATTCCATGGCCTACACCAGTCTTTAAAAAATTAACAAAAATAACTCACTCTATTAGTAGGGTCATTCGTGAATAAATAAATAAAAAACTTCTGGCGCGACAAGCCGGGAAGGCTCTTAGTCTATCATCCGGCTGCTGGTCTCACATCCACATGTGTTAATCACAGAGGTAGATGATCATCAGTCAGTGTAGGGGTGACATGTGATCAGCATGCCTAATCCCCAGCCGTTATAGCTGGTTTTCTCAAGCTGGAACCGCTACTTATTGTAGCTACCCAAATACCTCACGATGATGGGTGGGGACCGGTCCCTTACTGGCCGAAATACCAAGAGAATTTTTTTCCCCCATGGAGACTCGAACAAGCGCAAGTCCCGTAGCTCTGCGTCAAGGCTTCCTGCCTTAACCACTCGGCTACGGCGCGGGACGAATAAATAAACATATAAGCGAAATGTAATATCATTCCACCCATAGTAGTTCTGCCCGAGGGCAGGTCTTTCACTGCAATCACAGCACTTTCATGCTATGCTTTGCAGCTTTGCTAGGGAATTATAGGTGTGGTAGATTTCCACACCGGCGAAGGACGATGATGATAATGATACGCATGATGGTGATGGCCGTATGATTTTCGGGGACAGTTGGGCCCTAAGCTTCCTGAAATTTGTCCTACAGGTGAGGAAAAAAACCGAAAAAGCTCACCCAGGCCTATGTCCCAACCGGGAATCTAACCCGGGCCCGCTGTGTGACAAGGTAGCACGCTACCTCTAGACCACAGCGGTGGACTAACAATAATAATAATAACATATAATTATGTAAAATTGTAGACTTTCACGGCAGGTATTTTGATTCATGTATTTTATGTCTTTCGGGCTAAATGGCCGTGGTCTGGTTTCATTAAAACTCGACGTTTCGTCTACTACTGCGGTAGACATCCTCAGGAGATTCTGCGTGTTCTTTGACTTGTTAACTCTTCAAATGTCGGCTGCAGACTGACTGTGTGTTTCAGATTCTGCGTGTTCTTTGACTTGTTAACTCTTCAAAGAACACGCAGAATCTCCTGAGGATGTCTACCGCAGTAGTAGACGAAACGTCGAGTTTTAATAAAACCAGACCACGGCCATTTAGCCCGAAAGACATAAAATACGTGAATCAACATATAATTAGTTTAAGTAATTGACTTTTCCCGGAGCTAATTGCCTTGGTAAGAAAAGTTAAAAACATAAAGGAATAACAAAATAATACATGGAGCACGGTTATATATTTTATTGTCTAAGGAAATTAAGTGAGTTTTGTTTGGAACTGTTTTTGAGCCGGGAAGTCTTTGATGTAAGAGGGGAGGGAATTTCAGATTCGCGTTTACATAAACTAATTAATGTATAACGTAATTTTATTGTTATATATTGTGTTTTTATCCATTTTATATTATTATTATTATTATTATTATTATTATTATTATTATTATTATTATTATTATTATTATTATTATTATTATTATTATTATTATTATTATTATTATTATTATTATTATTATTTGAAGATATTTTATTGATACGGACTGTCAACAGCACTTACGACTTGTTGTCCGTGCGACCTATACGGGGTGAATCATAAATATGGCTATATGTTTCATCGCGTTGTATGATGAAAATATTACCATTACAGGAAATATGAAATTACCGTTGGAAACGCAATTATTCAAATTACAAACAAAAAATGTAGAACTTACGTCATTAGTCAAAATGGTGTTGAATATGCAACAGCAAATTACAATTGCTGCATAGGCAATAACGTATGATAATGATCGTGAGGCCGCAAGACGGGCAAAACGTGAGTTTAACGTAGCATTGCAGCCGTCGACTGTGTGAAAGTGGAGAAAACGACTGCTGGAAACGGGAAGGATGCAGAAAATCAAACCTCCTGGAAGGTCTCGCATTAGCACGGATGCAGAAGCAACGAAAATAATTGTGGAAGCGTTCGACGCTAGCCCACAAAAATCAACCCGCTAAACTGCACGTGAACAGTGATTTGTTTTGTTTTGTTCTATTGTTATAATTTGAAGGATTTCCTTTCCAATGATAACATCATATTTCCTTTAATAATATTATTTTCGTCACAAAATGCGATCAAATGTATAGCCATATTTCTGAATCACTCTGTATTTGTAAATAATATAGGTATGTATCTTACTGTTACTTTTAGTCTAATTAAGTCCTATTACTACTACATTTATAAAATTAACTAGAATGCGCCATTTCTTAATACTTAGCAAATGTTACCTAATAACCTAGGAGAAAAAGGTTAGTGTAAGTAGTTTTTGTTAATTATTTTAAGATTAAAAACTGAGACGTACTTTTATTTTATTTATATATTTAATTATGAAAATTAACGTAATGCACATCTCCCATGCATTTGAATTAATCAATGAAATATGAAAGAAAATCCTATTTCAGTACAAGAAATAATATTGGTACGATATTTTGTGATGTTAGCGAGACATTTTAGTCATACCTTTGAAAATATATGGCAGCAATATAGACCCAATAAACGTTCTCCCTTTTCCCCAGATCCCATTTCTTTCAATAAACTCGCCTGGAAGCAACTATCATAACTTATATTCTCCATTTTTTACAAAAGGACTTACTTTTACAACTTTTTTTATCAAATAAATTGCGTATCAAAAAGGCTTTGTAACATAACTTTATAAGACCAAACAGACATGTGCAGAAGTTGTAACAATAACCATAGCCGCTTTATTATTATCAGGGCGGACCACAATCTGTTTTTATTACATTACTCTCTGCTCTCGTCATGCCACCTGCCGTTATTTCCCAGAACTAATAATAGCGTTTAATTTTCTATAATGGCACTCTTCATCTTTGTCAGTAAACAAACACTACTGGGAAAACATAATTTACTCATATAGTTTTCATCAAGTGGAAATTCAAATAATCTGTTATTCTACAGGAATGAAACAGTTATTTTCTATACAAATATTTAAAATTAAGTTTTATGGATGACTTGACTACGCTTCGGCCGGAATTTCATAACGAAATGATAAAACATGTTTATCCTTTGCAACGCATATAATTTCATTTCATATATGATGAAAATAAACTAATGGAAGAATATAAAAAATGAGGACTGAATATAATTTTACAGAAAACAGAATATGTGTTTAGGAAAGGATGTGGATGACCTCTTACTTGAAACAAGGGGGGAAAAAAAAAGTGAATTTTTTAAATATCTTGGGTCAATAATTACAAGTTTAGGTACCTGTGAGAGAGATGTACAGACTAAAATTGCAATGGCAAAAAATGCAACTAAGACATTACATGGCATAATTTGGAACAAAAATATTACAAAGGAAACTAAAATAAAAAATTTACAAGAGCAAAATACAGAATATTTTGTCATATGGAAGTGGAACTTGGTATTTGACGGAATTACAAGAGAATAAAATTAGAACAGTTGAATTTGATTATTTTAGAAGAAGCCTCCAAAAAACAAGACAGGATAAAATAAGAAATTAATTCCTTTGGAGAGAAATGAATGTCACCACATATGTTGTTAAGAGGATTGAAAATCAAACTCTTAAATGGTATGGTCATGTACAAAGAATGGAAGATGGCCAAAAAATATATACCAATGGTCACCCTCTGGAAGAAATAAACGTGGCAGACCAAGATGGAAATGGAAAACCTACGTCAGAACTATAATGGAAGATAGGAATTTGGAAGAGGGAGATTGGAATGATAGAGATAGATGGAAACTGAAGACGGCAAACCTATAGGTGGGGGAAAACCGAAGAAGAAGAATATGATGTTCATTAATTCTATTTAATAAAATACAGTTACGCGTATTGTAATACTTATTTATCAACTGATTTGTTTTTTTGTCGGTCGGGAAAAATTTATCAGGTGAGGTCTTTTAGGGGGGTTTCTTCACCTCACAAATTTCGGGAAAATGTAAGGCTCAAATATTCCCCGAACATCATTTGGCAATCACAATCATTCTATCATATCTAAAAGTAAAGTGATCCCACAACAGGCCTCAGGAGGGCCTTGGGGTAGTAGGAGGTTAAGGCTCCCACATTTTCTAGACAATCGGCACTTTATGTCAGCCGGGTTGTCAGCCCTGCGTGACGGCCGCCTTTACCCCCAGAACAAGCGTCTGGTACTCATTTCCGTTAGAGGCTGAGTCGACCCCAGGGCCATAGTGCCGCCAGAGGGTTTGGGTCAGTTTAAAAATCCTGACCCCAACGGGACTTGAACCCTCGACCCTCCGGCTTGTAGCTCAGTGCCTTAACCACTGCGCTACGGCGTGCCCCTTCTATCATATCTATGTTCCTTAAATATGAATGTCTGAGATGATGATGATGATGATGATAATAATAATAATAATAATAATAATAATAATAATAATAATAATAATAATAATAATAATAATGACATAAAAATAAAATAGTAATAGTGGCAGAGTTAAGACATTACGGTTATGTCTAATACGTGTCCTGTCTTAAATGTTCGTGTTGTCTCTGAGATGGTCCCGCATTAAGCTGATCTCTCAATCGTGGAGACCCTCTATGTCACTGTGGGCTAAAAACTATATATATGGCCAGCTTCATGGACTAGTGATTAAAGTTCCTGATCTCAATTCCTAAGGTCCCACGTTTGTATCCCGGTAAGATCACAGGAATTTTTATTTAAAAGGAATTAATCCTGTAGTTCCCATGGCTGGAATTTAGGTTAAGTTTAGGTAAAGAACTCTCCTGGTGCTTCATTATCATTTATCATCCATCATATCATCGGGGTCTCGAGGTAGCGCACCGCCGTGTCACGCAGCGGGCCCGGGTTCGATTCCCGGTTGAGACAAGATTCCTGGATGAGGTTTGTTCTCGGGGTTTTACCTGCAATACAAATGTTAGGTAGCTTTGAGGCCCAAAAGGTCCCCGAAAATTATCTGGCCATCATCATCCCAGGTAGAAAGCAACGGGAAACTACCACACCTGTAATTCCCTAGTAAAGCTACAAAGCATAGCATCAAAATGCTATGATTGCAGTTAAGACCTATCCTAAGTCAGAACACTATAGAATAGGGCCTACAATATCATCGGAGTAACGCAACTCCACCTTCAAGGTGCCCCATACCTAAGAAATGGATTACAATTCCGCCATTGCCAAGGGAGAAAGTCATAAAAGACAGCCTGGTGTAACTGAAAAAATGTCATGGCCATCTTCGGTGCCTGCTACAGTCAGATCCAACCCAGGAAGTTGTGTGTTTGGAATAGGGAATTGGGTTGCCATTTTAACGGCATTTTCTCAAGAGAAATCCTTAAATAAAACTGAAATATGCAACAGAGCAGGTACAGAGTTGTAAGTTGTAGCCGTCCAAGCCACTCCCTCTTAAAGAAAAAAAAACAGTTACCACTTGTCACTGAGCTCGTGAGGATCTGTACTATCTTGTGTGAAAGTGTCGACTCTCATATTTACTATAAAGCTAGTCTTCATGCCGTAAAAGAAAAACTATATTTTTTAAATGCATATTACATAGATTTGGAAAAGTACTGCTAACCTTGCCCCTCCACCCCTCCCTAAAGAAACAAATACCTTTATTATGAGTTTGGAAACATCTACCCTCTGTACGTAGGGGAACACTGGCTTAGCCCGTAAAGTGTGTAGTAAGTTCCTGGGTTGAATTAGAGTGTAGGTATGATCGGTGAAGATCTGTAACCATTTTACAAAAATATTTTCACGAGAACAACCTAAATAGCTTCATTTCTTTGGAATTCGTTAATAACTGAATTTTAAAAAGAATTACATTAGGAAAGCATGAAAGGTTATGTTTAACGAAGCAAATTTTCAAGGAACTAACAAACTTTAGAAGTCATTAAGACATTTGCATTTATTTTAAATTAATATAAATTACAGTTTGCAGTTATGTTTAACAAACTGTGCACGAAACATCTCAAGAAATTTCTCTCTCTTGCTATTGATTTTTGCAACAACATTAAAGTAGTTTTCATTTGAAATGCTTACTTATTCACTTAAAGCACATGAAAGAGGCGTTTCTTTTAATGTTTAATGGGTTCAACTTCTTTTAAGCCGAGTTTCCTTCCCAATGAATTCCTTATTTTATCAAACTTAATATTTTGTGACTTACACTGAAGGAATATTAACAACATGGTTTTAATACATTAGTGCCCACACTTCCAGCAAGTTTCTAAGAAATGTAACTATTAATGTTGCTTCCATGAAGATATTTTAAAACGTTTTTACAGATCTTTATAAATCCTGAAACTTACCAAAACATATATTTACTTGTTGCTAACCGCTATCGGGGGCTTGTTCTCCCCTTATTTTCTTTTAACACAACACAACAGATGTTTGTATAAAATGTCATAATGCATTTGATTCTATAAACATTCATTGACATTTCACTCATAAATTGCTGCAATATAATTAACCTTGGTTTAAAGTTCATCTGCCGAAAAATTATTTGCAGTTACTTATGTATTCACTTGCCACAGTTTGTTCTTATCTCAGTTTACTGTATCGCTATCACAACACAACTGACTGACTTCCGATCCTGACAATAGTTTATACATCTCGGCGTACAGTCGATACTATTGTAGTACAGAAATTTCTGGCATCAAACTTTCCTAACATGGAGGGTAGATACGCAGAGAACTTTCTACCATTGAGGTCCAGAGCGCATATGGAAATTTCTTCGCAGGTCTTTCAACTCGCGAAATATCTACTACCGCCGTCGTCCGCGCAATTAAAACGCAACTACTACAATGCGTCACGGTATAATGCTCTAATGGCAGAATTATTTTCGGAACACAACTTGACATATAGGAATCAATCAAATAAAGCAAGGTGAAGATCATTAACCAATAAAATCGAACTTTCAGGAGTGATGTTAACCTGAATCGATAAATTAATAATTTACTAATTAAATAAAAATAAAACGTAGTTTTATTTGATTTTCATATTTATTATACAATTCAGTGACTGCTGTTTCGGTACACTGTACCTTCTTTAGACATGTTAACAAATTATGAATTGTGTTCCAACTGATGTAAGCAACAATACAACAATATTTAAATTTTTAAATTTAACAAAGGGGATTCATTCAAATCAAGTTGAGAATTTAACAGTTTGTTACTATTTTTCAATTTATTTATTTCTAGGAGAATGACAAGAAATAGACTTCCAAAAATTGGCATTCCAATATACCCGAATTGGACATAGCGACCAAGGAAGACCAAAACATCGGTGGAAAGATCAAGACCATCTTCGCTAGGTTTACCGTACAGGCCACATGGTCTAAAACGAATTTGTTCATGATGATGATTTATTTCTACAGCCTCCAAAAGATCTAACTTTTTACCCTTATTAATTAAAAATTGCTGTAGCGGTAACAATTTTCAATTTTACGCAACGAAACTCGGTATATGACATTAAAGTAAACGGCTGAAGTCGTTTACCAAAACACAGTGAAATCTGACCATTATAAAATGCGGGTTTACCTGAAATCTGAAATTTAAAAATAGCTGTAGCAGTCATGTTTTCTCGTAACAAAACAGAATATACGATTTAATTAGTGAAATTAAGATATATTCCATAATTCCAGTAGAACCTAACTATAAATTCGCTTAGTTTACGCAGTTATTTGTGGATTTCAGTATTTTTCAATGATTGAAACGGAGCATACGGTCTCCATGCATGAAGAAGAGCGGAGTAAAGTGAGGCGTGACTCGGCGCGGACGACAGGTAGTAGGGGTTATCAAATCTACCAATTGAGATGCTGTATTACTTCCCTATAGTTTAAATGAGAGCTTTGGCGCTGGATTTTAGTCCCTTGCAGCTAAAAAGGTATATTTTTATACGGCCTTAGTACATCATTGTGTTTCTCTGGGAGAAATTTCAAGTTAGGTTTCGCCATGAAATGGTTGACAGTTCCCTTGTTAATATACATTACATTAGTAGAGATGGGTTCGGGTTCAAAGATCCTATCACTCCAAACTTATTTTAGGTTCATTGCATTAAACCTACCCATCTTTATTTTATGAAAGGAATCAGATCAATCTATCGGTGCTGAACTAATTATCAAACACTGAAAACAAACATTACCGTTTATTACACACCAAATGTTTAAGCCAGGTATTTAAATTGGTCAAAATATTATTATTATTATTATTATTATTACTACTATTACTACTGTTATCATTATTATTATCATCATTATTATTATCATTATTATCATCATTATTACTATACCTGGATAGTAAGTAGAAAACAAGCCAACAAGCTATTAGCAGTAGAAATATATTTTTGGAGATGATTAACAAAATTTCATGAAGGGGTAAAGTCAGAAACAGCACAATAAGGGAAATTATGCAAGTTAAAAAAAAGTATTAGAAAAAATAGAAGAAAAACGTTTGAAATGGTATGGACACCTCATAAGAATAGATGAAAATAGAATGCCAAAAAAGTATCCTTGATTGGAAAGCTAATGGAAGAAGTGGAAGAGGCAGACCTAGAGAACGTTAGATAGATGGAGTGAGGAGAGGTATGGAAGCTAGAGATTTGAGGGAAGAAGATGATTTTGACAGGAACCTCTGGCGAGAAATCACTTTGGGTTGAAGGAGAAACACTGTATTGAGGAATATTCCTAAAAAAATAATAATAATAACAATAATAATAATAATAATTATAATTATTATTATTATTATTACTATTATTATTATTATTATTATTATTATTATTATTATTATTATTATTATTATTATTATTATTATTATGTCCACCGCTGTGGTCTCGAGGTAGTGTGCTGCCTTGTCACGCAACGGGCCCGGGTTCGATTCCCGATCGGGGCAGTTTTTCTGGGTGAGATTTTTATCGGGGTTTTTTCCTCACCTGCAAGACAAATGTCAGGAAAACTTTAAGGCCCAAACGGTCCCCGAAATCATATGGTCATCATCCTTATCATTATCATGATCATCCTTATCATTATCATCATCATCATCCTTCACCGGTGTGGAAAGCAACGGGAAGCTACCACACCTACATTTCCCTAGTAAAGCTGCAAGCATAGCATGAAAATGGTATGATTGTAGTGAAGGACCTGCCTTCGGGCAGAATTACTATGGATGGATTATTATTATTATTATTATTATTATTATTATTATTATTATTATTATTATTATTATTATTATTATTATTATTATTATTATTATTATTATTATTATTATTATTATTATTATTAAATTATAATTGGATTCATATTAAAGATAAGTTATGTGCAGTTATTTTCAGAAAATAACAAAAATAAAAAATAATGCATTAAGAGTTTGTAATTCATAATTTTTTATCCGAATTAATACATATATTACTCCTTATATCACGCATAACAACTCAAAATTACAAATATACTATTTATGTAACGGTAAGCGTAAAGAGGAAAATTTCATTTTCTTGAAATTGGAACAGAGTTTATCTAATGACAAATTATATTTTATGATCAGGAAATTGATCGTTTAAAACGCCGCTATACAGTGAAGCGCTTTCTATGGAGTGTGGCATCGATTTGTGCAGAGAGTGGCCGGACGGAATGAGGAAAAACGATTGGAAACATATAATATATAGATAAGCAATAAAAAAAAGCTCGTAATATTAGAGGTGCGGTGATATAGGGTAACAAAACACTGTATCACGTTCCAGGATGCGCTGCATAATTTATAAAACTTCTCAGAACTTGCTCTATGCTTCAGCCAACATACAAGGATTCTAACCTCGGCGAATACACATATAAACACACACACATACAAATGAGAGCGAGACAGACGGACGCTGATTAAACCATGTAGGCCTATAAAATGTTCACACACAGAAATATTTTATTTTGTTAAATGCCACCATGTTGTCATTTCGACATTCTGGTATTCTCTCCTGGCAGGGCTTTATTGTAACCCACTTCTGAGGTTGGGACTCCTGGAGGGCGGGATTACGCTGCCCCGATGATATATGATAGGTGAAGCTGATGGCAAAGATGCGCCAGGAGAGCGCTTAATCCCAAAATTAATGAATATGTTAATAATGGCCAGACGATACTCGGGGACCGTTTGGGCCTTAAAGTTTCCTGACATTTGTCTTACAGGTGAGGAGAAATCCTGAAAAAAAACCATCATCCAGGAAACTTGCCCCGACCGGGGATCGAACCCGGGCCCGCTACCTCAAGGCCACAGAGGTGGACACACAGAAATACATTATATAATAGAAATGGACGATGACAAATGAAGGAAATTTTGAAGAAGTGGCTGAAATCAAATATCTAGGGACAGTAATACAAATAGGAATGAAATGTACAAAGAATTTAAACATAGGCTCAATTCTGGAAATGCATCCTATTATGCATTAAAGGGACACTTGCTGTCCCAACTCCTTTCAAAAAACGTCAAATTTAAAATATATGAAAACTGTTATTCTACCAGTTTTATTATATGGATGCGAAAAATGAACTCTTACTTTAAGGGATGAAAGGAGATTACGAGTATTTGAGAATAAAGTTCTTAGGAAATTGTATGGGCCAAAAAGAGATGAACAGACAGGTGAATGGAAGAGACTACATAACAGTGAGCTACATAGTCTTTATAGGTAGTGAGATATAATAAGAATTGTTAAGTATCGTAGACTACTATGGGCAGAACATGTGGCACGAATAGGGAATGAAAGAGGTGCACGGAAGCTTCTTGTAGGAAAACCAGAGGTAAAACGCCCCATTGATAGACAAAGAATGAGGTGCCAGAATAGCAATAATCATGATTTGAGGGAAGTATATTATACAGACGATGATTGGAAAACATTAGCTTAGGACAGGGTTATATGGAGAGCTTACATCCGCGCGGCCATGAACTTACGGATTCGATAGTGCCAGTGAGTTAGTTAGTTAGTAGCAGAAATATGATATTATCCATTACGGATATCTCCTCATGCCAACTTCTTAATATAAAAAGTTTAAACAAAAATATAAAACTGTCATTCTTCCAGATACAAGTGTATTATATGGATGCGGAATACGATCTCTTGTTTTGAAGGAACAAAACAGGATTACGAGTATTTGAGAATAAATTTCTTTCGAAATTGTTTGCACCAAAGATATATGAACAGGGAATAAAAAATATTACATGCAAACCAATGAGATGATCTTCATGGGAAACAAGATGTACGAGTATAAGAATACTAAAGTCTCGTTGATTGCGATGGACAGGGCATATGGCACGAATGCTGAATGAAAGAGGGCACGGAAACTTCTTGTATGAAAACCATAGGGAAGGCGCTAAGGAGGTAGATAAATATACTGAGGATGATTGGAAAGCATTAGATCAGGTTAAGGATGTATGGAGAACTTTTGTCTGCGCGGTCACGAACTTCAGGTACAATAGCGATAGTTGCTGGATTGGTGGGGGAGGGGGTTTATGAGCGTGCGCGCGTGTGTATTTGTGTAAGGGGGGGTATGTATATGTGTGTGTATTTTTTCTCTCTTTTTTTAATTTGTTTTGTAGCAGTTTTCTTTAATCATTAATATACAAAATTATACTTTTTTTATACCCGTGGTATTTTAATGGATGCTTGTACATGTGTATTATCGTGTAGGCCTATTTAGTGTATGATGGAAGTAAATTATTAAATTGTACCTGTTGGTAGGTGCCGTCGTCCTCAACTTTGTTAAAATATTGTACATACAATTAACTGGAGCGCTTTCGGAAGTTATATTCCATCTTCTGCAGGTTGAGTTTCCGCTATTTGTTGTTGTTGTGTACGGTGATGTATACTCCAACTGTTTGTAGCAGCAACCGACTTGTATTTGACGATCTCGTATAATGGGTTTGACTGGGGTGCGTTCTCATTGAGAAGTGAGGTGTTGTTTGTTTCCTTTATAATTTCGAGGTCTTCAAATATATTTATCCCAGTCAAATCCATTATACGAGATCGTCAAAAGCAAGGCAGTTGCTGCTACAAACAGTTGGAGTAAACATCACCGTACAAAACAACAAATAGCGGAAACTCAACCTGCAGAAGATTGAAGATAACTTTCGAAAGTGCTCCAGTTAATTTTATATACAATATTTTAACAAAATTGAGGACGACGGCATCTACCAACAGGTACAATTTAATTTTTAACTTTCATCATATGACTTCACCTCAACGGAATTTGATATGAATTTTACTAGTATTGACTCTATTTAGTGTAGACATACATTATATATATTCATTGTTTTATACATGTTTATGTAGATGTGAGGCAATGTAGGCATTTGTTTCTATTACGTTTATTTTTATTTTTTATTTCTAGAAATATAATGCACGTACGGCCAAGCAAGCCCGTGCGTAATGTAAATGCAAATGTATTTTCTTTCTTCCGAAAAAAAAAGGCAATAAATTCCATATCATACCTATTTAATTAGTTAGTTATAGTGAAAGCAACAGTATGGCAGATGCTGTGTGCATGCTGTTAGGAGGGGAGTCAAGTGTGAACACACAAAGCTAGTACTACAGTGGGTGGGCGTGGCTCTGGTTATAAATTGTGGTATTTACAACTATTGTATTAATTTGTGTATGTTTAAGTCTCAAAGGCACGTCTCATTATATCACTATCTGTTTATATATATACATATATATATATATATATATATATATATATATATATATATATACACACATACTAGAAGTCCCGGCCACGCGTTGCTGTGGCTAAGGTATACGTTAAAAATTTAAATTATGTTGTTGTCTTTCAGCCAGATTACTTAAACTAATACTTACACACGACTTAATAATAAAGTAAACACTGAACACACTTAAATTATGAAATAATCAATATTTGTAATTCAATTGAAATTCGCGGTTGCAACAAAAAGCACAGCCATCTGGATCTCTCTTTGTTAAATAATAAACCAATTACCTTACCAAATTACCTTACACCGCCATCTGTAAAAATCGCATGGAACTCACAGATAATTATAACTCTTTGTTAAATAATAAACACATAATTTTCAATAAAAAAAATAATGCGACAATACATTTAGTTACAAACTACCCTAAGTCTCAAGTTGGATCAAACTGCACACAGTGTGCAAAATTTTATTAAAATCGGTTCAGTAGTTTAGGATTCCATCGCGGACAAACAACGTGACACGAAATTTTTATATGTTAAGATTATATATATATATATATATATATATACACACATACACACACACAGAATTTTAATGTTTACACATTTTTCTGTGCTTAAAGTTTTATTTTTCTTCTCCACTCGTCTCTCTCCATCCAATCCATATCCTCCAGTCCTCTTGCTCTTATTCCAGTTCTTATTTCCTGCATCCACGAGTTTCGAGGTCTTCCTCTCCTCCTTCTTCCAGGTGGACACCATTCCAATGTTTTCCTGGGCAATCTTTCTTCTTGCATTCGTCTTACGTGCCCATACCAATTCAATTGCTTATACCGTATATAATCCACTATTGAATAACCAATATTCATTTTTTTCTCTTATGACATTATTTCTTATTTTGTCTAATTTTGAAAATCTTGCTGCTCTCCTCAAGAAATCCATTTCCATCGACATAAGGTTTCGTTCTAAGCTTTTGTTGAATTTCCAAACTTCAGCTCCATATGTGACAGTACTTCTCAGTATTGAATTATATATTTGTAACTTATTTTCCCTGGTTATATGTATTCCATAAGACTCCATTCATCATTGCTGTTATTGCTCTACCTTTATTTATTCTGTTCTTAATATCACTTTCTTGTTTATCCTCTTTATCTAATTTTACTCCCAGATACTCAAATTTTTCACATCCTCTAATATATATATATATAAAGCGATAAAGCGTCACTGCTATAAAGTAAAAATATTCTCTTTAATTTGCTTACTTGTTATAGTCAGCTACTAGATGGCAGTGAAGATCGAGAGTTCTCGCGACATCTAGTAATAATGGAGAATACAATACATATATAAGAAAAATAAGTGTTTGAATTGGACTGGCCTGGTGGTGTAATGGATAACACGCTGAGGTAGAGACTCAGAGTTCCGGGTTCGAATCCCGTCCAGGCATTTATTTTTCTTATCATGCCATATATATATAAATATATTAACTGATAGTATATAAATAAGACGAGACTATATATACACATTAAAACTTGTTTAATCCGGAAAGTGAGTAATGCGGAAATATGTCCAATGTGAACAAATTTATTTGTCCCGGCAAAATAATAGTAGGTGTATTTATTTTGTATAAAACGGAATCTGTCCAACGCGGAACCGGAATGATATTTCTACACAATTCATAAAAAATGATTATAAGGCGGAAAGACAGAGAGAAATAAATTTCAAATGAAGAGGAAATCAAAATAAAAAATAAACAAATAATTAAATAAAATAAATGAAGAAATCAAGGAAGTAGTGTGGGAGTGTTTTACAAGTGCACGATAAAAAATCTCCAAATTTTGGGACCGATGATCGAAAGTCAAGCTCTGTTGCTACATTCCTAGATAATAACGATTTCAAGATATCTTCAGGTTGGTTGTACAGTTTTGAAAGACGACACAATGTAGTGTGCAATAAAATTTGCGGGAAATCAAAGGATGTGGACGAAAGTGTAGTTAGTGAGTGGAAACCGAAACTGCATACTTGAATTTCAGGATACGCGCCTAAGAGACATTTTTAACGCTGACGAAACGGACTGTTTTTTTGCGCGTTATCGTCGAAATCGCTCGTACATACTATACTTCACTTTTCAACTGCAGCGGAAGTATAATTAATCCAAGGTACGTAAAAAGACATATACGGTACTCTATAATCTAAGATTGATTAATAATTTTTTTTATAATGCGGAATTTGGTCTAATGTGGAAACAAAAATTGGTCCCATGCGATTCCACTTGAACACGTTTTATTATATATATATATATATATATATATATATATATATATATATATATTATAAATATATTTTTGACATTTGGCAATGAAGGCAAATATGATATGAAAAGAAAAATGAATGCTTGAGTCGGGATTTGAACTCGAGTCTCTAAAGTCTGTACCTTTAGCGCTCTAACCAACTGAGCTACCCAAGAATTCCAAGACAAACATACAATTTTCTTATACATGTAGTATTCTCAATTCACACAAGAGGTAGCGGAAAGATCTTCCGACTGCCATCTAGCGGCTAACATAACAGTTTGCAAATTATTAAAGAGAATATTTAAGTATACAAAGACAAGTAAATGTTTGTAAGAGGATTGCTTGGATAACGTAAGTGGTAGCGCACTGTGAAGTATCAATTCAGAGGTCCGCGTTCAAATCCCCGTCCAATAATTGATTTTTCTTCTTTTCATGTCATATTAGGCCTGCATTGCTCAATGTCAAAAATTCAATTTCAACATCGATATATATATATATATATATATATATATATATAATTCAAAATGCTTTGTTTAAATGTTATTATAGATAACTTATTGGTTGAAGTAACTGCGTTATAAATAAGTCCGCCTAGTTACTTTCTGAGAAAAGTAGGTGTGTAATTAGTTGCACGCTAGGCCACAGGAGGGCGTTTTTCATCATTATGCACGTCTGGAAATAAAAAAAATAGATTTGAATATAGTGGTGACGTCAACTCTTCTTAACTGTTGCGAGATGTGATTCTCAGATATCTCTGCTCTTTCATTTGGAAAAAAACATAGCCCCCTTCATTATTTTCTCTCCTTTCGTGCATTCATTCACCACACCGCATTCATTTCAAAAAGCATGCAAAAATGTAACCTTGCATTTACCCCATACATACTGTGACTTGGATAGCAAACAAAAATCTTTACTGCCTTTTCTCTAAACAAAATTCTTTTTTGCCTTTTTAAAATATCCAGATTATTGTTACTTTCACATAAATAGTAGTGTGTTTTAATAATACACCATTCGAAAAAATAAACATTTGGAAATATGAACCAAAATTAAAATTTATAACACCGCAAAATGTTCCATTCTGATTTGAAAATATCTCAATTTAAAAGAAATTGGAAAATATTTTGCAACATTTGAAGCGAATTTTTTTTTCCAAGTTCCAATCATACATCATCCGCAAGCGCCAAAAAACGCGAAGCGGTTTACACTATGGAATCCTGGGATGCAGCCAACATATACAAGATATTTCTTCTTCTTCCTTCCTAGTATTAGGACAAGGCCTGTTACGATCCTATAGAAAATTTTCCCTTATGGGAAATTCTCGTATAAGACTTGAAAGCATAATAATAGTCCCTTCGATTAGTTGCTGGCCAAAGGAAGGCAAGACCAGTGATGGGGCTGCCATCTTATAGCCTCTGGTCAGGCTTTTCTGGAGAAGAAAAGAAAATAAAGGAAAGACAAAATGGAAAAAAGGAAGGACTCCCTAGCCCTCGGATGCCCTAATAGCGTTGGGATCGAAAAAACAAGAGTTAACCAAGAGAGGTTAGATAGTAAAGTTAAAAGAGTGCAAAACACAAGTAAGTGGAAGAAATGTTTTGCACAGCTTGGGCACCTTGTGGTCGTCATCCACATATCCCCTAGATGAGGACCCCTGAGGTAAACGAACCTAAAAGCTAACCCAACGTAATTTAAGTGCTCTAATCTGTGAAAGACCAACCAAAAAGCTAACCTAACGCGATTTAAGCACTCTGCCCTATGAAAGAATGCATCGCCCTAAAAAAAAGGGTAAGTTCTCAAATTTTGAAGTATATGTATATATTTAATTAGTAGATACTCTAGGTTGGCTGGACTGGATCTTGCATAGAATAATCGTTAAAATCAATATGGCTGACACGTCTTCATGCTGCTATACATGTAGTTAGATATAGAAAATATTGAAATAATCGATAGAAAAATGTAACAATCATTGCAAATGGTGAGAAATAATTTGAAAAATGAAACCCTAATAATATAGTTTCATAGGAGTTTATGAAGTAATTAAAAATGTCGCGTCACAGAATGTAAAATTTAGCAAGATAAATAACTGCATTTCAAGAAAAAATTACCTGTTCGAAGTAAAATCTAAATCCAAGCTTATGTGTCCACTTAAAACCATAGTCCATCACCCAGGAATTACGTAGACTCACCGAATTCCCCATCAAATCCAATATATAGTTCCATTTTGCTAGTACAAGGAATATAATGTTTCTTTTGTTAAATTGGAGAAATTTAATATCTGAAATTAGAGAAATTTGATATCTGATGCCAGTTTATTTAAAAGCGTCGAACTGTAGTGAAAACA
The DNA here is from genome assembly GCA_030220185.1 of Diploptera punctata. NCBI lineage: Eukaryota > Metazoa > Arthropoda > Insecta > Blattodea > Blaberidae > Diploptera > Diploptera punctata. The sequence continues at coordinate 3,511,065 of JASPKZ010001610.1, forward strand.
AATCATGGATAATCTTAAGTCAGCTCATTACCTACTTATATATTGTTGTATAATTTGAAATAAATTTAAAGAATATCTATGGATTCATTTTTCCATTATTTGTTTTAAATAATACATAAATTGACGGCGTTATGCATCAACCCGATATGCGCCATTATGTTAGCTTAGAGAAAAATATGTATAAAGTTTATGTCAATATTCACTATTTACTGTAGCGTCAAACTACAATACTGGATGTTTTAAGTTATTATCCTTGTTAGACAGTCATGAATCAACAGTATAAGAGCTAGAATATTTGGCGCTTAACTGCAATGATCCAAAATTTATATTAGAATTTCTGATGATCTGGTTTCATACATGTTTGTTGCAAAACACAGAATCTCTGATAGGACTGATGGCGTTTACATTCTCTTAAATAATAACGCTATTGAAAAGAAGCCCTACTGACTTTTAAAAGTAGTATTTAAATTCCCAATAAAAGTCGTCTTAAACTAAAAGACGCCATTTGCAAAGATAGAAGCCAAGGCTTCCAAGCATTTGGTGCGCGGGAATTACAACGTATATAAGAGAAAAATTTGCGTCTAGATTGGAACTCGCCCCGGTAGCTCAGTTGGTAGAGCATTGCTACGACAAACCAAAGGTCTGGGGTTCGGGTCCCGGTCTGGGCGAAAAGTTTTCTCTTCAAATGAATACGTCTATATTTAAAGATTTGGAAATAAAATTGTGTGTACACTTACTTCATGAGCCAGTGCCATAGATGACATCAAAATATATATTTTTAAATGACACTTAGCCTGTTGATGCATAATATATTCAAATTAAATTAATGTATATTATAGCCTATATATTTTATAGGATATATTGCCAACTTATGATTACTTAAATCGTATGGTATATGCCTACATTTCGACAAACCAAACATGGCGGTTTGATAGAGTAAATTCTTAATTCTGGGTTTCAGGTAAACCCCCCACTTATAATGTATTTTATAAATTGTTGTAGAACACCATACTCGATTTGTTTTAATAACATATACTGAGTTTGGTTGTGAAATATGAAAAACTGCGACCGTTTTAGAGCGATTTTTAAATTTTTGTTTCAGTCGAATTCCTACACCTAATGACCCTAAATTGCCTGTTAATTCGACTTGATTTTTTTAATTAATTGCTACATGCCAAGTTTGGTTTTAATACAATAAACATTGCGGATGCTAGAGCGTTAAAACACACACACACATTAAAAGTTAAAATGTTAAAAAACACAAAATTTGTACCTGAAATATCAGGTGTCCCAATTACAAAATGCTGTGAAACATCAAGAAGGCCTTTCGGAACATATGTTCCATCTTCTGCTTGTATAGTGGAATTACTATACAAGCATAAGATGGAACGTATGTTCCGAAAGGCCTTCCTGATATTTCACAGCATTATACATTTGACGACGACGAGTTAGATCTCGTTTACCAATTTTATGTTTTTTAACTTTTACACAGCGACTTCAATAGTGTTTCGTAATTAATTTTAAGGGTAAAGAACATATTGTGTCCGCTTTTGAATTGTGGAAATTTCAATTCTTTAAACAAAAAATTACTAGCAATAAAATACTGAATAATGAAGAAAATAAAAATTAAACATAATTTAAAATGTTGTTTTTCTAACCGGAATGAAAACACCTGGAAGGGAAATAGAAGTAGATTAATTAGAGAATGGAACAAAGAAAAGTACTTGGTTCTTGGAAACTGCCTGAAGCATTCTGTTAAAAGACATTTCTGCTTGCCAACTATTCTTTCACAAACGTTTATCTCCAGAGATTTTTTATTTTCACGAGTAAAATGTCTGTATTTTAAACAATAATAATCATCCTTAATCAGTGCTATTTGATAATTAATTGCAATTCAATAACGCAACCAAAAATCTAAGTAGATTCCTGTAGTCCAGTGGTTATCTGGCTTGACTTTGGATACGAGCTTCGCGATTTTAAAACTAAATGACAATCCAAGTGCACACAAATCCTACGTTGTGAAGGGAAGAATATCTGAGTGGCCCATGTCGTATAGAAAAGGGCATCAAATCCAAAAATGAGGGCCTCTGAGCATTATTTGACAATCCTTTCACAGCCAGATGTGAATTACCAAGTTAATGATCTATTTCTATTAGATAGAATTGCACAATACAGAGATAAATGGATGGACGACATCAGTACAATGGATAATAACAGAATCCCGAAACAGATTCTTCACTACAGACCACTAGGAAGAAGAAATGTAGGAAGATCCAGTAAAAGATGGGCAGACCAATTCTAACATGAGATCGGAACAGACCTTAAGGTCTAAATCCCTGATGCTGCTGATGATGATCTACTTGTTAAATTGGCAAAGTATCCTGTAGGATATATTGGTTTTATTTTATATCAATTTTTTTTATTTATTTAGAATTTTCATCATAGATATTTATTAACCAATCTTAATAATTAACATTAATGAGTCAGTAAAATACAAAGGAGTATAAATTGCTTAAATGTGTGGTGAATTAGACAACATTAGTAATAATTTTCAAATTCCATGGCGCGACTGGACTAGAAGGCCCTTGGCCTAAACACGTCGACGTGTGTTAATCACAGAGATAGTCGATCATCCAGCCAGTATAGGGGTAACATGTGGCCACCATATCGGGTCCTGCAGCTACTCATTGTAGCTACCGAAAATCCTCTCGACGCTTTCGAATTATGGAAATTCCATGAGAAAATTCCATATACGAAATTCCATGAGAAAATGTCTTCCCCATGGAGAGTGGAACAAGCGCAAGTCCCACAGCTATGTGCCAAGGCATCTTGCCTTAACCACTCGGCTAAGACGCGGGACGGTAATACATTTTAGATTTACAGGTTTTGTTTTCACTGTGGTTCGACACATTTAAATAACTGTACCAGAAATCAGTGCATCGCTAATTTAAAGGTAAAAATGTAACTCTTTTTATTCTTTTGAACTCGTGATTTCTAAATATATTAGCGAGTTCATCACGATCGACCCGAATTGACTTAAATTGTTACTGTCCCAGATGACTAGTGACAGCCACTTTCGTCTCTTGTTCCGACATTCACGGATTTAGACCCGGCTCGGGGTCAATTAATTTATACGGGCATGAAAATCTTGGTATGGCTTCCATCGGAAGGGAAGTAAAGCTGTTGGACACGTGTTGTACATTTACGGCACGTAAAAGAACATCAAGTATCTAACCGAAAATGTGTCGCTCTTTTCATATCAAGATTTAAAACTGGACTCGCGTGACCTGAGTTGTTAAATAACGTTATTAAATAAAATAACGAATTCTCTAGCACTATCGAACCCGGAGGTTTATGGCCGCGCGGACATAAGTCCGACATATATCCCTTTACTGAACTAATATTTTCCAATCACTGCCTACATAATTTTCGAGTGTGTAAAGAGAGAATCTCCATCTCGGGTGGGTATGTAAAGGGATATATCTCCATCTCGGGTGGGTATGTAAAGGGATATATCTCCATCCCAGGTGGGTAAACAGAGGCATCTCCAAAATTGTGAACAAATGAATTGTCTACTTAGAAAGAAAGAGTTTTTTCTGTGTCAAAAAAAGTATTGATTTTGTACCTTATAGTGACAATGGGATTTGTATATTTCAAAGTGTATTTAATGGTAAGTCATAATTTTGGATTCTTGGTGCGTAAAAAAAGTAAAATTGGGATGGAGATATCTCTCTTTAAACACCCATCCGAGAACTCATTTTCCTCAAGTAATGGTTACTTCCACTATTCTAATTCGTATGGCGTATTCACTGCTAAACTGTGGAATTCCCTACCACAATATATTAGAGGCTGCCGGACATTAACTTCTTTAACCCCTAAATTGGCAATGTATCCTAAAAGATAGGCTCTACATTGCTTTAATTTATTCAACACTAGCTAATACCTGGCGTGCGCTACTACGCCTAAATAAATAAATATTAATGTGTTTTTTATGCTTAGTTGAAAAAATAAAAGGAAAAAAATAAATTATATCCTAATTATTTTTAGATTCCCTATGCTGATTAGCCGGCATTGCCAGGGAATATACTTATCCCTATCTTCTTGGCATAAATGAGATGAAAGACAAATTTCGTTTTCGTGAGTTATCCGTGAAAGAATACCTGCCGTGCGCTGATACGCTTGCCCGGGAATCTACTTATCCCGATCTTGAAATCAATAAAAGATAAAAATGGTTAATGTGAGTTATACGTAAAAGATAAAGTATATGTTGTCGCGAACTTTTTTGTAGAGTTTTTTTTTTAATTCTGTGTAGGCCTATGTTAATTTTGTGTATTTGTTTTGGTTTAGGAAGCGTAAGCCATTTAGGCGTCCAAAAAGGATTTTTCTCTACAAAAGATTATTTTAATGGTGAAGGGGTTGTAATAATCACTCTCATACCATATAACCTTCCCCTTTTTTGCAAAAAAGTCCCGTCACAATCGGATCAACGGTATGGCAGCGCATAAAATACAAACATACATTAATTTTATATATCAGATTAAATAATCAATTGAGTTGGTGTCTACTTGATGAAAATCCATATTTATTAATTAATATTAGATTGTTTATAAAACAAAAGAAAAACAAACGAGTATAAATTACTTAAATTTGTATCAAATAACACAATAATATAAGATACGCCTAATATGTTAGAGTTTATATGATTCTGTTTTCATTTCGGTCCGAACGATGTAAATAACTGGCTGGAGAAATAATTATGCCGCTAATTTAAGGGTTAAAATAAATGTATTAAATTTACTAAATGAAAGAATGATTACACTTGCAATCGATTTGGTGACAGAAAAATTAAATGTTTTCGGGGTTTTCTTCTTCAAATTCTTTAATTATAGGATTTTCATCCTGTTTATTTCCCAAATCACTCCTTGGAGGACGACGTCTTCGGGATTTTCGTTCATCTAAAAACATTGATTTGATATATTTTAATTTGTTTAATTATTTAAAAATTTACTTATAATTCTTTATTCTATTTTATATCTAAGTTCGTAGGAACATTTTCGAACCAAAGACAGACGAACAGACAGATGAATTCTACATAACAGTGAGCTACATGATATTTAAGGGAAACCAGATGTAATAAGAACAGTTACGTCTCATAGGCTACGTTGGGCAAAACATGTGATACGAATTGTGAATGAAAGAGGAGCATGGAAATTTCACCTAAGGAACACAAAGAGAAAGTGTCCACTAGGTAGGCCAAGAATAAGATAGAAAAACTATGATTCGACAGACCTACAGAAATGTCTGTATGGGCCTCAAAAAATTACAAAAGAATATGGATTGAAGATATCTGCAAGAAAACAAAAATTATGCATTTCAAGGCAAATATCCTATCAGAAGTAAAATTGTACTTGACAAAATGTAGGAGCAGGTGGATAATTTTACATATCAAAGATACAATATCTCATATGAAGAAGAAAAAAGGATGTAAATACAAAAATGTGCTTTTTTAAGGATTCTAGGGTTAGTAAATTCTATCTTCAACCCACAGATAGTCCAAAAAATATTCAAGTCTAAAAGCGTATAAAACACTGGCTCTTCTAACTCTTTTGTATGGTAGCGAAACATGAATATATCTTCCTGAACTGAGATATCTTCGGAGGACTGCTGGATACGTATTACTATATCATAAGAAAATTAAGAAATCTTAGATTAATTACACACAGAACCTTTAGAAAACATAATTTCTTATTGTAAGTAAAGATGGATGCAGCATGTTCATCGAATGGTGGATCATATAATACCCAAACAAATGTTAAGCTATCAACCTTGCAGGAAGAAGACCAGGACGTCCATTCAAAATACTTTTGGATCGTGTTTCAATTGAGGGCGAAACAGGTTAACAAGTGACCTATATCCATTATAATGGAGTATGATGATGATGATTCGATTGAGGTTAATTATACAGGGGATGACTGGAAAACATTAGCTCAGGTTAGGGATATCTTGAGAATTTATATCAGCGCGACTATGAATGAGATGCACAAAGAAATTAAACACAGGCTCAATTCTGGAAATGCATCCTATTATGCATGAAAGGGACACTTGTCGTCCCAACTTCTTTAAAAAAAACGTTAAACTTAAAATATATAAAACTGTTATTTTACCAGTTATATTATATGGATGCGAAACACGGATTCATACTTTAAGGGAGGAAAGGAGATTACGAGTATTTGAGAATAAAGTTCTTAGGAACATTTTTTGGACGAAAGAGAGATGAACAGACGGGTGAATGGGGAGAAGACTTACATAACAGTGAACTACATGGTCTTTATAGGAAGCCAGATGTAATAAGAACAGTTAAGTCTCGTAGACTGCGATGGGCAGGACATGTTGCACGAATAGGGAATGAAGGCGTGCATGGAAACTTCTTGTTGGAAAACCAGAGAGAAAACGCCAAGAACGTGGTGGGAGAATAACATTAACCACGATTTGAAGGAAGTAGATTATACAGGAAATTATTGGAAAATATTTTCTCAGGATAGGGATGTACGGAGAGCTTATGTACGCGCGGCCAAGAACCTACGAATTTGATAGAGCCAGGGAGTTAGTTAGGGATGTATGGAGAATTTATGTCAGCGCGGCAAAGAACTTCATGTTTCTGTAGTGCCAGTGATTCAGTTCTCTTCTTGCAGACATATCTGCCCATGGCCGATATTCTAAAATGAATTTTCTTATGATGTGTATAAAATTGGGCTAATGTCTACTTTTATAGAAGGCCTTGAGTTCAACTTATGTAAAATTAATTTCTTGATATTACGAAAGGAAGATCCTACATACTAACATATTTCTGAAAGTATTTGTAGGTTTTATCTTCGATTTGCAGATAGTTCTTTGTGAATTCGTTCCTGCTCCATTAATCATTACTTTGACTACAAACATCGCTTTTCAAATATTCTTCGTTTCACAGAGAACATCTCAATAATTCAACAAATGACCTCATACCAAAAACCACTGACAGCTATTCACTACGTTTCTTCCACAAAAAACGGAATAATGGAATTATAAATGTTCGCTTTTCATATCTAAACCATCAACTGGATTTCAGTTAACTTTTGGTATTTTGAAAGGAAGCGTCTGCAAGCGTTCATTAATTTAATATCTGATAACTGTTTAAAAACATTTACAACGTACATAAATCAAAGCAAACTAATTACGTCTGTCACAGTGTTATTCTGTTTGTTTTCTACAATGCAAATTCACTTCATAAATCAATAATATATGTTAATATATTAACGCCACTTCATAAATCAATAATATATGTTAATATATTAACGCCACTTCATAAATCAATAATATATGTTAATATATTAACGCTGTAATTATACTAATAACTAGGGCAAGGATCTTCATGCATTTGCATCTTCTTTATCAATGAATGTGAAGGACCCCATATAAAGTAAAATCAATGTGACATTTAAAACTAATAAAACTCTACAAAATATAATAAAAAACAATAAAACCAAAACAAAAAAAGAAAAATTATCAGGTGTATATAAATTGAAGTGTGGCACATGTGACAATGTCTATATAGGACAAACTGGTAGACCTCTTATCTCTCGGATAAAGGAACACACGAGAGCATATAACAGACATTTAGAAAATTCAAAATATGCTAACCACCTATTCCAATTTAATCATTGTTTCGATCCAAATTTTGAAATTTTACATATTTGTGATAAGGGTAAGAAGTTAGATCTTTTGGAGGCTGTTGAAATTAATAAATTTAAAAGTAGTAAAAACTGTTAAATTCTCAACTTCATTTCAATGAATCCCCTTTGTTAAATTAAAAAAATTAAATAAATATTGTTGTATTGTTGCTTAGATCAGTTGGAACACAATTCATAATTTGTTAACATGTCTGAAGAAGGTACAGTGTACCGAAACAGCTGTCACTGAATTATATAATAAATATGAAAATCAAATAAAACTACGTTTTATTTTTATTTAATTAATAAAATGTAAAATCTGTCTCCAGAATAAAATTTTAGAGAGACCTAATACATTTAAATATCTTGGATATTATCTCTCTATCTGGGATGAAAAAGGGGCACGCCATAGCGTAATGGTTAAGACACTGCGCTACAAACCGGAAGGTTGAGGGTTCGAGTCCCGGTGGAGTCAGGATTTTTAAACTGACCCAAACCTTCTGGTGGCACCATGACCATGGGGTCAACTCAGCCTCTAACTGAAATGAGTACCAGACGCTTGTTCTGGAGTAAAGGCGGCCGTCACGCAGACTGACAACCCGGATGACATCAAGTGCCGATTGTCTAAAAAACAGTGGGAGCCTTAACCTCCTACTACCCTAAGGGTCTCCTGAGGTCTATGGTGGGATCACTTTACTTTACTTTTATCTGGGATGAAAAAGATATCCCTCAAAAAGATACTAGTTATAATAAAAGTTTGGGAATTATTAATCAAGTTATGAAATCATCCAATGTACAAAAAAACACCAGATTTCGTTTATATAACACTTTGGCTAGACCAGTGTTGACCTATGGTAGTGAAGCATGGACACTAAAGAGACAACATGAAAGCAGAATAACGGCTTGTGAAATGAGATTCATGCGCAGAACAGCGGGTTACACCAGAGGGGATCGGAAAAAGAACACCGATATCTTAAAAGAATTGAAGACTACGCCAATTTTGGAATATATTAAACAGTACCAACTAAATTGGAAACACCATCTTGTAAGTATGAGTTCAAATCGGATCCCCAAAGCTGTTTATAATTATATACCAAGAGGACAAAGATCTCTGGGCCGTCCTATGAAACGCTGGAGGGAAAATTTTCTATAGGATCGTAACAGGCCTTGGCCTAATACTTGGAAAGAAGAAGAATAAGAACTATACAATGCTCAGTTAGATATAAATGCATTTTGGCGGAAAAGGATATTAAACAGACAACATTGTGGTTGCATTTATTTACTTTTTTGTCAATTTTTTTTTTTGTATATTGCATTTTTTGTGTATTTAATAGCATACTACGCTGCTACGCCTAAATGATTGCAAATTAATATGTTTTTATGTTTAGTTGAATAAGTAAAATGAAAAATAATTATAAATTTTTATTTTTAGATGTCCCGTGCCGATTACTCGGCGTTGCCCGGGAATCTACTTATCCCGATCTTCTCGAATTAAATGAGCTGAAATACGAAAATTAATGTGTTTTAGGTTTAGTTAAATTAGTAACAGAAAAAATTATATCGTAATTATTTTTAGATACTCCGTGCTGTTTACCCGGCGTTGTCCGGGATTCTACTCATCCCAATCTTCTTGGCATAAATGAGCTTAAAGACAAAATTCGTTATTTTGAGTTATTCGTAAAGAATACCCGTCGTGCGCTATGCTTGCCCGGGAATCTACTTATCCCGATCTTCTTGGCATCAATGAAAGATAAAAATGTGAGCTATCCATAGAAGATAAACATATGCTGCCGATGACTTTTTTGTAGAGTTTTTTTGAGATATCTGATTCTGTGTATATTAATTTTTGTGTATTTGTTATGGTTTAGGCAGCGTAAGCCATTTAAGCATAAAAAATGGGACTTATTTCATGTTTTTCACTACAAAGGTGATTTTTAAGTGTGTAAGAGTTCAGTATCACAACTCTCTTACAGCCTATGTTTATCCCGGGAATCTCCTGATCGATTTGCAAAAAGCCCCATTACAATCGGATGAACGGTATGGCAGCGTATAAAATACAATCAAACAAACAAACAAACAACCATTCATTTTTAGATTTAGATTTAGATTTATTTATTTATTTAGCCTGGTGGAGTTAAGGCCATGTGGCCTTCTCTTCCACTCACCAGGGCAAACATATAATACATCAGAATATAACAATCTCAATTAACTCTAATATTAAATACTAAATAAAAATTTGATCAAAAATATAATATCTATTATATTACGATCTATAATGCAACTAGTTAATGTTTGTTAAAATTAAGACTAAAACTAATAATAAAATGTATACAAGCAAGACATATTAAATTGTCCCTGTCTAATGTATATAAAAAACAAAGGAAAATAATGAGATATAGAAAACTAATTTTACGTTTATACAATATTTAAAACAAAACAAAACAATAGAAAATATTTGTTAATCTTAATATTATTTTCATAAATAATTAAATTTATTAATTGTTAAAAGAATACTATCAGTGAGGTGTATAAGTTAGTATGTTATTAAATAATTCTTTAATTTGTTTTTGAAGGATGTTATAGTTTGACAGTCTCTGACATAGGGCGGAAGGGAATTCCATGTTTTGGTAAGTGAGACCGTAAAAGATAATGAATAATATACAGTGTGATGAGGAGGGATATAAAGGACAATGTGCTGATGGGATCGAGTGTCAAGATTATGTGTGTCGGATAGTCTGATGAAGCGGCGTGATAAATAATTAGGCGATGATGTGTGAAGGATTTTATAGAGAAGGGATAGTGAATGGACAGTTCTACGATCTCTTAGACGAAGCCACGATAATTGTTCCAGGGACGGTGTAACATGGTCAAATTTGCGAATACCACAAATAAAACGTGCGCAAGACTTATGAACACGTTGAAGTCTTTGAGTGAAAATAATATTTAAGTCTGTAAAAAGAGTGTCACAATAATCAAAATGGGGCATTGCAAGTGTTTCTACTAACATTTTCCTAAGAGCGAATGGCATACAATTTCTTACGCGATTTAATGAATGTATTATTGAGAAGACTGTTTTGCATGTATGGTTTATTTGTGTATTCCAATTTAAGTTGTTGTCAATAAATACTCCTAGAATTTTTATTGTCTCACTATAAGGGATTTGAACTCCATTTAGTGACACATGCGAGACTGTGTTTAGGTTAGTTGTAGATAATAGTCTCTGGTGACCCATTACATATTAGATCAAAATAAAGATTGAAATTGTAAGTATATTTCTTTCTTTTCGATTAACGAGATCACGGCCTACTAACTTTCCATTGTCATCTCTTTTTCTAAAACAGTGATAGCTAATAAATTAATTGTGACATCGATAATCAATTTTTGATATTTTGTAATAATGCTTTTTTTGTGGAAAGTGAAGACCATAATGAAATAATGATTCGAGTTGGTCATGACTGTATATATCGTGAAGTCGTTTTCCTCGACTCTTTCCTGCCTTTTTTATTCATCACAGTTAATTTCAGCGCAGTTTCCGTGCTTCCATTGTTTATAATTAGTAAAAAAGGAACCGTCCTTAGCTTATAACAATGCAGACGGCCCTTTTCTTACAAACGTGCACTGAATATAAGCGTAGTAATCCTTTGTGTGACGTCAACAGCTAACTGTATAATTAGGATATAACGTCACAGCTTTATGCATAATACACAACCTCATTATTATTAGATTTTATAAAACATGCACATACTTTATTTTTCAATTGAAGCAACAACTAACAGTACATAAAATAAGTAAATTTATACTGTATGAAAAAGTTCGAAGTTTTAATTGAATTATCACGTACTTTATATGATGAAAAAAATATATATAATGAAAAAGGACAGTTATGTCAAGTGAGGGAAATTTTGAATAAGTGGTTTGAATTCAAATACCTAGGAACAATAGTTACAAATAGGAATGCTTGCACAAAGAAATTAAATATACAGTCAATTCTGGAAATGAGATGCACAAAGAAATTGGATATAGGATTAATTCTGGAATAGCATATTACCATGCGAGGTTTGGAAGTGGTTTTTACAAAAGCGAGGAAAATGTTCAAAAACGGAGCGAAAGCATTACTTCTGTTACTTCTGTTGATGATGGGAACAGTCCCGAAAGCGTTACAGATAATTAATATTTAAGTTGAAGAGACGGACCTTTTAGGTAACTATTTCATAATTTTATATTATAATTTTTAATTTTGAGAATACAAAGCGTAAAAATGAACTTCCTTAGAAGAACAAAAGACTGCACAAGATTGGGTTGGATAAAGAATGAAGATATAAGAACAGAGTTAAATATATATCCACTGAGTGATAAAATCAAAGAATATATAGATAAATGGGTTAGACACGTAGAAAGAATATATGTAACAAAATTACCACAAGCAGCATTTAACGACAAGCCAAGAGGTTCAAGGAATGTAGGAAGGCCAGCGAAAAGATGGAGAGAACAACTGTGAGGCGGAACACGCAATTTGCCTAGCCCGTGAAGTGAAGAAGATATCTGTAGTAAAATAGAAACGTTAATACTCTTTTTAGGCATTCTATAGATATAAAAAATGTTATTCCTTGTGAAATGAAGGTAAGAGGATATTAAAGCGAAAAAGTGAATTCTTATAAGATTGAGGTTTAAACGCGAATAAAAAATCGATTTTTCTTCCTCATACCAACAAAATATTGGTGGAATATCGAAGTCGGGCTCAGCGCAGAAGAGGGTGAGAAGAAAATGAATTTAAAGTCTGTAGAGGGGAAGCTTTGTACAATCGAATTTGTGTGACGCTGTGACCCCATCTGCAGACATGACGTAATCTCGTTTAAAGTGCAGATATGTGGAGACGGAACCAGCATGTTACGCAAAAACTACGGGCACGCACGCACGCACGCACACACACACAGCATATTATATATATATATATATATATATATATATATATATATATATATTAGGGTTATAACTTTTTGGACTTTTGTGAAATAAAATATTTCCTGTGCAATGAATGGGTGAACGTTTGCTTAAAACCATTGGAAAAAGGCCTTCATTTCACTGAGCTTCAAGAAAAGGTCACCCGCAAATATATTTATATATCAATATTATTATTGATTTGGGGGTGACATTTCCTTGAAGCTCAGTGAAATAAAGGCCTTTTTCAATGGTTTTAAGTAAAAGCAATCATTGCACAGTAAATATTTCATTTCAACAAACAGTCCAAACATTTATTACCTTTTTTTTTTTACTTTTGTGAAATATAATATTTCCTGTGCAATGAATGGGTTTAAATATTTCCTGTTCAAACAATGGGTGAACTTTTATTTAAAACCATTAAAAAAGGCCTTCATTTCACTGAGTTTCAACAAAATGTCACTCCAAATATATTTATATATCAAACCATCATTCATAGTAATTCTGCCCGAGGGCAGGTCCTCCACTGCAATCATAGCATTTCCATGCTATGCTTGCAGCTTTACTAAGGAATTGTAGGTGTGGTAACTTCCCGTTGCTTTCCACACCTGTGAAGGATGATGGCCATATGATTTCGGGGACCGTTTGGGCCTTAAGGTTTTCCTGACATTTGTCTTACAGATGAGAAAAAAACCCGATAAAACCTCACCCAGAAAAACTGCCCCGACCAGGGATCGAATCCGGGCCCGCTGCGTGACAAGGCAGCACGCTACCTCGAGACCACAGCGGTGGACTATATATCAATATTTAATAATTATTTAGGGGTAACCTTTTCTTGAAGCTCAGTGAAACGAAGGCCTTTTGCAATGGTTTTAAGTAAATGTTCACCCATTCAGTGCACAGGAAATATTTTATTTCACAAAAGTCCAGAAAGTTGTAACGCTAATACATATATAAGGAAACCTTTCCTTTCCGATGCCTATAACTATGAATCACACATACACTTCTTTGGCCACGACATAGAAGGCCTCCCTAGGAGTGATCAGCTCAATGACATAGCCTCCTCCGAGAGAACACAACATTAAGACCAAACACACATGTGATTATGCTTATGATGGCCAGATGATGTTCAGAGACCGTTTGGACCTTAAAGTTTCCTGACATTTGTCTTAAAAAAACCATAGTATGAAAAAATATATAATATGGTTTATAGATTGAAGACTAGCTTTTTTTAATGCTAGATGGTCTTTATAGGAAGCCAGGTATAAGAACATTTAAGTCTCATAGACTGCAACGGGCAGGACATGTAGAACGCATTGTACCTCACTGATTGGACTTAATGCCGTTTATGTATACAAGTAAGAGATCGAAAACTATACATAAGGACTTTATTAAAAGTAAATGTAAGATACATACAATGCTATTCACAAATATGGATCGTACGGGCAGTAAGCTGTACGTGCTCTTGACAGTCCGTTACAATTAGTTGGTGTTTGGTAATAATATACTTAAAAAAAACAAAACAAAAAAAAAACAAAACAAAAAATAAAGAAAAAACAATAATATTACAATTGGATATCAATACAATTACATTATACATTTACTTAGTTATGTAGAATTATTAAGAATTAGTGGTATTGCAATTTGTTAACATATTTATTCATTCCTGAATGAGTGTTGTTCTTATTTTCAACATTTTGTCCAGAAATCTACCCAAGTTTATCCAGTTGTCTGGGTTTACCGGTAACTCGTAGCATGCAAATCTTTCCCGATTTGAATTTAGAAATCTTTCCGGTAATAACTGACGCCTTCAATATTCTAAATCGTTACATTTTCCCAATATATGTATCTCGTCTTCAAAGCTCCCGCACATAGGACATATTCGCATATCGTGATCGTCGCTAATTTTTAAAAATGTCCATGCCCCTAACCTGAACCAAGCAAACCCTGATCTCTCTTTAAATCCTAGATTGAGTACATAAGATTCTTTTCCCCAAACTTGTTTTAGGTCTCTTTGTAAAAAGAGTGGTCGTTTTCCCGCACATTCGGCCTAAATATTTTGTCGGTTAATATCTAAGTACCTACTTATTATTTTTCTCCACACATTCTTGCGATTTTAAGTCGCTTTTTCCCATACCCAACCCATCCCAATCTTTTTGGAGTTCTCTCCTAACCTCGTCTGCCCAGAATTTTCCATTTGCATTCCTAATTTGGTGGTCGTAACAAATTGCTCTGAGCATTGTTTGTTCACATTGGATTAGCTGCAACCAGTACTTGAGTACACGAATTTTGCAGTTTATGCCGTCCTGAAATGACCCAAATTCATATAAAATTCCACAGCTAGAAACGGCTTTACTAAGTCCTGTAATATATTTTAGAAAATGCGTATATACCTTATTTAACTATACACAAAGAGAGGCGCGCTCATACCGCGTATCTAGATGCCCGGAGCCTGACTTAGCATCACACTGTACCAGATTCGATTCCTGCTTATAACACACAAACTCTTCTCGCGATCCCTCGTTTCGCAAGATTAACTCAGTAGCTACTTAATGAGAAATAGCGAAATCCAGTTATGAAAACTGAAATTGACATTGAGATTGCAGCACACTATCTACGTAACTAGTTAACTGTCTCCTGCTTTCCAGAGATAACAATTCTGTCGGCGTCTTAAACCCTGAAGAAAATCTACTGAACCCGCGAAGTTCGGAACTGGAGGCGAGTATGATAACCATGTCCATGGGGAGTGACATCATGCATTGGACAGCGCCGTGTCTATGAGAAAAGTTGGACGCGTTATTTTATAGTATATTAGCTAATACGCGGCGTGCGCTGTTACTCATAAATAAATGCTAATATGTTTTAACCACCAGCCGTGCACTGTTCGGGAATCTGCTTATCTCGATCTTCTTGGCATCAAAGAAAGACAAAAATGGTTATTGTGAGTCATCCGTAGAAGATAAACATATGCTGTCGCGGACTTTTTTGTAGAACGTTTTGAGATGTTCAATTCTGTGTACCTTAATTTGGTGTATTTATGGTTTAGGCAGCGTAAGGCATTTAAGCGACAAAATAGTAACTTTGTTTTTTCACTACAAATGGTGATTTTTGTGGGGGTGAAGGGGTTGAGTATTACAACTCTCTTATATCCTATGTTAATCCCTGGAATATCCTGAACATTTTTCAAAAAGCCCCATCTCAATCGGATGAACAGTATGGCAGAGCACGGTTGTCCGGGAATCGACTTATTCCGATCTTCTTGGGATCGATGAAAAACAAAAATGGTTATTGTGAGTTATCCGTAAGAGATAAACATATGCTGTCGCGGACTTTTTTGTAGAGTTTTTGATATATTCAATTCTGTGTACATTAATTTGGTGTATTTGTTATGGTTTAGGCAGCGTAAGCTATTTAAGCGTCAAAATAGGGACTTTATTTCACGTTTTTCACTACAAAGGGTGATTTTTAGGGGAGAAGGGGTTGAGTATCACAACTCTCTTATAGCCTATGTTCATCCCAGGAATCTTCTGAACATTTTGCAAAAAAACCATCAAAATCGGATCAACGGTATGGCCGCGCATAGAATACGAACAAACAAACATACAAACAAACCAACAAACAAACAAACAAACAAACAAACAAACATTGATTTTTATATATAAGATTACGATGCGAGGTTGGGAAGTGTTTTTTACAGAATCGAGGAAAATGTTTAAAAACCGAGCGCTAGCGAGGTTTTAAACATTTTACTCGATTCTGTAAAACACTTCACAAATGTTCGTTGAACATTATTTTTTGCGTGATGGTGTTTTCAAAATAATAAATAATAGTAAAATAATAAAATCTTTGTTGGAAATATTTGCGTTTCATTATAAACAATTGACAAACGTTAACAGTGTGGGCAATGTTTATTAGTTGAAACAACAGGAGGCCGTGAGACTAATTTAGTAATAAGGTGCGGCAAATACGTATTTATTGTTTGAAATAAAGTTCAGTTCATTTAAAATGTAGTGATTTGTTTCGTATAATATATATTAAAACTACCTTTTGGATATTTTTTTGTACATACATTGTACGTAGTTTACATAGAGGGCAGTGGTTTTACTTCCCACAAGCGTTTTGTAATATGAAATATTTCAGTATATAATTATTTTACTTCAGTATAGTTATTTTATTTCAGTGTAGTTATTTAGGTTGGCAACCCCGAAATGTAGGAAGTTGAACTTTCAATTATGCTGTAATTACGACAAAACGCACCATCGCGCAAAAAATTATAATAAATATATCAGTTAGTTACTTTTTTTTACATCTATCGCTGTAAGGATGAAAATAACAAGAGAATAACGAATGCACTTTTTGTACAAAAAACGATACAGCTTGAGGCTAAATCGTTATTCCATTGTTTTGGAACACAAGTCGTAAAATTAAAACAGCGAATAGATGTAATTTAGATACTAACTTTAGAGCTTCTAGGTTGCTAAAACAGGTTACATGCACTACACAGTATTCTTAATTACGGGAATTTCAAAGAGAAATCTCATTAACTTCCATAATACTGTGCGTTCTTGTTGTTCATTTCTATAATCTAAAGAGTATCAAAAAATAGTTGGAAACCTTCTTTCAACACGAAATAATATGTTCGTAATTAATATAGTAAACTTTTGAAAGTATCCGTCACGCAGGAATTGCGTAAACTAAGCGATTCCACAAGTCGAATTTATGATCCAATTTTGCTGGTTTACGTAATATATTTTTCTCTCTCTTAGTTAAATTGTATGGTATACAGTTAGAAAGCGAGGGGAAAAACAGCAGTTAAACTTACGTTATATCTTTTCAAAGTCCTATGCAACAACCGCATGCGCCAGAGTTCATAGAGCCAGCGATAATCCACCATCGAACCACATATCGATGATCATCCTTACCACATATCGATGATCATCCTTGCCACATATCGATGATCATCCTTGCCACATATCGATTATTATCGATATCGTAATAAAGTAATGCTAGATAGCAGCACGTCGCTATGAAATTTTAATGACAAATCTTTATAATAAATCCCCAAATCTATGTTAAAGAAATACATTAATAATATTAAAATTGCCAAACGTTTATTAAAAATGGGTGGACACTTACTTATCACTTTCTAACGCCGTTCCAACCAGCGATAACCCAAACCAGCTATTAAAAATCACAGACTAAGTAATATACACTGTGGAGAAAATAGCAGTTGGGATCACAATATTGTCTAACAGTGTCATAATATTGTGATTTGCGTATTTAAATAAATATTTGAAAATTCTCTAATTATGTTAGAACAATTGTTTGAAAACGTTTAAAATATTAAAAAATGTTAGTAAATACAGAATAAGAGCTATAGTTTACAATAATAAACGAAAAATCAAGCGTAAGTAGAAGTGCAGTTCAGCCAAATTGAGAAAACAAATATGGCGGATTATATATGTATACTTTTTTTAAATTCCGGATTTCAGGTAAACACCCAATCATCTTCTGTATGCAATGGCCCTAGGTTGTTATTTCCACATTTCTGATGTTCTCTCCTGGCATTGCTTTATTGTAACCCACTTGTCAAGTTGTTGCCCCAATGATATCCGTCCATCGTAATTCTGCCCGAAGGCAGGTCCTTCACTGCAATCATAGCATTTTCATGCTATGCTTGCAGCTTTACTAGGGAATTGTAGGTGTGATAGCTTCCCGTTGCTTTCCACACCGGTGAAGGATGATGTTGATGATGATAAGGATAAGGATGATGATGATGATGATGATGATGATGGCCACATGATTTCGGGGACCGTTTGGGCCTTAAAGTGTTCCTAACATTTATCTTACAGGCGAGGAAAAACCCTGATAAAAAACTCACCCAGAAAAACTGTCCCGACCGGGGATCGAACCCGAGCCCGCTGCGTGACAAGCAGCACGCTACCTCGAGACTACAGCGGTGGACCCCGATGATATGATGGGTGATAAATGATAATGAAGCGACAGGAGAGCTTTTAACCTAAACCTAACCTAAATTCTAGACCATGGGCAACCACAGGAATTATTGATTCCCTTTAAGGAAAAATTCCTATGGTTTGGCCGGGAATCGAACCCGGGACCTCATGAAATGTAGTCAGAAACGCTGACCACTAGCCCATGAGGCTGGTCACATCCAATTTATTATAATAGTTGGATGTCGTTGATTTTTTAATATCCACCTCGTTTTAGGCCTATGTCAATAGGATATACCAGGGTTTAAAATCGATAGTTAAAAATACATAAATAAATAATTGCTAAATCCGATCGAAATTTTTAACTGCCAATTTTTTAAAAAAATTTATGATTTTTATCAAGAGTGACTTTTATTTTGTAATGAAAATGCGGAAAAAAATCAC
This sequence comes from Diploptera punctata, assembly GCA_030220185.1. Lineage (NCBI taxonomy): Eukaryota > Metazoa > Arthropoda > Insecta > Blattodea > Blaberidae > Diploptera > Diploptera punctata. The sequence continues at coordinate 3,530,104 of JASPKZ010001610.1, forward strand.
ATCTTGATCATTATATCTGAGCAAAATATTTTCGATCAATAAATATTTATTTCAACACACCGACAATCAAAATTAAAATATAAAATTATGGAATATTCACCTGAAAGGTTCGTCTCCTCAACTTAATTAGTTATTTAACTGTAGCGCTTTCGGGACTTGTCCCATCATCGGCAGGATTCAAAACTGGTGTAGTTTTGAATCCAGTCGATGATAGGACAAGTTCCGAAAGCGCTACAGTTAAATAACTAATTAAGTTGAGGAGACGGAACTTTCAAGTGAATATTCCATAATTCTATATTTTATATTTTAATTTTCAAATCAATATCCATAGAAAAAACTAAGGTAATGGCATTCCAAGGGAAAAATCAAATCATATCCAAAATAGTAATAGGAAACAAAATCATAGAACAGGTGAACCATCTCAATTATCTAGGATGTGACATTTCATTTAATTATGATAATGATATAACGAATAAAATAGCAAAATTCCAGGGAATATGTGGTACGATAAAACGATCACTAAATAACGAAACAATAAGAGATACCCAATTGAAATTTTACAAAACCGGTACTGCTATATGGTTCAGAAGCCTGGATACATAAAAAACAAGATCTAAGTAGGATAACGGCGGCAGAAATGAAATTTTTGAGATCTGTTAAAGGGTGCACTAAGGAAAACAGAATCAAGAACACAGAAATAAGACAGGAACTTGAAATATTTGCAATAACTGATAAAATAGATATATATATATAGACAAAAATGGAAGCAACACATAGACAGAATGAATGAAGATACATATCCAAAACAAAATAACAAAATACAAACCTAAAGGCACCCGAGATGTGGGCAGACCTAGAAAGAGATGGGCTGAAGTCGGAACGGGTCAACAGACCTAATCCATGAATGCAGATGATGATGATGATGAATTTTGAATAATACCTCAACGGAACACATCATGGATCTTATAAAAGTTGACTGACAATCCGGAATAAACTGTTTGCTAAATTGTTTATATAATTGGGGATTTGTTAGCAATATTTCTTAAAAACTGGAATTTGAAGTTTGTTTGACAAAATTTACTTTTACTTACAGATTGATTTTTTTTGCAAAGGTGGCGTTTCATGTTACACACAGACACCAATAAGATTTTTTTTTACAATATTTGAACTTACTTGTGTTTTCTTCAGATTTTATATTGAAGGCTTCGCGGAAGCACGAGTTTTTATTTTGCCCCACACTATCTTCATCTTGTAGGTTAAAAATGATGTGAACACACTGGCATTCAGGAACAAACTGTTTGCCGAATTGTTTACATAATTGGGGATTGCTAGCATTACTCGGAAAAAAAACATAGCTTGTTTGCTGACTTCGCAACCTTGGTCATTCTTTTAGGAAGAGTGAGGCAGAGATAAACATAATAGTATTAAATTAATATTATTTACTCGTAATATTACAGAATTACCATTTATGTAAACAACATGAAGAAAATGTTTTTATTCAGTATGATTTTTATGTTTTGAGTGAATTTTTTTTTCGATCCAGAATTAATCACAATTTTTAATTTAAAAATAGAATCACCAGAGAGTTATTATAATTTTAACTCTAATCATAAAACTCAAAGATGGATTTTTATTTTTACGGACTATTTAACTCATGCCCCAAATGGCAGTCAATGACCAATCACATTTCAATGAAATTTTATTTACAATCGAGCACAGTCTTTTTCTCCTCGATTTTATCAGTTTAATTTTATCACTTTAAAATCAAGCTCCTCCGTTTTAACATTCTGAATAGGTCATAGCATTATTTTTCAGTGACTACATATGGCTTCCAGATTGTATATAGATATATATATATAGTGCACGAATGTTGGCAGATAGTACTTGCGGGATATAACATAAAAACATTTGTAGTAATTGATTATAAAACAAAAAAAACTACTGTTTGCACTTTCTTAAACGTATTATTTCCCAGGAATATACGTTCCAGAAAATTATAATTGACATATCTACATCATACGACATTATAAATTAATTAATAACCTATCATGTTGGTTAACTGTTTCTCCACAAGGGTGCATTCTTACAATATTGCGATCCTTTGGTAATAAATAATATGATCTGGTTGCAGCGATGAACAAGTGAAACATAAAAAACGTTTCTCATTTGTTTTCAAACATCGCCGTTTACATTAAATATATAAATATTTTAAAGTAACTATATTTAAATAGTCCACCGCTGTGGTCTCGAGCTAGCGTGCAGCCTTGTCACGCAGCGGGCCCGGGTTCGATCCCCGGTAGGGGCTGTTTTTCTTGCTGAGGTTTTTATCGGAGTTTTTCCTCACCTGTAAGACAAATGCCAGGAAAACTTTAAGGCCCAAACGGTCCTTAAATCATATGCCCATCATCATCATCCTTCACCGACGTGGAAAGCAACGCGAAGCTAACACACCTACAATCCCCTAGTAAAACTGCAAGCATAGCATGAAAAATCTATGATTGCAGTGAAGGACCTGCCCTCGGGCAGAAGTAGTATGGATGGATATTTAAATAATGATTTGTGAGTAAAGGGCTTAATTTTATTCTTTAGATAGTCCTAACAAATGCCACTCTAGATTTCCAAATTCTCTAGATAAATTCACTCTTCACTTCGTGAGTCGTGAATTTATCGATAATTTGAAAATCACTCGTGGCATTACTTATGATAAATCAGCCACGGTTTTTAAATCTGCTGATTAAAAATAATGATTATAACATGATTTCGTGGAAAATAAATAGTTATCGATATCAAACCGTGGAATATACCGAGTTTCATTGTGAAAAGTCGAAAATTGTAGCCGCTAACTGTCCGATTTTGCTGGATACCGAAATCTACCTTACATTTTTTATTACTGTAATTGCTAAACGCAGAGTTCGGCTCCGAAAAAAAGTTTTGCGACCTCTAGAGCGTTTAAACGTACACACACATTGTATAACTAACTCACTAGTACTATCCGTAGATTCATGACCACGCGGACATAAATTCTCCATACATCCCTATCCTGAGCTAATATTTCCAATCATCCCCTGTATAAACTACTTCTCTCAAATTATGGTTAATATTATTCTCCCACCTCATTTTTGGCTAACTAGGGCGCTATCGCTCCGATTTTTCTACAATGAGTTTCCATGCCCCTCTTCCATTCCCCATTCGTGCCACATGTCCTGCCCATCGCAGACTACGAGGTTATCATTACAATATTCTGGTATTATCTCCTCGTATCGGCGTTATTGTAACCCATTACTGAGGTTGGGGCGCCTGGAAGGCGAAGTTACGCTGTCCCGATTATATACACCGTGTCCCATTCAAACCTCCCACATTTTAATTAATCTTAACTCTCAAAGTATGCGGAATTATGAAATGAGGTTGGTATTAAAAGAAAGAGAAACTCAAAGAAATTTTTCATTGTTGCAGTTAATTCATCTGTCACATGTTGGACAATAATGATATAAAACAAAATGGCGACTCCTCAGCTACTGTAGTTATTTACTTCTGGGGGTATGTACAAGAACCTGTGTTTGCGACATCAGTACAAAATCTTCATGATTTACGAACCCGTATCCTTGACACAATTGCAACAGTACCAATGGACATGTCGGACAGAACGTGGCACGAAATCGAATACAAACTTGATATTGTTCATGCTACTAATGGTGCACATATAGAGGTGTTTTAGTGTGTGGCAATGAACATTCTTTGAGTTTCTGTTTGGTTTAATACCGGCTTCGTTTCATAATTCCGCATACTTTGTTAGTTATGATTAATTAAAATGTGGGAGATTTGAATGGGACACCCTGTATATGATAGGTGTTAATGATTGTAACGATGCGCCAGGAGTGTCCTTAATCCTAAACTTAATCTAATGATGCGACCATGATAAAATGATGGCCAGATGATGTTTAGGGACCATTTGTGCCTAAACGTTTCCTGACATTTGTCTGACACGTGACGAAAACCTCCTAAAAAACTTCATCCAGGAAACTTGTCCTTATCGAGGAACGAATTCGGGACCCCTGCTGTTTTAAAGCTTAAAAATACGATGTGTATTAAAAAAATGTATAATGGTGCAAAATAATGTTTAAAATGTCTTAAGGATGAAAAGTTGACCAAGAACTTTTATGTATCAAAATGCACGTCATCGGACCGAAGAATTACGCTCTTTTAACCCTTAAATTGGTAAAGTATGCAATAGGATACATAAATTAATTAATTTAGTCTAATTTTTTATAAAACGAAAGAGTATAAATTACTTAAATCTGTGTCGGATTACACAATATAACTAAAAACAGTTGTGCGTGATTTCGTTTTCACAGCAGTCCGCCACACTTAAATAACTGACTCGAGAAAATTCTACATATCCAGACACACACGCATATATAGGTCTATATAAATCACAAACATTATCTTACATTTAAAACTTACACATCTTAATTTGAAATTAACCCGAAGAGGGCACTGGATAAGTCCCTAAAGCGGGAAGATCAGGGCTTGCCCTGTTATCTTAATTACAAACACTCAGTGTTTGCTAATTTAAGGGTTAAAAATGAACACTTCTCTCTCTCTGACACTCTCTCTCTCCTCTCTCTCTCTCTCTCTCTCTCTCTCTCTCTCTATATATATATATATATATATATATATATATATATATGTATATATATATATAGTTCCTAGTTAGAATCCCGTCCAGGCATTTTTTTATCATGTTATATTAAGCTTGCATTGCTCAATGTCAAAAAATTAATTATAACACACACATATATATATATATCGATAGTAATTCTGACCGAAGGCAGGTCCATCACTGCAATCATAGCATTTAATGCTATGCTTGGAGCTTTACTAGGGAATTGTAGGTCTGGTAGCTTCCCGTTGCTTTCCACACCGGTGAAGGATGATGATGATGATGATGATGATGACGATGATGGCCATATGATTTCGGGGACCGTTTGGGCCTTAAAGTTTTCCTGACATTTGTCTTACAGGTGAGGAAAAACCCCGATAAAAACCTCACCCAGAAAAACTGCCCCGACCGGGGATTGAACCCGGGCCCGCTGCGTGACAAAGCAGCACGCTACCTCGACCACAGCGGTGGATATATATAATAAAACTCTGTCAACCAGCCTCATGGGCTACTGGTCAACGTGTCTGATTACAGTTCATGATGCCGCGGATTCGATTCCCGGTCAAAATCATTGGAATTTTTCCCTAAAGCGAATTATTCCTGTGGTTGCCCATGGTCTGGAATTTAGATTAAGAACTCTCCTGGCGCTTCATTATCATTTAACACCCATCATATCATCGGGGTAACGTAACTCCGCTTTTCAGGTGTCCCAAGCTAAGAAATGGATTACAATTCCGCCGATGCTAGGGGAGAAAACCAGAAATGTTTTAAAAGACAACATGGTGGCATTAGATAAAAAAGGAAAAAAAAAATTAAAACTTTGTCGACATCCTGTATAAACACATCTGAAGCTTTCTGACAGTTTACTTTTATTTTCTTATTGCTGCGGAATTATAGGCTGTAGGTTCAAGGTGTGTCTCTTCGTGTGCGATATAATTTGAAGAAATCCATTATTTACGTAAACGCCAGATATGTCACTGCCCCGTAGATTACATCACGTAATGCCACTTCTAAAAAAACTTACGAGTTCATTCACCATCACAAATTTACTTAATCTGATGAAGTCAAACTCCCACACTAATATCCAGTCATTCACTATTAACCGGTCATTCAAAAATGTTTATTTTAACAAGTTTTTTGATATGTTGTTCATATCTGCTAATAAAAAAATTCTCGTGCCTGCGTTCATTCAGCATGTAAATTAAATAATAATAATAATAATAATAATAATAATAATAATAATAATAATAATAGGCCTAATAATAAAAATAATAAAAACAATATTTCAAGTTTTGTTACAAAGCATTTTATTAAATGGGTCCGAAACCTGGACAGTAAGTAGAAAACAAGCCAACAAGTTGTTAGAAGTAGAAATGGATTTTTGGAGGCGATCGACAAGCATTTCAAAAATGGATAAGGTCAGAAACAGCACAATAAGAAAAATTATGCAAGTTGAAAACAAATAAAACATATTAGTAAAAATAGAAGGAAAACGTTTGAAATGGTATGGACACCTCTTGAGAATGGAAGAAGAGAGAATACCAAAGAAGATCCTTAATTTGAAAGCTAATGGGAGAAGTAGAAGAGGCAGGCCTAGAGGACGATGGATGGATGGAGTGAAGAGAAGTATGGAACCTAGAGATTTGAGGGAAGAATATGCTTTAGACAAGAACCTCTGGCAACAAATCACTTTGGGTTGAAGGAGAAACATTTTATTGTGGAATATTCTTAAATAGAAAGTAATAATAATAATAATAATAATAATAATAATAATAATAATAATAATAATAATAATAATAATAATAATAATAATAATAATAATAATAATAATAATATGGAAAGAGCAGCAATTTGGAGCCGGAACAGGCTAGTAAATAAGCCTAAACCGTGAATAATAATAATAATAATAATAATAATAATAATAATGCCAGCCTCGTGGGCTAGTGGTAAACTTTTATGACTACAGATCATGATGTCCCGGGTTCGATTCCTGGCAGACTCATAGGAATTTCTCTTAAAGGGAATGATTCCTGTGGTTTCCCATGGTCTGGAATTTGGGTTAAGTTTAGATTAAGAACTCTCCTGCGCTTCGTTATCATTTATTACACATATCATCAGGGATACCAGCCTCATGGGCTCTTGGTCAGCGTTTCTGACTACTGTTAATCAGATCCCGGGTTCGATTCCTGGTCAAACCATACGAATTTCTCCTTAAAAGGGAATTATTCCTGTGGTTGCCAATGGTCTGGAATCTATGTAAAGTTTAGGTTAAGAACTCTCCTGGCGCTTCATTACCATTTATCACCCGTCATATCATCGGGGTAACGTAACTCCGCCTTCCAGGTGCCCCAACCTAAAAAATGGATTACAATTCTGCCAATGCCAGAGGAGAAGGCGAGAAATGTCTGAAAACGTAGTGACATTGGACAAAAAAATAATAATAGTATGTAGTAATAATACTACGTAATAATAATAATAATAATTACGACACTATAACACCGTAATTAATCCAGAGTGCCTCTATGGAGCAGAAACATTAATTTTGAACAGAAAAAAATATAGAAAATATAGTGAAAAAAGAATGCAAAATTATAAGAAAAGTTTTAGGTCCACAAGTCATAGGTGAAGCATTTAGACTCAGAAGTAAAAAGGAAATAAAAATATATACAGAGATTCATTGTGATATTAGAAAACGAAGGTTACAATTTTATGGCCATATTAAACGCATGAACTCAAATAGGCTTACAAAACAGATAATGGAATTCTATGAAAACAGAAGTAAAACTCCAGTGGATACTATGAAGTGGATTGATGAAGTCAAAAAGGACTTAAAATTGGCAGGAATTACTAAAGAAGATATCCCAAACAGAGATAGGCCTATATTTAGAATTAAGGTGATCAAGTGGCAAGTTGACCAAGAGGACAAACCGAAGAAAAAGACTGGAACAACTTTGACAGATGATAGAAAACAAGCTCATAGCAAAAGAATGAAAGACATTTGGGCTCAAAGGAAACGCCTCTAAGTACTTTGCGTAGTCCTGCATGGGCTCATCCGCAATCAAAAATATTTTTTTCACTCCATTAACTCAGTGCAACCTCTCACCTTATAGGTATTTTTACATGGCACATCCCATCTGGGCCTTACAGTGACACGACCTGTCGGGAAAGAGACTTAAACTTGGAGCATTTTGAATTTTTTTTTACTACACAAGGACATGGAGAGCTTCCTCAAATGAGAGATCTGCTCAATTCATGTCTCTTTCAAGATAATACGAACATTTAAGACGAAAAACACCATTCTCTCACACATTCATATTAACACGGCGAATAAGACGATTATGATGGCTAGATGATGTTCGGAGACCGATTGGGCCATAGAGTCTTAAAGGTAAGGAATCACCTCGGGGAAAAAAAACATCACTCAGAAAACTTGTTCGAAAAATAACGCCTTAAGCCTACCCAGAGACACATTGGTGTATCATTATATAATACATATGTATTTATCTACGGTGTTAACTTTACAAAAACGTAGGCTCAATTCAGGAAATGCATCCTATTATGCATTACAGAGACTCTTGACTTCCCAACTCCTTTCAAAAATCGTTAAACTGAAAATATATAAAACTATTATTCTACCAGTTATATTATATGGTTGCGAAACATGGACTCTTACTTTAAGGGAGGAAAGGAGATTACGAGTATTTGAGAATAAAGTTCTTAGGGAAATTTTGTCCCGCGCCGTAGCCGAGCGGTTAAGGTAGGAAGCCTTGGCGCAGAGCTACGGGACTTGCGCTGGTTCGAGTCTCCATGGGGGAAGAAATTTTCTCATGGTATTTCGGCCAGTATGGGACCGGTGCCCACCCAGCATCGTGAGGCAATTGGGTAGCTACAATAAGTAGCGGCTCCAGGTTGAGGAACCAGCTATAACGGCTGGGGGACTCAACATGCTAACCACATGTCACCCCTAGACTGGCTGTTGATCATGTACCTCTGTGATTGACACATGTGGATGTGAAGGGCCAGCAGCCGACTGGTAAAAGGGCAACCGCTGAAAAAGTGGAAAGACCCTCAATCGGAGGAAAATTTTTGGACCAAAGAGATATGAACAGACAGGTGAATGGAGAAGACTGCATAACAGTGAATTACATGGTCTTTATAGGAAGCCAGATATAATGAGAACAGTTAAGTCTCGTAGACTGCGATGGGCAGGACATGTGGCACGAATGATGAATGAAAGAGGTGCATGGAAACTTATAAGAAAACCAGAGGAAAAACGTCAAATTGGCAGACAAAGAATGAGATGGGAGAATAACATTAACTATGATTTGAGGGAAGTAGATTATACAGGGGAACGATTGGAAAGCATTAGCTCAGGATAGGAATATATGGAGAGCTTATGTCCGCGCGGCCATGAAACTACGGGTTCGATAGTGCCAGTGAGTTAGTTAACTTTACCAGGTAAAATAAATTATTATTATTATTATTATTATTATTATTATTATTATTATTATTATTATTATTAGTGGGGAGCTAGAGGCACTAACGCGGGAATTAGATAAATCATCCTTGGATACAGTCGCTTTACAGGGAGTTAGATGCCAGGAGAAGGTAGTCAGGAATTATACAGCTTTCGATTATACTACGGAGATGCAGCAAAACCTGAATTTGGAACGGAATTTTTAGTCCGAAGGAGGAACTTCTCCGCTATCCGAGATATTATTCATAATTTGAGGGAAGTACATTATACGGACTATTTAACTCATGCCCCAAATGACAGTCAATTACCAATCACATTTCAATGAATTTTGATTTACAACCAATCACAGTCATATATCACCTGGAATTTATCAAATAATTTTATCATATTCAAGAAAGCTCCTCCTTTTTTAACATTCTGAATAGGCCAGATCATTATTTTGCAGTGAGTAACCCTCTAAGAAAGACCAGTTTGTATAGTGCACGAATGTATACAGATACTGCTTGCGGGAAATAAAAAAAAACATTCGTAGTAATTGATTATACCACAATAAAAGGAAACCACTGTTTGCACTTTCTTAAACGTATTACTTTCCAGGAATTTACGTTCCAGAACAATATAATTTACATCATAGGACATCATAAATTAGTTAATAACCTATAATGTTGGTTATAAACAGTTTGATGTGTTTATTTTTTTTTTCTCCACTAGGGTTCATTCTTACAATATTGCCATCCTTTGGCAATGCATAATATGATCTGGTTGCAGTGATTAACAAATGAAGCATAACAAACGTCCCTCATTTGTTTTTAAACATCGCCGTTTACATTAAATATATAAATATTTTAAAATAAAAAAGTAAAGTAATCCCACAACAGGCCCGGAGGCCCTTGGGGTAGTAGGAGGTTAAGGCTCCCACTTTTTCTAGACAATCGGCACTTGATGTCAGCCGGGTTGTCAGCCCTGCGTGACGGCCGCCTTTACCCCCAGAACAAGCGTCTGGTACTCATTTCCGTTAGAGGCTGAGTCGACCCCAGGGCCATAGTGCCGCTAGAAGGTTTTGGTCAGTTTAAAAATCCTGACCCCACCGGGGACTTGAACCCTCGACCTTCCGACTTGTAGTACAGTGCCTTAACCACTACGCTACGGCGTGCCCCATATTTTAAAATACCTATATTTAAATAATGATTTTTGAGTAAACAGCTTAACTTTATTCGTTAAATAGACCTAACAAATGCCACTCTTGATTTCCAAATCATCTAGATAAATTCACTCCTCACTCCGTGAGTCGTGAATTTATCGATAATTTGGAAATCACTCGTGGCATTACTTATGATAATTGGAAAGCATTAGATCAGGATAAGGATATACAGGGTGGACCGCTCGAATGGACCTAATTTCAATTGCTTGTTACTGGCAAACGGTTGAAGATAGAAACTTAAAACAACGTTCATAGTACAGAAAAACTCACCAAGTTTCGAATCCTGTCGGTAGATGGCACAAAGATACGTTTCTCGTTCTTAGATTTAATTGTTTGTGAAAATGGCGACTCCGCAGATGAAAGCGCAAGCTGTTTTGTGGTATGCGGAGTTTAAATCAATCATTAGAGTTCAAAGGGAGTTCCGGCGTGTGTTTAACCGTGATGCTCCAACTGCTAGAAGCATAAAGAAGTGGCGTGATATATTATTAGCTACAGGATCTGTTTTGAAGAAGCATGGTGGTGGTCGCAGAGCATCCGATGAAATGGTAGCAAATGTTCAAGCCGCATTTGAGCGAAGCCCCGGAAATCATTAAGAAGAGCTTCGCGGGAACTTCAAATACCAAAATCGACATTACAACGGATTGTCCACAAACGCCTCAAACTGCACGCATATAAAGTGCAGTTAGTGCAACGTCTGGAGCCGAATGACATGCCGAAACGAGTGGAATTCGCCAATACGATGCTGGACCGTCTCGGCGCTGATCCTGACTTCATGACCAAGATTTTCTTCTCGGACGAAGCCACTTTCCATTTGTCAGGCAAGGTAAACCGGCATAATGTGCGGATCTGGGGATCGGAGAATCCTCACGCTATTCAAGAGCATGTTCGTGATAGTCCGAAGATGAATGTTTGGTGCAGTTTGTCACATAATAAGGTCATTGGACCGTTTTTTCTTCGCCGAGAAAACTGTTCGTGGTACCACATATCTTGACATGCTGGAGCAGTTCTTCTTTCCACAAATTGAACAACTGCAGCCTAACATCGTTTTCCAGCAAGATGGTGCTCCTCCCCACTGGTCCAATGAAGTTCGTACGACTTTGGACAACATTTTCCCTGGCCGTTGGATTGGTAGGGGAGGACCAATCGCGTGGCCCCCGAGATCTCCCGATTTAACACCACTGGATTTCTTTCTCTGGGGCTATGTCAAAGATAAAGTTTACACCACCCCAGTCAAAGACCTTCGTGATCTTCGTGAGCGCATCATAGAGGCTATTGAGAACATTCCAGAAGACATACTCCAACGTACTTGGCAAGAAATTGTTCATCGCTTTGATATCGTCACAGTGACTGCTGGGGCTCATATAGAGATGTGGTGATCTGGATATCAAAACTTGGTGAGTTTTTCTGTAATATGAACGTTGTTTTAAGTTTCTATCTTCAACCGTTTGCCAGTAACAAGCAATTGAAATTAGGTCCATTCGAGCGGTCCACCCTGTATGTCTGAGCGGCCATGATTACGATAGTGCTAGTGATTTAGTTAGTTTTAGTTATTATTATTATTATTATTATTATTATTATTATTACGTTGTTAATTGAACTATAAATAATTAATATTTTTTTCTAATATGTCCACCGCTGTGATCTCGAGATAGCGTGCTGCCTTGTCACGCAGCGGGCCCGAGTTCGATCCCCGGGGAGAGTCTTCTATGGAAGAAAGCTCAAAAAAATGAAAGAAAGAAAAATACCTCTGAAATAATAAATAGAATTATTCCTGATCGTAATCCTTTTGTAACAAACTTGGTATGAAGTCCTTGATAAGTCCCTTCACGTACAATATCTCGTCATCATTGAATTATTGTTAATAATATAATAGTTATACCTATAGATATTAATTCTTGATTATAGAGGTGAAATCATTTAATAAGCGGGGCAGTTTTTCTGGGTGAGGTTTTTATCGGGATTTTTCCTCACCTGTAAGACAAATATCACGAAAAATTTAAGGCCCAAACGGTCCCCGAAATCATATGGCCATCATCGTCATCATATTCCTTATCATCATCATCCTTCACCGGTGTGGAAGGCAACGGGATGCTATCACACCTACAATTCCCTAGTAAAGCTGCAAAGCATTGTATGCAAATGTTATGATTGCAGTGAAAGACCTGCCCTTGGGCAGAATTACTATGGATGGGTGGATTGCTAATATCTGTATAATTTAAAAATGGTTAAGTGGAAGAGAAAAACTTAAGTAATAATTCATATTTAACTAATGTTTACATTTAATTCCAGCAATTAGATATACTGAAAATCTCTAAATAATACTTAAAGTTCTGTCCTAGTTCATTTTATCCAGTTCGAAAAAAAGACAAGACTTACTTTAAGGAAAACTCATATTTGAAAACCCTATTCTCTCGTTGTGAATCTGCTTGAATCCGGTTGCAGTCTGTAATTGAAGCCGGACGCACCCTGTTGTTATCGATTTACTTATTCCATTACAATTTGCTTCACCACTGTACGTACAGTACACATGACCTCACAATAGAACATTGCTAGCAGACTTGAAGCGTAATTCTTCACAGTTCATTGCTTTCCTTAGGGTCGATACCTACCAGAAGACAAATAGTTTTGCTAAAAAGGAATTTAAAATGAAAATCTTCCATTAAATATCTACATAAATATATTCCCTCCCTTCTGCAAAAACCACTTCCCAACCTCACATCGTAATATACTATTGTAGGATAATTATATAATTAATTGTGTTTTTAATATATTTATTGACGACACTGTAAATTACTGGAATAATGTTTTAGAAACTTACTTTAAAATAAATAACACTATTGTTGATACTGGATTATACGCGACGAACAAGTGGTAATTGTTGATACTGAAGATAAATTACAATATGCTACGCAAAAGTTATATACTATCACTAAATAATATGGTCTGGAAATACATGTAAATAAAACAAAAGTTATAGCATTCAATGGGTATTCTCCGCTAGATGCATATATATATATATATATATATATATATATATATATATATATATATATATATATATCCATCCATAGTAATTCTGCCCGAAGGCAGGTCCTTCACTGCAATCTAAGCATTTTCATGCTATGCTTGCAGCTTTACTAGGGGATTGTAGGTGTGGTGGCTTCCCGTTGCCTTCCACACCGGTGAAGGAGGATGATGGTGATGATGATAATGATAAGGATGATGATGGCCATATGATTTCGGGGACCGTTTGGGCCTTAAAGTTTCCGTGACATTTGTCTTACAGGTGAGGAAAAACCCCGATAAAAACCTCACCCAGAAAAACTGCCCCGAACGGGGATCGAACCCGGTCCCGCTACGTGACCAGGCAGCACGCTACCTCGAGACCACAGCGGTGGACTATATATATATATATAGGAAACAGAATAATTGATGAAGTAAACAATTTTAATACCTCTGGGATTCCAAACCCCTATTTTCATTATTTCATTTCTGCCTAAATCTTTGTTCCTGTTTCTAGCCAAGGTTGTAAACGTTGGGACAGTCCTGTTTCTATTATATATGAGACTTTTAGTAATAAAGTATTTCCTCTGGGTACGTTACTGGCGTTCCGCAGAGTGAGATGTACGAAGGGATTGCCATCTTAAGGCTAGACATTATAGCCCCCAGTTGTATGAACCCCAAATGGAGGACTGCCTCTTCCGCTCCTTGGGACCGTTGAGGACTTCTCCCTTGTTACCCCGGGAATGGGTCTCCACATTTTCCCCTGGAAAATGGGTGCCTCCTCCGCACATTTATTTCTGTCCTCTGAGGTCTTCACACGTTACCCTGTGCAAGGTACCTTTCGATCAGGTACTACACACCGGGCCAGTGTGACCTGAAGCTCGCGAGGGAAGGGACGCTAGACCCTTTGATGAGACTGCCTCATAGAGGGTTCTCATCCCGCTACCCAGTTAAATAACATTATACAGAAATATAATTTCAAAATATCAATCAGTAAAACGAAAATCCTAGCTTTTAAGGGATCAGATACCGTAAGAGCTAAAATAATTCTGGAGGGGAAATCCATTGAACAAGTGAACCATTTTAAATACCTGGGTTATGAAATCTCCTATTTTAAAAATGAAGATCTATTTAACAAACTTAATAAATTTAATTATATACAATCAAAATGATATTTAAAAGCACAAGAAAAGAAACAAAACTAAAATTTTATTAAGTAGTGGCAATCCCCTTACTATTGTATGGAAGCGAATTTTGGGTTTTAACTAAAAGATGAGAGAAGATCATAGAAGCAGCTGAAATGAGATTTCTGAGAAGTGTGGCTGGTTACAAACTTCTAGATAAGAGAAGAAGTAAAGATATTAGAAATGAGCTAAATTTCTTTAAACTCTTGGATAGAATAAAATAATCTAGAAAAAAAGGAAAGAACATGTTCAAAGAATGGAAGATGATCGCATTCCCAAATTTATACTTAAATACAAACCAAAAGGACGCAGGAATGTTGGTAGACCGAAGAAGAGATGGATCCAACTTTTGAATGAGAATCTATGAGACCGGAACAAGCCACAGGGTTTAATCCGTGATTGTTGATGATGATGAACAATTTTAATTAGGTCTACCTGGTATATGATATAACATACGACAAACAAAGAGATGTCGAAAATAAATTCAATAAATTCAGATACATATATAGAACAATTACATTTTTTTCTTCTTCTTCTTCTTCTTCCTTCCAAGTATTAGGCCAAGGCCTGTTACGATCCTATAGAAAATTTTCCCTCCAGCGTTTCCGGGAAATTCTCGTATAAGACTTGAAAGCATAATAATAGTCCCTTCGATTGGTTGCTGGCCAAAGGAAGGCAAGACCAGTGATGGGGCTGCCATCTTATAGCCTCTGGTCAGGCATTTCTGGAGAAGAAAAGAAAATAAAGGAAAGAAGAAATGGAAGAAAGGAAATACTCCCTAGCCCTTGGATGCCCTAATAGCGTCGGGGTCGAAAAAAACAAGAGTTAACCAAGAGAGGTTAGATAGTAAAGTTAAAAGAGTGCAAAACACAAGTAAGTGGAAGAAATGTTTTGCTCAGCTTGGGCACCTTGTGGTCGCCATCCACATATCCCCTAGATGAGGACCCCTGAGGGTACATTTTTTTTTTTAAATATCAGTAAATATCAATAACTCAATATATGGTCACACATAGAAATACATTATATAATGGAAATAGAGAGCTAATAACAAACGAGGGAAATTTTGAAGAAGTGGCTGAATTCAAATACCTAGGAACAATAATCACAAATATAAATGAGATGCACAAGGAAATTAATCATAGACTCAATTCTGTAAATGCGTGCTATTATGCATTACAGAGACTCTTGATGTCCCAACTCCTTTAAAAAAACGTTAAATTTAAAAAAAATTATATAAAACTATTATTCTACCAGTTATATTATATGGATGCGAAACATGGACTCTTAATTTAAAGGGAGGAAAGGAGATTACGAGTATTTGAGAATAAAATTCCCGGGCAAGCGTAGCAGAGCACGGCCGGCACTTTTTTATGGATAACACAATAACCATTTTCGTCTTTCAGCTCATTGATACCAAGAAGAGCGGGATAAGTAGATTCCCGGGCAATGCCGGGTAATCAGCACGGGGTATCTAGAATAATAACGATAAAAATTTATAAGTATTTTCCTTTTTCCTTATTATTCAACTAAACTTAACACGTTTAATTTATTTAGGACTTGCAGAGCAAGCCGGGGATTATCTTGTATTAAATAAATTAAACCAAGGTATTTTAGAGCATGGGGGCACGCCGTAGCGTTGTGGTTAAGGCACTGCGCTACAAGCCGGAGGGATAAGGGTTCGAGTTCCGGTTGTGTCAGGAATTTTAAACTGACCCAAACCTTCTGGCGGCTCTATAGCCCTGGGGTCGACTCAACGTCTAACGGAAATGAGTACCAGACGCTTGTTCTGGTCATAAAGGCAACCTGTACTGGGATAATTTTACCTTTTATCTTAGAGCATACATAGCCAATTTGAGAATCAGGTTTTTGGATTCTAAAAGTCTAGACCTCATTCGCAAGAAAAGTGACACATCTCACAAAATATTCTTTCTCTATTTTTACTTCTTGATTCTGATGAGTTTTACGGTTACATTCTAATTGCTATATAGCGTGTGTAAATGCTTCGAAATCTTAATAGTCAAGACGTAGACAGTGAATGTAAAATCAAGTATTATTTAGATGCATCATTTTTCTTGGAATGAGCTATATGTAAAATATATATAATCGTGTGATTTACGGTTGTCCCATTCAAACCTCCCACATTTTAATTAATCATAACTAACAAAGTATGCGGAATTATGAAATGAGGCCGGTATTAAACGTAAGAGAAACTCTAAGAATTTTCATTTCCACACACTAAAACACCTCTATATGCGCACCATTAGTAGCATGAACAATATCAAGCCTGTATTATTATTTTGCACCACTATGCATTATTTTTAATACATTTCGTATTTTTAAACTTTAAAACCGCAGGGGACCCGAAATTGTTCCTCGATAAGGACAAGTTTTCTGGATGAAGTTTTTTGGGGGGTTTTCCTCACCTGTCAGACAAATGTCAGGAATCTTTAAGGTCCAAATGGTCCCTGAACATCATCTGGCCATCATTTTATCATGATCGCATCATTAGATTAAGTTCAGGATTAAGGGCTCTCCTGGCGCATCGTTACAATCATCACTTATCATATACAGGGTGTCCCATTCAAATCTCCCACATTTTAATTAATCATAACTAACAAAATATGTGGAATTATGAAATGAGGCCGGTATTAAACGAATTGCCACACACTAAAACACCTCTATATGTGCACCATTAGTAGCACGAACAATATCAAGTTTATATTCGATTTCGTGCCACGTTCTGTCCAACATGTCCATTGGTACTGTTGTAATTGTGTCAAGGATACGGGTTCATAAATCATGAAGATCTTGTACTGGAGTCGCAAACACACGGTCTTTTATATACCAGAAAACAGTTTGTGCTCGTTGCTGAGGAGTGACCATTTTGTTTTATGTCATTATTGTCCAACATGCGACAGATGAATTAACTGCAACAATGAAAACAAAAATTCTTTGAGTTTCTCTATCTTTTAATACCAACTTAATTGCATAATTCCGCATACTTTGAGAGTTATGATTAATTAAAATGTGGGAGGTTTGAATGGGACACGGTGTACTTTATTTCGTGCTGGTAACGTTTGTAGACAGTGGGTAGCATAAAGGAAATCTGCTCACGACCACAATTCCCACTGGGTTCAGCTCTTTAAGAAGTAAATTGCTCTGTGGAACAAGTTGCTGGCTTTAAAGACATGCTAACTCAAGACTGCAATTTGCTAATTACATCTCTTGCCTGGACCCGACCGTTCTCTCCATCGGACATGGTCTATATTTTACTTCTTCTCCGCACGTACTTCTAACTACTACATGCTTTTCTCATTCACAAAATTAAATCCTAAAATTACCTAGGAATTACAGAACATGTAAATTTTAATAATAATAATGACAATAATAATAATAATAATAATAATAATAATAATAATAATGATAATAATATATCGAAAATATAGTGAAAAAGAATGCAAAATTATAAGAAAAGTTTTAAGTCAACAAGTCATAGGTGAAGCATTTAGACTCAGAAGTAAAAAGGAAATAAAAATATATACAGACATCCATAGTGATATTAGAAAACGAAAGGTTAAAATTTTATGGCCATATTAAACGAATGAACTCAAATAGGCTTACAAAACGGATAATGGAATTCTACGAAAAAAAGAAGTAAAGCTCCGGTGGATACTATGAAGTGGATTGATGAAGTCAAAAAGGACTTAAAATTAGCAGGAATTACTAAAGAAGATATCCCAAACAGAATTAAGGTGAATAAGTGGCAAGTTGACCAAGAGGACAAACCGAAGAAAAAAACTGGAACTACTTGGACAGATGATAGAAAACAAGCTCATAGCAAAATAATTAAAGAAATTTTGGCTCAAAGGAAACGGCTCTAAGTACTTTGCGTAGTCCTGCATGGGCTCATCCGCAATAGAAAATTATAATAATACATATTATTCCGGATATAATAAGAACAGTTAAGTCTCGTAGATTACGATGGGCAGGACATATGACAAATAATAACGAAGTAACGCATGGCACTTACCCATAAGTTCATCGCAGCACAGAATTTTTTAATAGTGTATTATATAATCTTGGTTAAAGAATATACAAAAACTAGATCACATAAAAACGAAGAAGTACGAGAAGAAGTAGAAATGTTTAATTTGAATGATATATTAAAATATTATAAACAACAGCTTCCAAAATTGGCATTCCAATATACCCCAACTGGACATAGGGACCAAGGAAGACCAAAACATCGGTGGAAAGATCAAGACCATCTTCGCTAGGTTTACCGTACAGGCCACATGGCCTAAAACGAATTTGTTCATGATGATGATGATGATGATGATGATGATGATGATGATGATAAACAACAGCGGAAAGAACATCTAGAAAGAATGCCAACTACAAGATTAAATATAAACCAATGTTGTTTATATAGTATAAGGTTAGTGGAAACATCAGTGGGTAAACCTAGAAGAATGCGACTGGAAAGTAGTTAGGGACGGAACAGCCTGTACCTTGAAGTGAAGAAGATAATGATGATGTTCTTGGTCCAAAATCGATCCAAATGTTATATTTTGTTCAATGCCACCAGGTTGTGTTACTACATTTCTGCCTTCTCCCAAGGCGAAATTGTGACCCACGTCTGGGGTTGGGGCTCCTGGAAGACTGTTATGTTACTCCGACTATTTAACTCATGCCCCAAATAGGAGTCAATGACCAATCACGTTACAATGATTTTCGATTTACAACCAATCACAGTCGTGTTTCACCTCGCTCTTTATCGATTTCTCTTTATCAGCTCCTGCTTTTGTGATGAAGAAAGCTCTTACTTTTTAATGTTCTGAACAGGTCAAAGCATTATTTTTCTCCAACAAATACATTGAATATAGCAAATAATGAACAGATTCCTTGATTTTACTGAGTTGTTTACTAAAAAAATAAATTAATAACCATGTTGATTATGAAATATTGATTGATGTGTTTCATTATTTCTCCACTTGGGTGCGCTCTTACAATATTGCGATCTTATTTGGCCATAAATAATATGATCAAGCTGCAGTGAATGAACATAACCTCACATTTCTGGTTTGTTTTCAAACATCGCCGTTTACATTAAATATATAAATATTTTAAAATAACTATAGTTAAAAAATGATTTGTGGGTAAACAGCTTAATTTTATTCGTTAAATAGTCCTAACAAATGCCACTGTTGATTTCCAAATTCTCTAGATAAATTCACTCCTCACTTCGTGAGTCGTGAATTTATCAATAATTTGGAAATCACTCGTGGCATTACTTATGATAAATATTTACATGGTCTAACCGGGAATCGGACCCGGGACCTCATGAATTGTAGTTAGAAGCTCTAACCACATTAACGCGCCGCTGTTTAATGCTCCAAATGTTGTAAATAGTACTTCGAAACACACTGTGTTAGGTGGAATTGGGAGTAATTTGTTAAATAAACGGTATAAGGAAAAATGGGAGAAATGAAGTTTGCTTTCCAAGCTAGCAAGAAGCTAGAGTTAGTTTGTTAGGATTATGTATAAAATTAGTGATAATGTAATTTACATATGGCGTGTATGCGTGGAGAGAGACACACCCAGTCGATATTGGATCGTAACCCGCTTGAAGTAGGTCAATTTATACGGCTGTTAATGCACCTTGAAACATATCACACGCAGAATTAAACTAAATAACTTAATTGCTTCAATCATAGGTTCATTAGCTTTAAACGCTAGCCTCTATAACTAAACATTAGCAGTTTGTACACAACATTAACTGGAATTTTCATTATTACATCGCATTACAACATAGTCCTGAAAATT
The DNA here is from genome assembly GCA_030220185.1 of Diploptera punctata. Lineage (NCBI taxonomy): Eukaryota > Metazoa > Arthropoda > Insecta > Blattodea > Blaberidae > Diploptera > Diploptera punctata. Next base: position 3,550,455 of record JASPKZ010001610.1, read on the forward strand.
ACTAATTTTAACTTTTATTTGCAGGGAGAAAAATATGTTTTTTAGTGATATTAATAGTTTACTAATTACATTTTTCGTCCCGCGCCGTAGCCGAGTGGTTAAGGCAGAAAGCCTTGACGCAGAGCTACGGGACTCGCGCTGGTTCGAGTGTCCATGGGGGAAGAACTTTTCTCATGGTATTTCAGCCAGTATGGGACCGGTGCCGACCCAGCATCGTGAGGCATTTAATAATAATAATGATTTATTTTAGCTAGCAGAGTTAAGGCCATAAGGCCTTCTCTTCCACTCAACCAGCGAAAAGTAAAATTACACAAAAATTACGTACATATTACAATTTTAAGATATTATTAAAATACAGACTAAACAAAATACAATGATGATGTAATCTAATACTAGCTAATACTAACAAAAACATAGAATCTAATAAAATTAAAATGATATAAAATAAAGTAAGTAGCTTCCTAGATGATTATTAATGGAATGCTCTATATAGTTGTTATGCAGTTAATGTTTTCATTGTGTCGAACTTAAGATATCAGTTAATTTGGATTTAAATAATGATAGCGATTGACAGTCCATGACATGACTGGGAAGTGAGTTCCATGCTCTAACCATAGATATTGTCAACTTTTATAAGATTCATGATGTGTTCCGTTGAGGTTTATTCAAAATTAAAATAAAATTATAGAATATTCAAAACTTGAATCCTGCCGATGATGGGACAAGTCCCGAAAGCGCTACAGTTAAATGATAATTAAGTTGAGGAGACGGACCTTTCAGGTGAATATTCTATAATTTTATATTAACATAGATATTGTGTAAGATTCAGAGTATAGACAGGTCCTGTGTTGTGGTATCAAAAGTAAAGAAGAGTTTTGTGATATTGTTTCTAAATTGTGATGAGCCGATAAATTTTAAAAACGTGTTGTTAAATAACTTGGTAAATATGTGTGCAGAATTTGGAATAGTAAGGTATGTGAATGTAAAGTTCTTCTTTCATTTAGGCGTAGCCATGATAAGGCCTGAAAGAAGGAGACACGTGGTCATAACGACGGAGATTGAATATAAATCGAATGCACGCATTATGAGCACGCTGTAGTCTGTCAGATAGATCAGTTGTCAGATTAGTTAGTAATATGTCGCAGTAGTAGAAGTGTTGATTACAAGAGTCTGTACAAGTATTAGTTTTAATTTTGTAGGAAGGAAGTTTTTAAAACTATTTAGGGAGTGAAGAATTGAGAACACTTTCTTGCAGGTATTATTCACCTGGATTTTCCAGTCTAGGTGTTGGTCCATATAGATACCCAATTTTTTTTGGGTAACTACAATAAGTAGCGGCTCCAGGTTGACAAAACCGGCTATAACGGCTGGGGGACCCGACATGCTGACCACATGTCACCCCAACACTGGCTGATGATCATCTACATCTGTGATTGATACATGTGGATATGAGACCAGCAGCGGGGTGGTAGGCTAAGTGCCTTCTAGGCCTGTCGCGCCAGGAGTTAATTACATTTTTCTTCAATTAGACATTTTAAAATCAAATATGTGTGATATATTTATTTACCTTGGATACCATTGAAAGTAATTGTTGAAAATAAATTCAAGTGAAAAAGGTTAAAATATTACATTTCTTCTGAATATCTATATTTCAATACAATGAAAAGGATCCATCCATAGTAATTCTGCCCCAAGGCAGGTCCTTCACTGCAATCATAGCATTTTCATTCTATGCTTGCAGCTTTACTAGGGAATTGTACGGTGTGGTAGCTTCCCGTTGCTTTCCACACCGGTGAAGGATGATAATGATGATGGTGATAATGATAAGGATGATGATGATGGCCATATGATTTCGGGGACCGTTTGGGCCTTAAAGTTCTCCTGACATTTGTCTTACAGGTGAGGAAAAACTCCGATAAAAACCTCACCCAAAAAACTGCCCCGACCGGGGATCGAACGGGCCCGCTGCGTGACAAGGCAGCACGCTACCTCGAGACCACAGCGGTGGACATGAAAAGGATAAGAGAACATTAATGTAAGATAATTTTTTGAGATTGGCACAAGATGGAATGATGTAGACGATGGAATACAGGAGAATAAGAAGGTATCAATCATTCAATAAATTTTGACATATCAAATTTACCCTAACCTTTTTTTTTCTTCTGAAATCTGATATCTAAAATGAATAATATGTGTATGGAGATCCCGACCCGGGGTTAAGGGTGAAGAGGAATGGACGTGACTCCATAGCCATGGTAATGGCAACACGTGTAGGGATGGTAACCAAATAAATGCCCTGCAAGTTTGGAGGCAGGAAGGTGGTAGCCCCACCACCAAACTAATCCTGCGTGGCGCTCGTAACGCAACTAGGGGACATATTCATTACTACTGACTATTTAACTCATGCCACAAATGGGACTCAATGACCAATCACGTTTCAATGATTTCTGTTTTACAACCAATCAGAGTCGTGCTTCACGAAATATTTATCAGTGTTATAATTACCATATTAAAGAAAGCTCCTCCTTTTTAATATTCTGGACAGGTCTGACCATTATTTTGCAGTGACAGAGCCCGTGAGAAATACGGCTACCAGATTGTATATATAGTGCATTAATGTCAACACATGCCGCATGCGGGAGTTAATATAAAGAATTTGTAGCAATTGATTATACACCAAAAAAAGAAACCACTGTTTGCTCTTTCTTAAATGTATTTTTTCCCAGGTAACAATCCAGAAAAAAATAATTGTCATATTTACATCATACGACATCAAATATGAATTAATATACAGTTTGATGTGTTTTATTTTTTCTCCACTAGAGAGCATTCTTACAATATTGCGTTCCTTTGGCAATAAATAGTATGATCTGGTTGCTGTGATAAACAAAAGAAGCAGATGAAGCGTACCTATCGTTTCTCATTTGTTTTCAAACATCGCCGTTTACATTAAATATATAAATATTTTAAAATAACTACAGTTAAATAATGATTTGTGAGTAAACAGCTTAATTTTATTCGTTAAATAGTCCTAACAAATGCCACTCTTGATTTCCAAATTCTCTACGTAAATTCACTCCTCACTTCGTGAGTCGTGAATTTATCAATAATTTGGAAATCACTCCTGGCATTACTTATGATAATCTTCAAGAGAGCCGGACTGATTACTTGATGGAAAGACCAAATGTCGAAACGGGCCAGAGGACCTAAGCCTTGATGATGATGATGTTCTTGATAATATGATTGAAATACTAGTAGAGTAAAACATTAAATGAACAGAAAGCGATTGGTCTGTAAATTATTACAAATATTTATGAGCGAATTCCGAAAGCTCTCCTGGGTCTACTTCCTTCAGAAGAGAATTTTTTGAAGAAGTAGTGAATTTAAATTGTTTTAAATAATAAATAATACTGTATTCACGAACTAAATATATGGTCACACGTAGAAATTCATTAAATAATGGAAATGGACAGCTAATGACAAATGAGGGAAATTTTGAGGAAGTGGCTGAATTCAAATACCTAGGAACAATAATCACAAATAGGAATGAGATGCACAAAGAAATTAAACATAGGCTCAATTCTGGAAATGCGTGCTATTATGCATTGCAGAGACTCTTGATGTCCCAACTCCTTTCAAAAAACGTTAAACTGAAAATATATAAAACTATTATTCTACCTGTTATATTATATGGGTGCGAAACATGGACTCTTACTTTAAGGGAGGAAAGGAGATTACAAGTATTTGAGAATAAAGTACTTAGGAAAATTTTTGGACCAAAGAGAGATGAACAGACAGGTGAATGGAGAAGACTACATAACAATGAACTACATGGTCTTTATAGGTAGCCAGATATAAACAGTTAAGTCTCGTAGATTGCGATGGGCAGGACATGTTGCACGTATGGGGAATGAAAGACTTGCATGGAAGCTTCTTGTAGGAAAGCCAGAGGGAAAACGCCCAGTTGGTAGAACAAGAATGAGGTGGGAGAATAACATTAACTATGATTTGAGGGAAGTAGATTATACAGGGAATGATTGGAAAGCATTAGCTCACGATAGGGATGTATGGAGAGCTTATGTCCGTGCGGCCATGAACCTACGGGTTCGATAGTGCCAGTGAGTAAGTACTTCACGTACACTTTCACGGCCGGAGTTGCTTTGATGCTCTTGTAGAAGATTCTCGGGCTGTAGGCCGTACAAGCCTCACGACCACGGCCTACAGCCCAAAAATCTTCTTCAAGATCATCATAATAAATAATACCTTTTTTAACAGTCTTTCTCATTTATAATTGAGGGATTTCGTGGAATAAGAGCTTAAGTGCAAAAACCTGCTTTTGAGTAAACATAAATTGAAAACTAAGATTTTTTTGTGCGTTCCTATGACAATGCATCAAACTATGAAAGTATGTATTATCAATATAGCATTCCTTAAATACAAGAACGAAACAAATTGCTATTATGGAAATATAATAATTAAAAAAAACGTTAATAGCGACTTTCTTTTGAATTGTTAGTCCACAGAACATCAATAAATGGTTTTTATTGGAGAATATTATGTAAAATAAGGATACAGACACTTGTTAACTTTGTACTTTACTGCACAATAACATAAATGCAAAAATAAACTCTATCCTTTCGTCACGTACTCTGAAAATAACATGTAGGTCTATAGCAACATCATAAACCATTTTTAAACATTGGCAGTTCCTCCAACACTTTATGGGAGTCAAACTTGGGTAATGACCAAAAAAATTCTTCTTCTTCTTCCTTCCAAGTATTAAGCCAAGGCCTGTTACGATCCTATAGAAAATTTTCCCTCCAGCGTTTCATAGGACGGCCCAGTGATCTTCGTCCTCTTGGTATATAATAATAAACAGCTTTGGGGATCCGATTTGAACTCATTCTTTCAAGATGGTGTTTCCAAATTAGTTGGTACTGTTTAATATATTCCAAAATTGGCGTAGTCTTCAATTCTTTTAAGATATCGGTGTTCCTTTTCCGATCCCATCTGGTGTAACCCGCTGTTCTGCGCATGAATCTCATTTCACAAGCCGTTATTCTGCTTTCATGTTGTTTTTATAGTGTCCATGCTTCACTACCATAGGTCAACACTGGTCTAGCCAAAGTGTTATATAAACGTAATCTGGTGTTTTTTTGTACAAGGGATGGTTTCATAACTTGATTAATAATTCCTAAACTTTTATTATAACTAGTAACTTTTAAAATTATAAAGTAGAATGCAAAGCGCAGAAATGAACTTCCTTAGAAGAACAAAAGGCTGCACAAGAATGGATCGGTTAAAGAATGAAGATATAAGAACAGAGTTATATATATATATATCCACTAAATGATAAAAATCTAAGAATATAGAGAAAAATGGTTTAGATATGTAGAAAAAATGAACGTAACAAGATTACCAAAAGCAGCATTTAACTACAAACCAAAAGGTTCAAGGAATGTAGGAAGGCCAGTGAAAAGATGGACAGAACAACTGTGAGGCGGAGCAGGCATTTTGCCTAGCCCGTGAAGTGAAGAAAAAGTAAAGTAAAGTGATCCCACTACAGCTCTCAGGAAGCCCTTGGGGTAGTAGGAGGTTAAGGCTACCACTTTTCTGGACAATGGGCACTTGATGTCAGCCGGCTTGTCAGCCCTGCGTGACGGCCGCTTTACCCCCAGAACAAGCATCTGGTACTCATTTCCGTTAGAGGCTGAGTCGATCCCAGGGCCATAGTGTCGCCAGAAGGTTTGGGTCGTTCAAAATTCTTGACCCCATCGGGACTTGAAACCTCGACCTTCCGGCTTGTAATGCAGTGTCTTAACCACTACGTACGGTGTGCCCCGTGAAGAAGAAGAAAAAAATATTTCTTAATTAAACTAATGAAAATATTATATTTGAACTATGTTTACCTTCGTTCGTGCATCTTTATTAAATTAAGTGAAATGTTCTGTCCTATAAAAACTGAAAGTTAATGTAAAATGAAAACAAATAGATTCATCTTCACTGCTCGTTTGAATCTGAATAGGCCTATACCTGTCCAGAATTCTCTCTAGTCACATGACATTACATTCCATATTTCTTGATCGACTCTACTTGGTCGATTTGTGCGCTTTCCACTATTTTCATTCGTTGTCCCCAATTTCGAAGCTTCTTGACAGGTTTTCATACGTGCTTCTTTAAGTCAAACACTTTTAGTAAAATATTTTACATACAGTGACATTAGTGCCCTCTATTTTCATGTTTTATACAAATGAACACTCATGATTTCTTCTATATGTAATTTTTTATCTCAATGTAAACAGATGTACAGACTTAAATATTATTTCCACTCAAAGACTTCAACGTGTTCATAATTCTTGCGCACGTTTTATTTGTGGTATTCGCAAATTTGACCATGTTACACCGTCCCTGGAACAATTATCGTGGCTTCGTCTAAGAGATCGTAGAACTGTCCATTCCCTATCCCTTCTCTATAAAATACTTCTAAACATCATCGCCTAATTATTTATCACGCCGCTTCATCAGACTATCCGACACACATAATCTTGACACTCGATCCCATCAGCACATTGTCCTTTATATCCCGCCTCATCGCACTGTATATTATTCATTATCTTTTACGGTGTCACTTACCAAAACATGGAATTCCCTTCCACCCTATGTCAGAGACTGTCAAACTATAACATCCTTCAAAAACAAACTAAAGAATTATTTAATAATAAACTAACTTATACACCTCACTGATAGTATTCTTTTAGCAATATTAATATATTTAATTATTTATGTAAATAATATTAAGAATAACAAATATTTTTATTTGTTTTGTTTTAAACATTGTATAATCGTAAAATTAGTTTTCTATATCTCATTATTTTCCTGTTTTTTATATACACTAGACAGGGACAATTTAATATGTCTTGCTTGTATACATTTTATTATTAGTTTTAGTCTTAATTTTAACTAATATTAACTGGTTGTATTATAGATCGTGATATGTATATTAGATATTATCTTTTGATCAAATTTTTACTTAGTGTTTAATATTAGAGTTAATTAAGATTGCTATATTCTTATGTAAAATATGTTTGTCCTGGTGAGTGGAAGAGAAGGCCACATGGCCTTAACTCCACCAGGCTAAATAAATCTAAATCTAATAGCATTATGTCCTGCAGTTTTCTCCAATACTCTAAAATCCACTGTACAGATACAACACACGTTGACAGACGGGTCGCTAGACACTCAGTAAGAACCAGCTACAGGATGGCAGATCTCCCACATCCTCATACAAATCTGCTTCTGCTGCCCTCCAGGAATAAGCTAGAGGAACAATATTTTTTTACACCATAAAGCACCCAACAAGGCCATTTAGATCGTTAGTCCATGGAATCCCTCAATTGATTTTTATTGAAAGAAAAAATTTCGTTAAATCATGAAGGTCTTTCAAAATCATGTTTCATCTTCGGCATCCTAATGGATATTCTTATTATCTATATCAATTAGCATGCGAAATATGAAACATATTTTTTAAGGGTCTTCATGATTTAATAATCTAATATGAAGTTTTTTTACACGATTTATATTAGCTTGGCCTGTATCTGTCTATCTATGTAACGGACCTGCATCTATGTAACGAAATGTTTGAACACGATTTTCACCCACTTAAAACATTGGACCGACTTGAAATTTTGTACACTTGTAAAGGACCCATGACAATACAATAATTTCATACTTTTTTTTCTAAAATCCTGGCCAGATTCATCAGAAAAAAAAATAAATAAAAACCGGTATAATAGGTTGCGGACTTATCGATTTTTAGTCAATCGTTGTAAGATCTGAGTTGGTAGAGTAGTGGACTGTAGTGGTATATAATTTTTTGTAATCCATAGCTCGCTGGTTCAAATCTGAGCCGGAGGTTTTTTTAGAAAAGTATTAAGAAATTAAATTTTCATGGGATTCCGGTTTATAACAATCAATTAAACTGAAAATTAAAAAAATAAATAATAGTTTAAAAACTGAAACAACACGCTTTATTAGATAACCAAACTAAAAAATAAAAAATAAATAATAGTTTAAAAAACTAAAACAACGCGCTTTATTAGAAAACCGAACAAATTAAAAAAAATAATTTTAATTTCCAACACGCTTGGGGAAAAAATTAAAGTGGTCAACAAAATAATCATCTCTAACACATCTAGAATAAAACTAGAGTTATCTTACTTACTTACTTACTTACTCACTGGCACTATCGAACCCGTAGGTTCATGGCCGCACGGACATAAGCTCTCCATACATCCCTATCCTGAGCTAATGCTTTCCAATCATTCCCTGTATAATCTACTTCCCTCAAATCATAGTTAATGTTGTTCTCCCACCTCATTCTTGGTCTACCAACTGGGCGTTTTCCTTCTGGCTTTCCTACAAGAAGTTTCCATGCACGTCTTTCATTCCCCATACGCGCAACATGTCCTGCCCATCGCAGTCTACGGGACTTAACTGTTCTTATTATATCTGGCTTCCTATAAAGACCATGTAGTTCATTGTTATGTAGTCTTCTCCATTCACCTGTCTGTTCATCTCTCTTTGGTCCAAAATTTTCCTAAGAACTTTATTCTCAAATACTCGTAATCTCCTTTCCTCCCTTAAAGTAAGAGTCCATGTTTCGCACCCATATAATATAACTGGTAGAATAATAGTTTTATATATTTTCAGCTTAACGTTTTTTGAAAGGAGTTGGGACATCAAAAGTCTCTGCAATGCATAATAGCATGTATTTCCAGAATTGAGCCTATGTTTAATTTCTTTGTGCATCTCATTCCTATTTGTGATTATTGTTCCTAGGTATTTGAATTCAGCCAATTCCTCAAAATTTCCCTCATTTGTCATTAGCTGTCCATTTCCAGTATATACTGAATTTCTACCTGTGACCACATATTTAGTTTTACTGATATTTACTTCCAGTCCTAATTTCTTAGTGTTACTCAATAGTGTGTGCGTGTTGGCCTTTAGTATCTCCTCGCTATCGGCCAGTAGTACTACATCATCAGCATAAACTAACAGCTTATTAATACCATTCAGTTGGTGGAGTGGCTTGTGTGCTTAAATGATCCTGAGAGCTATGCCGGCGGTAGCATTGCTGCCGATAGGGTTACCCATGTCGGACTGGTCGAAGGTGATAAGCCAGACGAAATAAGTACCTTGGTCGAAAGAGTGACGATCTTTCACCGTAAAAATACAACCGTCAAGAAATGCGGACATGGATTCTACTGGGGTAAAATTTTCCGGAGAGTTATCTACAAAAAAAATAATTTTACCATCAAAAGCGTTGGGTGCTTTTTATGGTTTTTACGTTTTCTTCTTAGAGACTTTACTTTTACCAATGTATTTTTATTATCAAATATAAGTATTAATTGATATAGGGCAGCCCACGCTTTTGATATCAAAATTATTTTTTTGTGGATAACTCTAGTTTTATTCTAGATGTGTTGGAGATTATTTTTTTGTTGACCACTTTAATTTTATCCGAAGCGTTTTGGAAAATAAAATTGTTTTTCATTTTTTAGTTCGGCTTTCTAATAAAGCGTGTTGTTTTAGTTTTTTAAACTATTATTTATTTTTTATTTCGGTTTTCTAATAAAGCGTGTTGTTTTAGTTTTTTAAACTATTTTTTATTTCTTATTTTTTAGTTTGGTTTTCTAATAAAGCGTGTTGTTTCAGTTTTTTCTAAACTATTACTTATTTTTAGTTTAGTTTTCTAATAAAGCGTGTTATTTTAGTTTTTTTAAACTATTATTTATTTTTTATGTTTTTAGTTTGGTTTTCTAATAAAGCGTGTTGTTGTAGTTTATTAAACTATTATTTATTTTTTAGTTTTTAGTTTGGTTTTCTAATAAAGTGTGTTGTTTTAGTTTTTTAAACTATTATTTATTATTTATTTTTTAGTTTGGTTTTCTAATAAAACGTGATGTTTTAGTTTTTTGAAACTATTTATTATTTTGAGTTTGGTTTTCTAATAAGGCGTGTTGTTTTAGTTTTTTCTAAACTATTACTTATTTTTTTATTTTTTAGTTTGGTTTTCTAATAAAGCGTGTTGTTTTAGTTTTTTAAACTATTATTTATTTTTTATTTTGGTTTGCTAATAAAGCGTGTTGTTTTAGTTTTTTAAACTATTATTTATTTTTTATTTTGGTTTGCTAATAAAGCGTGTTGTTTTAGTTTTTTAAACTATTATTTATTTTTTATTTTGGTTTGCTAATAAAGCGTGTTGTTTTAGTTTTTTAAACTATTATTTATTTTTTATTTTGGTTTGCTAATAAAGCGTGTTGTTTTAGTTTTTTAAACTATTATTTATTTTTTATTTTGGTTTGCTAATAAAGCGTGTTGTTTTAGTTTTTTAAACTATTATTTATTTTTTATTTTGGTTTGCTAATAAAGCGTGTTGTTTTAGTTTTTTAAACTATTATTTATTTTTTATTTTGGTTTGCTAATAAAGCGTGTTGTTTTAAACTATTATTTATTTAAATAAATATCGATCATAATTGAGGAAGACGGTTAAAAAAAGGTACTATATTATTATTTAAAACAATTTAATACGTAAACTCATTTGTAATAACATTGAATATTAAAAATGTTGATACTGAATTTAGCCCAGTTTTGAAAGAAAAACAATTTATCTAAAAATTAGATAAAACGACCACTTTAAGTCAATTTTCGAAATAAGTACACTGACATTTATACCACAAATGATAAGTCATGATACTGACTATCATTAAGTCAAAATAATTGGCGATTTCATGTCAATTTAGAGTTGAAACCGTTGGGTAATGATTATATTTTGGGAGCAACAAGCGCGGACACGCCAGGAAGTCCTTATCTCGAAGAAAGAGCAGGCATAGTGTTTTTTCTTTATAATGATTCACTCTTGTAAGTCACGCGAGATATCTCTGTTATAACGCCACGTTTTTGATACTATTTAGAGCTGAACTCCCAAGACTCGCATGTAACAAAAACTACACCATTGTAACATAAACAAGAGAAAGAAGGAACAAAAGAATTGTTAAACTTAATACATATGGCGCTGCCTGGGATGTAATACCAACAGGCATGGTAGAATTTCATAATGCTTAATTATTACTTATTTATTCAGGTTACAGTGTTTTCACATCTTCTGACAGCCAAATAACAATACAATACAATCATTCACATAACAAAAACCAATCTATATATTTATATAAACGAATGTATGCATGTCTGTCCTTTATCGCTGCCATACCGTTTATCCGATTGTGACGGGGCTTTTTGCAAAATGTTCAGGAGTTTCCTGAAAGGATTTTACACAATAAGAGAGTTTTAATACTCAACCATTTCATCCTTAAAAATTATCCCTTGTAGGACTTTTACTTTAAGGGAGGAAAGAAGATTACGAGTAGGCTATTTGAGAACAAAGTTCTTAGGAAAATTTTTGGACCAAAGTGAGATGAACAGAAGGTGAATGGAGAAGACTACATAATAGTGAACTACATGATCTTTATAGGAAATCAGATATAATAAAACAGTTAAGTCTCACAGACTGCGATGGGCAGGACATGAGGTACAAACGGGGAATGAAATACGAGCACGGAAGCTTCTTGAAGGAAAACCAGTGGAAAAACGCCCACTTGGTAGACCAAGAATGAGGTGGGAGAATGGCAGTAACTATGATTTGAAGGAAGTAGATTATATAGGGAACGATTGAAAAACATTAGCTCAGGATAGGGATGTACCTGTAAGAATTGAAATAAAGGTAGTTTGAATTAGAAGGATTAGGCCTATTGCTCGGTCATGTACCTCGAGCTCGATAGTGCCAGTGAGTTAGTTAGTTAGGGAAAAACGTTATTTTTTCGGAACTTTTTGATCGCTTAAATGGCCTACACTGCCTAAACCATAACATATGCACCAAATTAATGTACACAGAATTGAATATCTAAAAAAAAATCTACAAAAACGTCCAAGGCAGCATATATCTATATTTTACGGATAATTCACAACCATTTTTAATTTTCATATCACTGATGCCAAGAAGATCGGGATGACTAGATTCCCGGGCAAGTGTAGCAGCGCACAGCTGGCATTCTTTTACACATAATTCAATAACTATTTTTGTCTTTCAGGTCATTTATGCCTAGAAGGTCGGGATAAGTAGATTCCCGGGCAACGCCAGGTAATCAGCACGGGGTGTCTAAAAATAATTACAATATAAATTTATAATATTTTTTCTTTTCACTTATTCAACTAAACATAAAAGCACATTTCATCTATTTAGACGTAGGAGCGCACGTCGGGTATTAGCTAAAATTATATATTCACTGTGAACGAATCCGTTCGGTTTACCCATTTATCTTCTTTTAGATGCCTGCTCTCCATTGCTTCCTAGATACCCTTCATCCATGTTGTCCGTGATCTTCCCTTTTTTTATCGTCTTGATGGAATCCATTTATAACCAACCTTAGTAATCTCTCTTCAGCCATTCCCATTAGATATCCATACCATATGAGATGTCAGTTGTCTTGTTGAGTTATATTCGATAATATAATTTTGAATTCCCATTAATAATTTCATAACGCTAAATTAAACCGGATTAAACGAGATGACATATGTAGAATTGAATTATGACCAACCAAGGATATTGATTTCTTTTCAAAGTGACAATTTATACAGTTAGAATGAAAAAAATCTCTCTCTCTCTCTCTCTCTCTCTCTCTCTCTCTCTCTCTCCCTCCCTCCCTTTACCTTAGTTTACCCTCTCCCTTTGTAGCTACTTTTACATGCCCCACGCCATGCGGGTCTAAGAGGTGACACGATCTGCCGGGAGACGATTTTCAACTGTGGATCACACACATACTTTTTTTTGACCACACAGAGACATTGAGGACCTCTCTGGATGATTGATCAGCTCGATGCAGGGGCCGCCCCCTAGTCAACACGAACATTTAAGACAAGATACACCATTCACTCATTCAATCATGCTAAACAAGGCGAACGTGATATGGATTATAATGATGGTCAGATGATATTCGGATACAACTTGGGCCTTACAGTATACCGAAATTTGTATATGTGAGAAAAAACCAGGGATCGATCCCACTCCGCTGCATATGAGGCAACGACATTACCCGAAACCACAGTGGCAAGTGCAATAAATGAGGCACAGGAATTTTAAAAAAATCCGGAAAAACTGCACTCAAACTAACATGAAATATTTTCGAAGTCCTATAAAACAACTATGCGCATGCGACAGAGTTTATAGAGCCAGCGATAACCCACAATCAAACCACATATCGATTATCATCCTCGATTACTATCCGTCGCTATGAAATTTAAATTACCAATATTTGCAAAAAAATCCCCAAATCTATGTTAAAAAAATATATTAACAATATTAAAATTACCAAACGTTTATTAAAAATGGGTGTACACTTACTTATCATTCCCTAACGCTGATCCAACCAGGATAACCCAAAATAGCGATAGAAAAATCATAAACAAAGTAATATACTCTGTGGAGAAAATAGCAGTTAGCATCACAATATTGTCTAACAGTGTCATAATATTGTGATTTGCATATTTAAATAAGTTCTTTAAAATTGTCTCATAATGTTATAAACATTGTTTGAGAAAGTTTAAAATATTAAATAATGTTAGTAAATACAGAAGAAGAGCTATAGTTTACAAGAATATAACTGAGAAATCAAGCGCTAGTAGAAGAGCAGTTGAGCCATATTTTACCCTGTTTTACAGTGATTTGTTGGAAGGATGTGTCTATTTTACTTGAAGATTTCGGTGCATCTTTCTTAGTTTCTGGTACTTGAGAAGCGCCCTGAGAAGCTTTATGGTGAAGCTACGCCACTGATATTTGTTCTGAAGTAGCATCTGATGTTCCTTTAATTGGCTCGGATTCTGTTATGGAGACAGTCGTTCTTGCAAAATCTGTGTCTTAGAACATGTTCAGGTTCTGTGCTCAAATACCTGTGGATTTGAATCCAGCGATGATGTTTGACATACTTGCTGCTCTGGAATAGACTTTGGCAGAAAGACCAGTCACACTGAATTGAGTAATCCTATCTTATTTTCGCAGCTGATTCGTTACAGCTTTATCGTAATACACCTGCAAAAGTATTAACACAGATACCAAGAGCCTACATACGATGCGTAGTGTGTCCTCGCAGCTAGAAAATAATTACCTCGTTATCTCTAGCCAGTTCGATAGCTTCGAGGTTCTTCTAATATGTTGTTGAATGACCGTCTAGGACAAGCCAGGCTTTTTCTTCAACACAAGATTTGACAAATTTTATAAAATGACGGAGACATTTTATAAAAAATATGAGTTGATGTAACCAGTTTCAGATACTTCAACTAGGCTGCTCTCTGGTGCTCCAATTTTTATGTTTACACAATTACTCGTCCTTTTGGAAATTAACATCGGTGATACAGAAGACAATATAGAATATAACCATGTTCTAAGTGTATATTATTATTCTTTTATAGTTTGGACTTTCTTGCCAAGCGAATTATTTTATCAAATTTAGGATGTTATTGTCATCTATACATTGCCTATGCATTTTATGCATTATTAATCAAGTTCTAGATAATTCATGGACGTTACTATCTGCATCATTTAACCCTGGTGAAGTGGAAGAGGAGACCATACGGTCTTAACTCCATCAGGTAAAATAAATCACTACAATTGTGTTTAAAAGTTGATCGCTTACACAGCAACAAGAGGCAGATATAGTTTTTATTCCCCTTTCAATGTAGTCAGTTGACACTGGTCAACATGATTTTTGTCTCATGAGTACCAGTAGTTGTATTTAATGCAGTTTTTTTATCGTGTTTTCAAATATGTATTCGAAATTTCTCCATCACCCACAGTTTTTATTTCAATTTCAATTAAAGGATTTAAATAATTATTTTTTAATAAAAGTTTTTTCGTCCATTTGTCCATTGTAAAATAAAACCAAATGAGCTAACTCAAATGATTTCAGATATGGAAAAGAGATATCAAGGCAAATGGAATCCTAATTTGCTGGCCGCTAGTTTTGTACCATCAAGAGGGTTGCTCCACAGGCAAAACATAGCAGAAAATCGTCATTTCTTACTTTCTAGGCGAGTCCGAATGTTCGAATATTGTGTAGTTACGAATGTAGAAAATATTAAAGTGTTTCAAATTATAAATGCCTGTCTCTCGGAAACCTTGCGTGATGGAGAAAACCGATATCATATTTGAATTCAGGAGAAAAAATACTATCAGAATCACATATTTTTCTTTCTGAGACAAAAAAAAGTATTTTTTGTTGCTCAGTGTTATTAGCTTTCTCTTTTCGCCAACTATTTACGTGATTTCTTTTGTATCGTTGATATTCCTGATTCGTAAATGTTTTAGATCCTCAATGAATTTAACTGATTATTATCAACGATTTTTTGCTGAGAATCAAAAAAAGCCTCACGTTTTCTTTGTTAAACCCTTTAACTCTAGCAACAGACACATTTTCTGTTTACTTAAGCTTAAATAGAGATGTCGCTTCATAAATGAGCAGTATCATGTAGTACCCGCCAGTTTGTTTTCATGATTAAACGAGTTTTTCAGAAGGGAATTCGCTTCCAAAATGTAATTTTCTGATTTCTGTTCTTGCAAGGACCATTAGCAATGCCTCAAAAACTTCCTTTAGTTATTTCTCTGCTTCTGGAGATAATGTCGTTTCTCTTCAATTGACTGATGAATGAGGATTCATCATAATCTCTTCCTACTTCGTCACGATAATACCTAAGAATAGTTTTCTTAGAAATTTCGCACTTTGTCCAATCTGATTTAGACTAATTCTACCCTCAAAGTAATCCTTCATAAGTGCTTCCACATTTTCTGGCGTCTGTTTCTCATATTCTTCGCCCCGGCCATTTTAAATTGCAAGCAATCGGATCATAATGAGTACCGTACTAGTTGGGATGACTTATATAAGCTTTCGCGGTCCGATTTGCAACACTGTAAATGGTGGGAATTCGGAAACGGATCTCTATATATTTCTCTTTCATCTTTTCCCAAATGTATGGAACTTTAGTGAACTTAATATCGGTAAACTGTATCCAAACAAAGCATTTATAAATAAGAACTCAATACGTTTGAATAAATTACTTACCAAATGCTTAATGAATCGTTCTAAAAACTGCAGAATTACAAATAAAAACTTGAAACACGTGAAGACGCGAACTGATCGCCACTAAGCTAATCAAACAACTGCACAACTGAAAGATGCTCTGATATTTCCAAAAAAATCCGCAAGATGTCATATACATGCAGAAGGAAATTTCTTATATAAAAATGCGCTATTTAAGCGAGATGCGATTTGGGCTACTTTATCCTTATATTAGATTATTTCACTTGGGGGAAGGATGTGTGCATTAAATTATCTACGGAATAAGCCCGAAATATGTAGCCAACATATATTGCATTTTGTAAAGAGAATTATCTTAAATTGCAATTTCTACAACAGAGATTTATCATAAGTAATGCCACGAGTGATTTCCAAATTATCGATAAATTCACGACTCACGAAGTGAGGAGTGAATTTATCTAGAGAATTTGGAAATCAAGAGTGGCATTTGTTAGGACTATTTAACGAATAAAATTAAGCTGTTTACTCACAAATCATTATTTAACTATAGTTATTTTAAAATATTTATATATTTAATGTAAACGGCGATGTTTGAAAACAAATTAGAAATGTGAGGTTATGTATATTCACTGCAACTCGATCATATTATTTATTGCCAAATAGAATCGAAATATTGTAAGAATGCAATCTAGTGGAGAAATAATGAAACACATCAAACTATTATAATCAACATTATAGGTTAATCATTTATATTTTGAATAAACAACTCAGTAAAATCACTGAATCTATTCATTATTTGCTATATTCAATGTATTTGTTGGAGAAAAGTAATGGTCTAACCTGTTCACAATATTAAAAGAGGAGGAGCTTTCTTTCTCAGGAGCTGATAAAGAAAAATCGATAAATAGCGAGGAGAAACACGACTGTCATTGGTGTAAAACAGAATTCATTGAAACGTAATTGGTCATTGGCTACCATTTGCGACATGAGTAAAGTAGTCATGTGGAAGGTTGACTCAAGAGGAGTCGGGCTAATAGAAAACATTTACATTTTTGGATACCATATAATAAATTGTGAAAGCGCAATATTGAAGCTCAAAGAATAAATTCATTTTATTCACAAATTCATTAATATAACATTCTTGATATTTACTTATATTTTATATTCCTTAAATGAATTGTCATATACTGTATTTAACCTACTAGGCGTATATTATTTTAAGTTTTATAGGATATATTGTAATTGCACAAAGGTTGCAGACCTGCATGAGAGATACATACATAGGCCTACATGGACGAGGAAGAGTAAATTAGTTTACCTCTTGTATGTATTCTGGGGGTAAAGGCGGCCGTCACGCAGGGCTGACAACCCGGCTGACATAAAGTGCCGATTTTCTAGAAAAAGTGGGAGCCTTAACCTCCTACTACCCCAAGGGCCTCCTGAGGCCTGTTGTGGGATCACTTTACTTACTTGTATGTATAGGTGTGCGTGTATGTGTCTCTGTGTTTGTTATGGGGGGTGTTTATTCTAACTAATGAAGTAGATAAATAACCCACTCTCACTATCGAACCCAGATGTTCACAAACGCGAGGACATAAAGCCCTATCCTGAGTGAATATTTTCCAATCATTCTCTGAATAATTTACCTTCCTGGAATTATTTTTAACCGCCTTATTCGTGATCCGCCTGCTTGCTCTTCATTTTGACTTTACCTCCGAAAATAAGATTATTGTATGTAATCTAATAATTATTAATTCGTAAGTGGAATGATAATTAGATATTTTTGCGTCTTCTAAGACTCAATTAAGCAGAAGTGAATTTATTTCTTAGGCCCTAAAATTCGTAATGTATCCTTTTAGATACATCAGTTGGTTTAGTTAATTTAATATTTTTAATAAATCAGAAGTAAACGAACAAAAATAAACCACTTAAATGTGTGTCTAATTATACAATATACCTAATAATAACAGTTATACAAGATTCCGTTTTCACTGCGGTCCGCCACGTTCAAATATCTAACAGAAGAAATTTGTGTTTTGCCAATTTATAATAATTTGTATTTTCTCAGACAAGTATATATTTATTTTGGTGGCCACATTTGTTTGGCGATTGTTACATGATTTAAATTTATTTTTTGCGTGATAGTGTGTTTTGTCGTACTTACCAGCAATGGCGACCATTATTGAAAGTTCAACTTCCTAGGAATTTGTTCAATTTAAATACAGTTTTTGCAATATTCTATCTGCTTAAAATTATTCTATATAACTATAAAAAGAAGTATGAGTTTTATTGAACACCGGACACAAATATATGCAAAAAATTAAATGTAATTTCATAAATTTTATTTTTAGAAGAAAAAGAAAAATGCATGTAGAAAAGTAAGATGGATTGTATATTCTCTATATCAGATATCTACGATATGATACAGGGACGATGCCAACATTCAGTAGTAAGTCCCTATTTTTTTTATTTTTTCCGTTTATACTAGTTTTCCTTCTCGTTTTACTTTTACCTTCTTTTTTTACTTGTTTGTTTTACCTTCTTTAATTCTCACATATACACAAGGACAGACGCACACACCCAGACCCAAGGTGGAGATTTAAAATCCTCTACCCCGCCAGGAATCGAACCCGGGTCGCCGGAGTGGAAGGTAGGGACTCTACCGACTATGCCACGGCGACAGACTTTTTTTAATCATGTAACAAAAATGTACTGTTCAGCAGCCAAATACGTATCGTTGACAATTATATTATTTCTCACAGACTATAGAAATCATTGTGACGGAACGCAACAGATGTCTTGTTATGTTGGTGTCCTTTTTTGGAACCTTGACACAATGTTTTTGTGTTTATCTAGTGTTGAGATTCGATATGTGTTCGCAAGGAGTGTGTCCTCTCTTAGCCGGTCCTTTGTGTGTGAGGAATTGGCTTTTGCTTATCTATCATAACTTAGTGTTTTGTTCGTCGGTGTTTGTCTTCGACAGGCATGGGGAACTGGGGCTCCGGGAGCTCATAACAAATCCTCTCCGCCAATACCCATTCCACTCATTTGTACTTGCACTGCAGACGCAGGTATACTGTGATTGACAATACGCAGTGAGAGTCAGTGGCGTACAATTCATAGGCCGGTATTCTTGAAACCAACTCTCCTCTCGAATTGAGTGACATGTGAGTGGCTCCGCCTTCCTATGACGTCGAGAGTATTCTTGAAACCAACTCTCGCTCAAAACTCTCGTTTTGGCCACGCCTTACTCACTTTTAAATGTCAAATTCATAAGTCGGCAGTATACCTGTCTTTCGCTTTGTTCTGGTCCACAGTAGAAATGGCGGAGTTCCAAAAGTGAATAATCTTTTGGGTTTGGAGGCACAGAAGTTAATAGAAGATGTGGAAATTGAACAAAATCTACGGGATCAAGCGAATCGCCGTCGCCGCCTGTACTTTCAGGATATTCCCCGATATACAGGTAAGTCATGTAATATATGCTGTATGATTCATTATATTTTAACTTTTTCAATATGCATCGTGAGACTTCTTAAAATCTAGTGTTGTTTATTACAAACGTGTATGGAAATACTATATAAACCGATTACAAATAATTCATGTAGAGAAATAAAATATCACTCTCGTGTATAATCATTAACATGATCGTTTTTTTGTTTGTATATTACACGCAAAAAAGTGAAATTTTTATTAACTCTGGTCACATAACGAACAAAATTGGATAATAATTAGTAATTCAATAGTACGATATATATGTGTATGTATATATATATATAATATAAGGAAAATGCAAATAATGAAACATCTTCATTCAAACTACTGTAGTAGAAATTAATAAAACAATATTTCTATTAATTTTTTAATACTTAACATTATTATTATTTAATTTAAAGAAATTAACTTCATTTCGTGTGTTTTTGTTGGGACAAGTTAGTATATGCATGATTAGTTTATTGATTAATATGCAAGCAATTTATTTTGTTAGGTTAGGAAGAGTGTAATGGGTGTATGTCAGTTTCTCATAAACTGTTTGGGAATTTATTAAGAAGGTTAGTTATTTCGATTTCACATTTATATCCTGCCACCTGGTGAAGGTTACATTAAAACATTCGCGCATGTGCAGTGCGATTCTGTAGAACTTATTCATTGAATAGATGAGAGTCAAATACTAAAGTTTACCCATAATTTGCTTCACTCTTTAAATTATGCACATGAAAGATTATCTGATAATGCTTAATTTAATTTTATGCTAAATTCCTCGATTCAGGAACAAATACTTAATCAAGGTGTGGCCAGACAAATATTAAATTTATTATGGCATAAATATTGTGTCATACCAATTGTGAATTTATTCAATTTGTTTATTAATTCTAATCACAGGAAGTATGCAGCTTGTAGTGGCAGACCTCCCTGGCATCAGCCAAAGTACTGTGTCACCTGTCATCACAGAAAAGTATCCACCTCTATTGCAGAATTGAAACTACAATTTATAACATTCCCTAATGGAGATGAGGTTCGTCATCTCCATTATGAATTTCATAGAATTGCTTGTTTCCGTGGTGTAGTTGGATTCATCGATGGCACACATATAAAAATAAGGAATCCTGGAGGAGAATATCCCGAAATCTTCAGAAATAGCTTGGGCGTATTCTCCTTCAACTGTCAGGTATGTACAAAAACTAGTTAAGCAAGTATTTTGTGTGTTATTATTATTATTATTTTATTTCACTCCCTCTCTCCAAGCGCAACAGGCCTAGAAGGCCCTTATGCTCTTTAATTGACATCATTAGAGTTGTAATTCAAAACTGATAATGAAAGATCCAACTAATTTTTTTTAGAAGCTTTATTTTTTAGAGTTCAGGTTCTTCTACGTGTCGTAAATCTACGACATGTGATCCATGGCTTCAGTTGCCTTGATCAGTATTGTAAGAAAATTGAAATAAAGCCATTAGTTGCACTGTCTTAAATATATAGCACATAAAAGCAGAACTCCAAGCAGCATCTGTGAACCATTTTAGGTGAATACTTGATTTATGATGCTTTTTACCTAAATAATTTGTGCCAAGTAGGAGATTTTGTAGACCAATATCAGTGAGAAACATTTTGAAAATTTATTGTGTTAATATTGTTCTAGATTACTACCTCATACCATTTATCCCATAACATAACATAGATTTTTGCATAAATAACAAATAAAATATAACCATATTTTAATTTTTTTCATGTTTTTTATTAAATTTACACTTTCCAAACCTTAATTTTTCTTCCTTAATTAATCTAGGTTGGAAAGTGTTAATTTAATAAAAACTTCAAAGTATGAAGCTTTACCGTTCAAAAGTAATGTATAAATTGTCAATAAAAGTACTTCTGAATAAAAGATTCCAATTGGCATGTTGGTATTGATGGTCTTCGGACGAACGAGAATTGTATAAGTAGAAAGAAATGTTGACATTCTTATCGGTGCTCGGATGGTGTAATTGGTATTGTACTAATGTACAGAATCAGAGATCCAGGGTTCAAGTCACAATTCAAGCATTATTTTTTCTTTCTTTATTAAGGTACAAGTAAATTTACGGAAAAACTGCACTTAAACTAGCATGAAATATTTTCAAAGTCCTATAGAATAACAGTGTGCATGCGCCAGAATTTGAGAGCCACCAATAACCCACAATCGAACCATATTGATTATCATCCTCGATTACAATCCACCGCTATGAAATTTAAATGACCAATATTTGCAATAAATCCCCCAAATCTATGTTAAAAAGATATATTAATAATATTAAAATTACCAAACGTTTATTAAAAATGGGTGTACACTTACTTATCGCTCCCTAATGCTGATCCAACCAGCGATAACCCAAAACAGCAATAGAAAAATCATAGACTAAGTAATATACTCTGTGGAGAAAATAGCAGTTAGCATCACAATATTTCTAACAGTGTCATAAAATTGTGATTTGCATATTTAAATAAATACTTCGAAACTGTCTAATAATGTTATAAAAATTGTTTGAAAAAGTTTAAAATATTAGGAAATACAAAATAAGTGCTATAGTTTACAATAATATAACTGAAAACTCAAGCGCTAGTAAAAGTGCAGTTGAGCCAAATTTACTTCCAATAAAACAATTGACGAAACCATCACAATTTTAACGCAATGACAAAACTGAAGTGCTTGTAATGGCTATGAATAAAAAATGAATAGTTTTTCGTTAGGAACGGCATAGTTTATAGTAAGAATTTTGAATATGATATATATATATAATCAATTGAGTTGGTGTTTACTTGATGAAAATCCATATTAATTAATTAAATAAAAATAAAACTTAGTTTCATTCAATTTTCATATTTATTAAGATATAATTCAGTGACAGCTGTTTCGGTACATGTCTGAAGAAGGTACAGTGTACCGAAACAGCTGTCACTGAATTATCATCATCATCATAGTACATTCACGAATTTAGGCCATTTGTTGACCTGTTTCGGCCTCAAGAGAAACACCATCCAGAAGTCTTTTGAGTGGACGTCCTGGTCTTCTTCTTCCTGCAGGTTGATATCTTAACATTAGTTTGGGTATTCTGTGATCTTCCATTCGATGAACATGTTGTATCCATCTTGACTTATAATCAGAAATTTTGTTTTCTAAAGATTCCATGTGTAATTCTTCTAAGATGTCTTCATTTTTTTTGTGATCTAGTAGTGTGTATCCTGCAGTCCTCCGAAGATATCTCATTTCAGCAGATCTAAGTCTCTGTATATCCTTCTGTTTCAACGTCCATACTTCGCTACCATACAAAAGAGTTGGAAGAGCCAGTGTTTTGTACACTTTCAGTCTTGAATGCTTTTGGACTAACTGTGGCTTGAAGATAGAATTTATTAACCCTAAAATTCTTAAAAATTTAGATATTTTTTGCATTTACATCCTTTTCTTCTTCATATGAGATATTGCATCCTAGATATGTAAATTATTCACCTGCTCCAAAATTTTATTGTCCAGTACAATTTTACTTCTGACAGGATCTACACCTTGAAATGCCATAATTTTTGTTTTTTCTGTAGATATCTTTAATCCATATTCTTCTGTAATTTTGCTGTCACTGAATTATATCTTAATAAATATGAAAATCGAATAAAACTAAGTTTTACTTTTATTTAATTAATATATATATTTATTTATTTATTGCATTGAGAGTTGCTTTTTATATCTTGGATTTTTTTTAATTTTCAGGCCATTGTGAACTTCACTATGGAATTCATAAACATCGTTACAGGCTGGCCAGGATCTGCACACGACAGTCGTATGTTCAAAAGTAGCATGATCTGTGGCCAATTTGAAGAAGGAGAAGTGTCTGGCATTCTCCTGGAAGACAGTGGGTATGCGTGCCATCATATTTTAATGACACCTCTCCTCAACCCACAAACACGAGCTGATTTCAATTATAACTCAAACTTGAAACGACGACGACTGTTATAGTTGCAACAACTGTGTTACACATATAGCGAGGAGGGCAAACGATGCCGAAATAGAGGATCTGCCACCAATAATGCTATTCCAGTTGTGAATGATGTTTATGATTTGCCAAATGGATTGACAGCCAGAAGGGCTCTAATAGATGTCCACTTTTAATAATAAGTAAGGTGAATACCGAGTCATCCTTCCTCATAACTGGTGTTCTATTTGAAGTAGTTTTGATATTTCACGTATACCATCGTCAGCTTTTCCAGACTGTTGAAATTTAAGTTGTCAGCTCTGGACATCGAGGGAACGACAATGTTAATTTCAACATTCTGGAAAAGCTGACGATGGTATACTTTATATACAGACACTAGTTCAAATAGAACCAACAAGTTATGAGGTAGAATAACTCCGGATTTACTTTATTTGTTATTAAGAAGGACCTAATAGAGTTACTTACTTCCCATTGTATTTTTACTTGTAATTTTAGGATTGTGATTGGACAAAATTATATGAACACTTTCTTTTCACTACACTATCATGTATTGTGCATTTTTTTTGTCTTCTATACTTCCTCTGCTGTAAGGCTGTGAACATATTTGTGTTGTGTATATAGACAATTATGTGTTAAAAATGCAGATTTCCTCTCGTCTAAATTGTTGGTGCATCTGGAACACTATATCATTTTGTCTAATCTTAAATTTTATTTGTTCTAATATGTAATTTAAATAGGGCCCTATTCCATGTGACATATCAGCTATAAACTTTGTAATTGTCCTTAAGTCACTAACACTATCATTTATTGGATAACATAAGTTAAAATGCGTGCACATTTATTCACATTTCTGGTATAGCCAATTGTGAACATGTTTATTTAATTCAGTTTGTTTGTTTTATGTCCTGCACCATAGCTGAATGGTTAAGGCAAGATGCTTTGTCAGAGAGTTACCGGACTTGCGCTGGTTCGGGTCTCCATGGGGGAAAACATTTTTTCTTGTGATTTTGGCCAGTATTGGGCCATTGCTCACTCAGCATCATGAGGCATTTGGGTAGCTACAATAAGTAGCGGCTCCAAGTTCAGAAAATCAGCTATAATGACTGGGGGACCTGACATGCTGACCAATCCTACACTGGGTGAATGATCTTCTATCTCTGTGATCAACTCATGTGGAAGTGAGTCCAACAGCCAGCTAGTAGGCCAAGAGCCTTCTAGGCCTTTCAAGCCATGGGTTTTTTTATTATTTTATATTCCATTAAAGTGAGTCAAATAAGTTATTACATGTTACCTCATAAAACTCTGTGATCTTCACAGGACTGGTTTCTGAAGCTATTGCTTGTATCATCAGCCAAATTCCATTAACTCTATAGTCTGAGTTCTGGTTGACGATAGAGGAAATAACTTCAGAAACCGGTCCTGTGAGAATCACCCAGTTTTATGAGGTGAGATGTAATAATTTGACTTACTTAATTTATTTGCCTGATAATGTAAATTCCCATCATAAAATTTCATTAAAGTAATTTAGATTTGATGAAGTAGGTAGATCCTTGGCAAGCTTTATTGTTTTGTTATCTTGTTTTCCGTAAGTTGGGTATGGAAACTTAAAAGCCTTATGATCCATCCATCCATAGTAATTCTGCCCAAGGGTAGGTATTTCACTGCAATCATAGCATTTTCATGCTATGATTTGCTAGGTAATATAGGTGTGGTAGCTTCCCGTTGCTTTCTTTCCACATCGGTGAAGGATGATGATGATGACCGGATGATATTTGGGGACTGTTGGTCCCTAAGCTTCCTGACATTTGTCTTACAGGTGAGGAAAACCCCAAAAAACCTCTCCCAGGAGCTTGTCCCGACCAGGAATTGGACCCACTCCATGACAAGGCAGCACGCTACCTCGAGACCACAGTGGTGGACACGATGAGGTATTATATTCTAAAAAATGTGTAAATAGTAATGTTTCACAATAATATATAAGGTATTAGTGTTACAAATTTGTGTGTTTATGTACATTGATAGCTGTGTAATGTTCATGTATGTAAATCCATATTGATTCTTGTATATAATTGTTACGAGTAATTATGAATGCTGATAATAATAAAAAGCAATGTTTTCAAATGAAACATATTTTGTATTTATTTCAGGTGTCATATTTTATTGTGGAATTAATATGTATAAGTATGGACTGTTCTTTAATTTCATTTTCCTGCATTGTCCAAGTACTAGAATTCACTTCTGTTTTCTTTTATCATGACATACAAAACTCATGTCCACCAAAAACAGATGTTTATTTCCAATATGCAGTTCCCTAAGATTCATCCAAATATCCTCCCATCTAAACCTTCCTAATGGTATTTTCTCAATAAAATAAATACATTTGTCGCTATAAGTTTTATAAGTTTGTTATGGGTTGATCATGTAGATTGAATAGACAGTAGAAGAAATTTTACTGGATTAAGTTCGTTGAGGAAAAGGTTCAGTGGAGGGCTTTAGTGAATGTGCCATTTATCTTATGTATTTCATAAAGCCCTAGAGCTTGCAATATAAGTAGTAAAACCAATTAGCTATTCAAGGGGACATATTTGAAAAAATCATGTTGACGTGAGGATGAGGTAAAACAGTAAACTGAAATGATGTTTCATGCAATGACTACATATTTTAAAGATGGTTGTTTATATAAATGCCCTTATAGGACTGTAGGGCAAAGTAATTGGGCATATATATAATACATATAATGTTTCATTTTTTGTTTGATATAAATTTTAGAATAACACTGATAGAGTATCAAAGTTTATAAATTATGACTATAGTCTTGTATCAGGAGAAGCATTAATGACCATAAGGAGAAGAGACAATACTAATAATTTACATAACATGGTGATTAAAGATTTGTGGTGAATTACAGCAATAATTAATACATAGTTACTTAACAGTGTTTCTATAAACGGAAAAACTGCACTTAAACTAGCGTGGAATATTTTCAAAGTCCAATAGAACAACAGTGCGCATATGTCAGGTTTTATATAGCCAGCGATAACCCACAATCTAACCACATATCGATTATCATCCTCGATTACTATATGTCGCTGTGAAATTTAAATTACTAATATTTGCAATATTAAGAGAAAATAGCATCATAATATTGTCTACCAGTGTCATAATATTGTGATTTGCATATTTAAATAAATACTTCAAAATTGCCTAATAATGTTATAAAAATTGTTTGAAAAAGTTTAAAGCATTAAATAATGTTAGTTAATACAGAAGAAGAGTTTACGACAATATAAATGAAAAATCAAACGCTAGTAGAAGTGCAGTTGAGCCCTACACCATATGTATATTTTTTACCATAATCTCAACCTTGAGGTTATGGAAAATAAAATGCACCATCAAAAATTGATTAATAACTTTGTATTTATTTGATGTATTTACATAACGTGGTGATGGTAATTTCTTACCATGTTCTTAAAATATTATCTTCATAGTGTAATTTTGATAATGGTTTTCTATTAACAATTACAACAATAAATTAATACATAGTTACCTATCAATGATTTTATAAACCATAATAATAAATTATTATTTTGCTACAATTTCGACTTTTAAGGTTAGGCCTACAAAATTATTAGGACCTATAGTATTACCTGTTATGCATAAAGGTATACCTATTATCCATAAAGATAACATAATAAAATAAAATAGACCATCTCAAATGGATCACTAATACTGTTTTTAATTTGATATAAAATAGATCACGTATATTATATTAATTTGGTTTGTTGATATCCCATAACGTACATATAACGTACGCTTTTCTCCATCACAATACACATGTATAAAATATAAAAGCTGTGGAATGTTACAATTTGACCTTTTATACTTTTCTTACTATATTTATCAATAATATAAGCATATTCAGATAACTAATTTTATAAGGGATAACTGGGCAATATATATTTTTTACTTTCATTGTTGGACATTTCTATATGTAGGAAATCCTAATTTTGCCATGAATACGTTTTGATTACACACATATATTGTATGTTTAACCTCAATCAGATTCTATTTCCTCATTTTTGTAATAAGTTTAATTTATTTTAGGCAAACAATCACATTCCCATAACCTATACAATTGCAGACGATTTTTAAAAGACGCCATATTTCACAATATCATATGGATTATTTCTCTATGCATTTTTAAAATCATTGCCAACATACGCATTTTTCCATCTCGCCTGAGATAGAGATAAGATCGGATGAGATGGTTTCAAGAAAACCATCTCTCACTCTCGTGGTCAGACTCAACTTACGAAAGTGAGAGAGGTGGGGGAGAGGAGAGTTGGTTTCAAGAATACCGGCCATAGTGTGCACATGGCAAATTCTAAACATCGATACCATTTTAATACTGACTGGGAAAATGGTTATTTTGTATTCAGAATGGCACGGAAGGCTTGGAACTACACAGGTTGTTGTCAATAGACTGATATCACAACCTGAGAGATTTTGCAGGCCACATTCTCGCAATGTTTGGTTCGACTTATACATGCGAACAATTGTTTTCGAAGTTGAACCATACCAAATCTAAAATACGCTCCAGAATAAACGATGACACCCTAGTGTCAGTATTACGCATCTCTAAGAGTACTATCCAGCCTGTCATAGACAAATTAGTGTCAAGAAAAAGGCATCAGCGGTCTCTACGCGCTTTTCAAACGTTACACGTAATGTACGTAAGAATGGAAGGGATTAGTACAGCTCGAGACCAAGCTCTGTGTGTTTGCGGAGAGGAGTGGGAGGAGGTACACTTCTATGCTTCTCATAGTACTAACAGTGAGACAGCAAATTCCTTTCAGACATATATATGTTTCAGGTTATAAGGGTGTACCATCACTGATACTGCATGGTATGCGAGACGATAATAACAACAGTTACGAGTTCAATAAAGGGTGGAATGAGGAAGGATGTCTTACTACCCCTCATTCGGCAGTTCCCCATGCCTGGTCTACGATATTGGTCAATAGGTGCTCTGTATCGTAGAGTCATTCGTGTCTGATTCGTCCCAATTGTTCTTACTGTATCATTTGTATGTCGCCGGTGTTTGTCTCTGAGTGTTCGTGCCGTTTTGTTTTATAATGTGGGGTATGTAGGAAGGATAAGTCCAGTATGTCATGTAGGAGAGTAGTTTGGTTGTATATGTGATGTGTATGTATAGCAAACACGAGACGCTTGGAGTAGTCCCTTGTTTATTGTTCGGCAAACATGTCGTTTTCCCAAGCGGGACGAATTTTCATAGTTAAACATTTTTCCAGATATTCTTATATACGTGTTGTAAACAAATGTAATAACTCCATCTTTATAGTAGTAGTAGTAGGACTTTATTAGACAAAAAGTAAGATATTTACAATATTATTTACAAATATGGGTCGCACGGGCAGTAACCCGTACGTGCTGTTGACAGATCGTTACAATAAAATAATAATTGGTAATACTATAAAGAAAAACAAAAAAAAAAAAGGAAACAATAACATTAAAATTACATAAAGAAAACACAATAATATTACAATTACATAATAATACAATAGCATTATACATTAATTAAGTTATGTATAATTATTAAGAATTAATGGTATTGCATTTTGATAACATGTGAATGAGTGTTGTTCTTATTTTCTGCGTTTTGTCCACAAATTTACCCAAGTTTATCCAATTTTCTGGATTTACCATTAACTTGTAGCATGATAATCTTTCCCGATTTGATTCAGAAATCTTTCCGGTAATAACTGACGTCTCCAATATTCTAAATCATCACATTTTCCTAATATATGTATCTCGTCTTCAAAGCTCCCGCACATTGGACATATTCGCATATCGTGATCGTCACTAATTTTTAGAAATTTCCATGCCCCTAACCTGAACCAAGCAAGCCCTGATCTCTCTTTAAATCCTAGGTTGAGTATATACGATTCTTTTCCCCAAACGTGTTTTAGGTCTCTTTGTAAATACAGTGAGCGTTTTTCTCGTACATTCGGCGAAAATATCTTGTTGGTTTATATATATATATATATATATATATATATATATATATATATGTGTAAGACTTTATTTTTTAATATTAGTTTAAATATTATATGTTATAATCAAGATATGTGACTTTTCGATCTCTCTGTAGAAATAGGCCTAACACTCAGCAACAAAAAATATACCTTTTTTTTTCTCAGAAAGAAAAATATGTGATTCTGATAGTATTTTTTCTCCTGAATTCAAATATGATATCGGTTTTTCTCCATCACGCAAGATTTCCGAGAGACAGGAATTTATAATTTCAAACATTTTAATATTTTCTACATTCGTAACTACACAATATTAGAACATTCAACTCGCCTACAAAGTAAGAAATGACGATTTTCTGCTATATTTAGCCTGTGGAACATCCCTCTTGATGGTGCAACAATAATCGGCCAACATATTAGGATTCCATTTGCCTTGATATCTCTTTTCCATAGCTGAAATCATTTGAGTTAGCTCATTTGGTTTTATTTTACAATGGACACATGGACGAAAAAAGTTTATTAAAAAAATAATTATTTAAATCCATTAATTGAAATTGAAATAAAAAAACTGTGGGCGATGGAGAAATTCCGAATACATATTTGAAAACACGATAAAAAACTGCATTAAGTACAACTATTGGTACTCATGAGACAAAAATCCTGTTGATCAGTGTCATAGTTGAATGAAGACGAACTTAGCACTTCATTTGCAACAAATCCAACCAAGACAAATTCCACTGCGATCAAAAATACACAGGTTGAGAGAAGAACTAGAAGACCTAAAAATCGTTGTCGAGAGCAAATGCAGATTCTGGAGACGAAACTAATGTAATGCTCCAAGCCATGAAGCCTACGGTAATGATGAACTATAAAGAAAGAGAATCTCGCGTATTCACTCGAAATTCATTTTCACTCATCCGCAAAAATATAACTTTCTTCTGTTAATTACATAAATAACTATTTAACTCATGCCCCAAATGGAAGTCAATAATCAGTCACGGTTCCATGAATTTTGTTTTACAATGACAGTCGTGATTCACCTCGCTCTTTATCGAATTCTCTTTATCAGCTCCTGCTTTTTAAAATTCTGAAAATGTCAGAGCATTACTTTGCAGTAACTGACTCTCCAACAAATACATTGAATATAGCAAAAATGAACAGATTCCTGCGAACTATACATTTGATAATTGTGTTTTTAAATAATGATTTTACTGAGTTGTTTATTAAAAAATAATGTTATAAGATCCAGTCTGATGTGTTTAATTTTTTCTCCACTAGGATGCATTCTTTCAACATTACGATCCTATTTGGCAATAAATAATATGATCAAGTTGCAGCGAACAAACACATTAAACATAACCACACATTTCTGATTTCTTTCAAACATCGCCATTTACATTAAATATATAAATATATTAAAATGCCGGTAACTATATTTAAATAATGATTTTTTAGTAAATAGCTTAATTTTATTCGTTTAATAGACCTAACAAATGCCACTCTTGATTTCCAAATTCTCTAGATAAACTCTCTTGTCAATTCATGACTCGTGAATTTATCGATGATTGGGAAATCACTCTTAACATTACTTATGACTATTTAATCCATGCCCCAAATATTAGTCAATGGCCAATCACGTTTCAATGAATTTTGTTTTACAACCAATGGCAGTCGTGTTTCACTCCACTATTTATCGATTTCTCTTTACCAGCTCCTGCTTTTGTGATAAAGAAAGCTCCTCCTTTTTAATATTCTGTACAGCTTAGAACATTCTTTTTGTCCGTCAAACACATTGAATATGTCAATAATGAACAGATTCCTTGATTTTTACTCAGTTATTTACTAAAAAATAAATTAATAAAATATAATGTTTATTATAAGATACAGTTTGATGCGTTTCATTATTTCTCCACTAGGGTGCATTCTTACAATATTGCGATCCCATTTGGTAATAAATTATATGATCAAGTTGCAGTGATTAAACATCTTCTTCTTCTTCTTCCTTCCAAGTATTAGGCCAAGGCCTGTTACGATCCTATAGAAAATTTTCCCCCCAGCGTTTCATAGGACGGCCCAGTGATCTTCGTCCTCTTGGTATATAATTATAAACAGCTTTGGGGATCCGATTTGAACTCATTCTTTCAAGATGGTGTTTCCAATTTAGTTGGTACTGTTTAATATATTCCAAAATTGGGGTAGTCTTCAATTCTTTTAAGATATCGGTGTTCCTTTTCCGATCCCATCTGGCGTAACCCGCTGTTCTGCGCATGAATCTCATTTCACAAGCCGTTATTCTGCTTTCATGTTGTTTTTTTAGTGTCTATGCTTCCCTATCATAGGTCAACACTGGTCTAGCCAAAGTGTATATAAACGTAATCTGGTGTTTTTTTGTACAAGGGATGGTTTCATAACTTGATTAATAATTCCGATCTGATTGAGGGTCTTTCCACTTTTCAGCGGTTGCCCTTTTACCAGCCGGCTGCTGGCCCTTCACATCCACATGTGTCAATCACAGAGGTAGATGATCAACAGCCAGTGTAGGGGTGACATGTGGTTAGCATGTCGAGTCCCCCAGCTATATAATTCCTAAACTTTTATTATAACTAGTAACTTTTTCAGGGATATCCTTTTCATCCCAGATAGAGAGATAATATCCAAGATA
Source organism: Diploptera punctata (assembly GCA_030220185.1). Taxonomy (NCBI): domain Eukaryota; kingdom Metazoa; phylum Arthropoda; class Insecta; order Blattodea; family Blaberidae; genus Diploptera; species Diploptera punctata. The sequence continues at coordinate 3,582,766 of JASPKZ010001610.1, forward strand.
TTTAAATTGATTAGATGTCTCTAAAATTTTATTCTGGAGACAGATTTTACTTTGTATGGGGTCCTTCCCATGAAATGCCATGAATAAACATAACATCACATTTCTGATTTGTTTGCAAACACCGCCGTTTACATTAGATAGGTCTCTATATAAATACTTTAACATACCGGTTACTATATTTAAATAATGACATTTGAGTAAACAGCTTAATTTTATTCGTTAAATAGTCCTAACAAATGCCACTCTTGATTTCCAAATCCTCTAGATAAATTGAAAATCACTCGTGGCATTACTTATGACAACTTTTCATGCTTATGACATGTTAATTTAACAAAGGATGTGATTAATATTTTAACAAAATGGGAGCTGTGATTTATACGAAGGTAGAGTTGAAATCAGAATGCAATGAACAGAAGCGTGGATATGAAAATTATCAGCGTATAAACACATAATTACATTAGAGAGGGTTGGCTGAACTGCTAGTCTAGCTAATTTGTATAATTGAGGGACTAGGTAGTCAGCTGCCCCTAAAGGCGTGGCTTTTCTCTAATCAACTGAAAAAATTCAAATCTGCAAAAGTAATTTTTTTTATGATATAAAACCACATTTCTCTCACCAGGAGATGGATGTGTATTTCATACTCCATTAATCGAAACATTTATAATCATATTTTGTTCATAAAACATTAATTGCATTAAAACTCCTTTCTAATTACTCTTTCAGAAGATTAACTGATGGTTTCAGTTATACTTTATACTAGCTAATACACGGCGTGCGCTGCTACACCTAAATAAATGACGTGTTTTTGCATTTAGTTGAATAAGTAAAAGGTAAAATAAATATAAATTTATATCGTTATTCTTTTTAAATACCCCGTGCTGATTTACTCGGCGTTGCCCGGGAATCTACGCATCCCGATGTACTTGGCATAAATGAGCGACAAAATTCGTTATTTTGAGTTATCCATAAAATAATACCCGCCGTGCGCTGCTATGCTTGCCCGGGAATCTACTTATCCCGATCTTCTTGGCATCAATGAAACACAAAAATGGTTATTGTGAGTTATCCTTGAAAGATAAACATATACTGTTGCGGACTTTCCTGTAGATTTTTTTGAGATATTCAATTCTGTGTAGGCCCCTACAATAATTTAGGCAGCGTAAACCATTTGAGCTTACAAAAAGCGACATTTTTTCACTACAGAAGGTGATTTTTAAGGGTGAAGGGCTTGAGCATTAAAACTCTCTTATAACCTATAACTTTCCCGGGAGAATCCTGAACATTTTGCAAAAAGCCTCATGACAATGGGATGAATGATATGGCAGCATATGCTTGCCCGGGAATCTACTTATTCTGATCTCCTTGGCATGAATGTAAGATAAAAATGGCTATTGTATGTTATCTGTAAAAGATAAACTTATGCTGTCGCGGACTTTTTTGTACAGTTTTTTTTAGAAGAAGAAGAAGAAGATTATATAATTAGATTCGTGTGGACATGTTTGACGAAGTTAAGATGAAAGGTTACACTGAAAAACACTGGAATGATGTCTCCATCTGCAAGAAGAAAGAAAAGAAGACCTCGAAACTCATGGATGCAAGAAATAAGAACTGGAATGAGAACAAGCGGACTGGAGGACATGGAGTGGATGGATAGAATGATACCGTGTTATACAGAGTGAGAGCAAAATAATGTCTGTGAAGTTTTCAATTTTATTTCAACAAGTAATTGTGAATGTAGTATAGGCTATAAGTTATAGAAGGAGTTACAGAGTATATTTTATGACTATGAATTTTATGTTGTAAGAAGACCAGGACGTCCACTCAAAATACTTCTGGATGGTGTTTCTCTTGAGGCCGAAACAGGTCAACAAATGACCTAAATTCGCGAATGTACTATGATGATGATGAATAACTTTTAATCACTAATTATACAACATAAAGACAACTGAAGTAACAATAACGCTTATGCCCGGTGTACAAGTTTTAGTTAAAATAAACAATTGTTTTTACGTATGAGTTTGTCCATATTCTACAATATTTTGTGATGTAGGCACTTGAAAATCTTTTTTATAGTCCATGTACCACTTTGGGAAACAGGGAATACACTTTAATTATCCTGTGTTATGTAAATTTTACGAGGAATTAATCTATAGTGTAACAAGAGACCTTGTAAAGTTTAATAGCATGCGTTTCCAGAGTTGAGCCTATGTTCAATTTCTCACTTCAGTTCATTCCTGTTTGTAATTATTGTTTCTAGGTATTTGAATTAATTTATTTTCTTTAAAAAATCCTCATTTGTCACTGACTGTACATTTCATTATATAATGTATTTCTATGTGTGACCATATATAATTTATTTTATTGTTGTTTAGTTCCATTAAAAATTGTGGCTGTAGGTAAAAAACAATATACCTAAAAATATGCTCACACACAGAAATATATTACAATATGCAAATAAAAACATCTAACTAACTAATTCACTGGCACTATCGAACCCACCTTATCCTTAGTCTACCAACTGAGCGTTTTCCCTCTGGTGTTCCTACGAAAAACTTCCCTGTCTCTCTTTCAATCCCCATTCGTGCCACATGTCCTGCCCAACGCAGTCTATGATACTTAAAATAAGAGCGTCCACGAATATATATATATATATATATATATATATATATATATATATATATATATATTTATAAAACCGTCCACCGCTGTGGTCTCGAGGTAGCGTGCTGCCTTGTCACGCAGCGGGCCCGGGTTCGATCCCCCGTCGGGACAGTTTCCTGGGTGAGGTTTTTATCGGGGTTTTTCCTTAATGCTCAAACGGTCCCCGAACATCATATGGTCATCGCAATCATCATCATTCATATTCATCTTAGATTAAGTTTAGGATTAGGGACTCTCCTGGCGCACCACTATCATCATCATCACCCATCATATCATCGGGGCAACGTAACCCCGCCTTCCAGGCATCCCAACCTCAGAAGCGGGTTACAATTACGCCAATGCCAGGAGAGAATACCAGGAATGTCCAAAAGGAGAACCTGGGGCATTAAAAAATATATTTTAAAAATCTGTCGTTAAATTTAACAGAATACATTTTTAAAATTATCAATTGGTAATATTATTATTTATAAATAATTGTATTAATCTAAATTGTTCACATGCAGAGAGTAAATTAATAAACGAGTAATTCACTTTTTTCACAACTGGAGAGATGTTTAGTTTATGGGAGGTGTTATGGGAATATGGTATGTCCTGTTTCATTAATGTTAAAAACAGCTTATAAAGTGCATAACATTCTCATAGCAGAGAATGAAAATGTACGTTCATTTATGGACGCTTTTCCTGTTAAATAACATAGGGATTATTTATTCATGGTTTCAATATGTGAGTGTACTTTTTTTTTAGTTACAGTACATATAATTTGCTACATTTTGCAAAACGACTGTACATGTAAATTAAATAGTTTATTCTAAAAAAAAATCACGCTAAAGTTTGTACAAGGATTTGATAAATATTCACTGAAAAGAAAATTTTGAGAAGTAAACAATTAACGAACTAACTCACTGACTCTATCGTACCCGTAGTGACCGCGCGGACATAAGCTCTCCAAACATACTTATCCTGAGTTAATGTTTTCCAATGATCTCCTGTATAATCTACAGCCATTAAATCATAGTTAATGTTATTCTCCCACCTCATTCTTGGTCTACCAGCTGGGTGTTTTCCCTCTGGTTTTCCTACCAGAAGCTTCCATGCACCTCTTTCACTCCCCATATGTGCCACATGTCCTGCCCATCGCAGCCTACGAGACTTAACTGTTCTTATTATAGCTGGCTTCCTGTACGTATCATGTAGCTCACTATTATGTAGTTTTCTCCATTCGCCTGTCTATTCATCTCTTTTTGGCACAATTTTTTTCTAAGAACTTTATTCTCAAATACTCGTAATATTCTTTCCTCCCTTAAAATCAGTGTCCCTGTTTCGCATCCGTATAATATATCTGGGAGAATAACAGTTTTATATATTTTCAGTTTTTCTAGGGAGAAGTAAACAACAATAAAACAAATTACATATGTTCACACATAGAATATCTACATTATATAATGAAATGTAAAGTCAATGACAAATTTATGTAATTACGAGAAATCACGCTTTACAAGCAGCATTAAGATTTAACGCTATAGCATAAAATATATATGGTAGAATAACATTAACAAATGAGATTTTTTTAGAAATAGCTTAATTGATATAGCTAGGAAAAAAACATTAACTCAGATAGGATTATATGGAGAGCTTATGTCCGCATGGCCAGTTAATTAATTAGATGCTTTTGTTTCCATTATTGTAATGTATTTCTATGTGTGATTATCAGGGCTAGGAATTTTATGTAGGCCTATTAAAAGTTAAGATTGCAACATAGTATAATGAGAAGTTAGACTTATGACTGTCTTTTGTGTTTGTTTCACACACAAACAGTTGAACAGTATAATGACAAGTTAGACTTCTGACAGTCTTTTATCTTCTTTCACACACAAACAGTTGAATAGTATAATGAGAAGTTAGACTTCTGACAGTCTTTTGTTTTTGTTTCACACAAAAACAGTTGAATAATAGATACTAAATGCATTACAATCTTTTCTTTAATTACATAAAATCTTAGCCCTAGTGATCATATTTTAGTTTTATTGATGTTTCCTACAGCCCCAAATTCTTAGTGGAAGTAACTTTTGGTGTCCACAAGATATGATCGGTGGATTGACAGACAGGCAGACAGATTGATATATATATATATAGATAGATAGATAGATAGATAGATAGATAGATAGATAGATAGATAGATAGATAGATGGGTGGATGAATGGATGGATGGATGGATGGATGTAAAGCACTACGTCCATCACTAAGGTGTTGGCCGTGAGCGATGCATTTTGGTTCTCCTTTATCGGTAGAACCCCGGGTTCCTGTAAAATATATTAGCCCCGGTTTAAATTTTGAATTTAAATTTGAAGTAAATTAGCAGAGTGAAGTCGGAAGCGGACCTTCTGGGACTCTATTCCAGCATTTGCTCTTGGATTGAGGGAAACCGCTTAAAACCTCAATCGGAATCGACGATCGCGCGGGATGTTACCAAGTTTGGCTTTCGGATGACTCTATATTGGAAGGGCCACGAACATTTTTCAATAATATTTTCATGAGAACAACCTCAATAAATTAATTTCTTCGGAGTTCACTAAAAGAAAGAAGAATGATACAATAGACAGCCACTATTTAATAGACATGAAAAAATTAAACAAAGTCCGTGTATTAACATACCTCCCCGAGAGTGATAGAGGGCATATAATGGCACTGTACATCAACTATATGTAGTCTTCAAAAAGACATACGTTTCAATTAAGGGTGAAAAGTTATCCTAGTATCCTTTTGGAGTTCGGAATTCCTAAAAAGTTAGACTTATACGAATGTGTGTAAATGGTACAAAGAGTAGAGTGCGTGTAGGCAAAGAGTTTTCGGATACTTTTAAATTCACAATGGGTTAAAGCAAGGAGATGCACTATCTCCTCTTATATTCAATTTTGTACTAGAGCATGCCAACAAATCTTTAGAGGATGAAGAAGACCTTCAACTCAATGGTATTAATAATCTGTTAGTTTATGCGAATGGTGCAGTATTATTAGGCGCAATGCAAAGGCGATAATAAAGGCTAACACGCACACTCTATTGAGTGACACTAAGAAATTGGGACTGGAAGAAAACATCAATAAAATTAAATATATGCTCACACATATAAATATGTTATATAATGGAAATGGACAGCTAATGACAAATGAAGAAAACATTGAAGAAGTGGCTTAATTCAAATACCTAGGAACAATAATCACAAATATGAATTAGATGCACAAAGGAATTAAACATAGGCTCAATTCTGGAAATGCGTGCTATTATGCATTGTAGGACTATTGTCGTCTCAACTTCTTTCAAAAATCGGTAAAATGAAAATATATAAAACAGTTTCTCTTCCAGTTATATTATATGGATGCGAAACATGGAATCTTACTTTAAGGGAGGAAAGAAAATTACGAGTATTTGAGAATAAAGTTCTTAGAAAAACTTTTGGACCAAAGAGAGATGAACAGACAGGTGAATGGATAAGACAACATAACAGTGAGCTACATGGTTTTTATAGAAAACCAGCCATGATAATAATACATAAGTCTCGTAGATTGAGATGGACAGGACATATGGCACAAATGGGGAATGAAAGAGGGGCTTGGAAGTTTCTTGTAGGAAAACCAGAGGGAAAACGCCCAGTTAGTAGGCCAAGATTGAGGTGGGAAAAAATCATTAACTATGATTTGAGGGAAGTAAATTATACAGGGATGTTTTGAAAATATTAACTCAGGATGGGGATGTATGGAGAGCTTTTGTCCGCGAAGCCATGAGCCTTTGGGTTGGATAGTGCCAGAGAGTTAGTTAGAGAGAGAGAGAGAGAGAGAGAGAGAGAGAGAGAGAGAGAGAGCGTGTATGTATATGTATATACTTACTTACTCACTGGCACTATCGAACCCGTCGGTTCATGGCCCGCGGACATAAGCTCTCCATACATCCCTATCCTGAGCTAATGCTCTCCAATCATTCCCTGTATAATACACTTCCCTCAAATCATAGTTAATATTATTCTCCCACCTCATGGGTAACCCTATCGGCAGCAATGCTACCGCCGGTATAGCTCTCAGGATCATTTAAGCACGCAAGCCACTCCACCACGACAAGGTAAAGATACCATGGAGAAGTGTATGTGTGTATATATATATATATACTATAAGTCCCGGCCACGCGTTGCTGTGGCTAAGGTATACGTTAAAAATTTTAATTAAGTTGCTGTCTTTCAGCCAGATTACTTAAAACTAATACTTACACAAGAAATTAATAATATTGAAAATAAAATAAACACTGAGCACACCTAAATTATGAAATAATTAATATTTGTAATTCAATTGAAATTCGCGGTTGCAACAAAAATCACAGCCACCTGGATCTCTCTTTGTTAAATAATAAACCAATTACCTTACCAAATTACCTTACACCGCCATCCGTTAGAATCGTATGGAACTCACAGATAATTACACCGCCATCTGTTAGAATCGTTTGGAACTCACAGATAATTATAACTCTTTGTTAAATAATAAACAAATGATTTGCAATTAAGAAAATAATGCGACTATAAATTTAATAATAACCTACCCTAAGTTTCAAGTTGGATCAAACTGCACACAGTGTATAATATTTTATTAAAATCGGTTCAGTAGTTATGGATTCCATCGCGGACAAACAACGTGACACGAAATTTTTATATATTAAGATTATATATATATATATTGCTTTTCTCTGGGGAATTCGACTGGTTTAAGCAGCTCCTTCTGGAATTTTTTCTTTATTCAAATAAACTACAAAATGACGGAAATTAGCCGAGGAATTAATCTAGCAGTGGAATGAGTAAAACGTAATTATTCATGAGCTCATATATGCAGGTAGTTAAACGAGGTCAGAGTTTATTAGACATGTGGTGAGCTTAAAACAGCTGGTGATCCAGTTTAATCTTGCCCCTATGCCAGTCATATTAAAACATAAGAAATTAATCATTCTCAACGCAGGAAATAAAATATGCCAAGCACATTCAACTCCATTCTGTAACAGTTATGTCATGCGCGTTGAATTCCAATTGGGAAGTTGGTACTAAGGGTTTATAACGTATGCAGATTATTTTTTACGTTTTGTATTGTAATTTCTATATCAGGGCTCTTCAGAAAGAAGGAACAGACTTCAAACGTTTATTTATTCCAAACTATAAAAATTGTAAACACAATTCCAACGTTCCTGGAAAGAGGAAAGTTCAAATTTTACTATTTTATGCATTAAATATGAGCATCATGTGTTACGCAACAAATATCAAAACGATGGCTCATTTCTTGCCACACACGAATCAGCTGGTCTCTAGTTATCGAATTCACAGCTTCAACAATTCGATGTCGCAGATTTTCAAGAGTGCCAGGCATATGATGATAATAAATATGAAATTATTGTATTGACACGGGTTCTTTGCAAGTATACAAAGTTTCAAGTCGATCCAATGTTTCTAAGTGGGTGAAAATCGTGTTCAAAGATTCCGTTACATAAATACAAAGATTTTTTTTTCTGATTATTCTGGCCAGGATTTTAGAAAATAAATATGAAATTATTGTATTGTCACTGGTCATTTGCAAGTATACAAAGTTTCAAGTCGTTTCAATTATTTTAAGTGGGTGAAAATCGCGTTAAAAATTCCGTTACATAGATAGATAGATAGATAGATAGATAGATAGATAGATGTCACGCTAATATAAAACGTGTAAAACAGGTCTTTTACGTAACCCCACAGATAAAAATCACACAGGATTAGGTCGGGTGACCTGTGAGGCCACCAGTAATGAAGTTGACCTTTTGCTCCTCCTCTTCCAATCCAACGTCCTGTTGTGTCGCCATTTTAATACAAACAATCAACATGACAAACAACAGCGCCAATGCGGCTGTGATCAGAACTTCAAACTTTTCTCTTTCCAGGAACGTAGGAATTGTGTTTCTATTTTTTGTAGTATGGAAGAAATGAATGTTTGAAGTCTGTTCCTTCTCTCTGAATACCCCTATATTTTACTGTTTTATAATATTTGCGGAAATTCATTATATATAAATTAAAAACAATTTATGTTAGTAGTAATTCACACAAAGAAATACAATATAGGCCTATAATGAAAATTGACAACTAATGACAAATGAGGGAAATTATGAGGAAGTGACTGAATTCAAATATCTAGTAATAATAATCACAAATAGGAATGATATGTACAAAGAAATTAACATAGGCTCAATTCTGGAAATGCATGCTATTATGAATTATAGAGACTCACGTCGTCCTAACTTCTTTCAAAAAAAGTTAAACTGAAAAAATATAAAACTGTTATTCTGCCAATTATCTTGTATGGGTGCGAAACATGGACTCTTACTTTAAGGGAGGAAAGAAGATTACGAGCATTTGAAAATTAAGTTCTCACGAAAATTTTTGAGCCAAAAAGAGAGGATGAGACAGGTGAATGGAGAAAACTACATAATAGTGAGTTACATGGTATGTATAAGAAGTCAGATATAATAAGAATAGTTAAGTCTCGTAGACTGCGATGGGTAGGACATGTGGCACGTTTGGAGAATTAAATAGGTGGATGGAAGCTTTTTGTAGGAAAACCAGAGGGAAAACGCCCAGTTGTTAGACCAAGAATGAGGTGGAGAATAACATTATCCATGATTGGATGGAAGTAGATTATGCATGGGATGTTTGGAAAACATTATCTCAGAATAGGGATATATGGGGAGCTTATGTCCGCGTGGCCATGAAACCTACTGGTTCGGTAGAACCAGTGAGTTAGTTAGGTAGTAATTCCGCTAAAAGAATGAGCAATCAATCTGGGATGTAAATCTGTCCAATTAAAACCACATATGCCAGTAGGAGTGATAAAACAAGACAAGAAACATACCGAAATTGATCCCGACATGTGTTTCGCCCTTGAACAGGGCCTTGTCTGGATAGTGCCCTTGATGATGCCCTGTTCAAGGGCGAAAAACGTGTCCAGATCAATTTGGGCAAGTTTCTTGTCCCTTTTTTTTATCACTTTTACTGGTATATTTGGTTTTAGTTGGATAGATTTGCATCCCAGATTGATTGCTGATTATTTTAGCGGAATTACTGCTACGGTCAATTGTCTTATTTTATATATTTTATAAGATTTTAAGTGATTTTTTTAAATACTCCCAAATGAAAGATGAAATGATCTAAGATAAACGTTAAAAAATTAGAATATACCTGTTGGCAAGTGCCGTCGTCCTCATCTTTGTTAAAATGATGTATATAAAATATTAACTGGTGGCCTTTCGGAAGTTAACTTCCATCATCAGCAGGATGAGCTTCTGTTACTAGTTTTGTTGTTTATGACGATGTAGACTCCAAGTGTCTGTAGCAGTAACTGACTTTTTTTACTATCTCGTATAATGGGTATAATTGGTAGTTTGACTATTTATACGAGATCGTCAAAAACAAGTCAGTTGATGCTACAGACACTTGGAGTCTACATCATAGTAGACAACAAAAACTAGCAGCAGAAGCTCATCCTGCTGCTGATGGAAGTTAAATTCCGAAAGGCCTCCAGTTAATATTTTATATACATCATTTTAACAAAGTTCAGGACGACGGCACCTGCCAACAGGTATATTTTAATTTTTTATCTTTATCTTACGACTATTTACCTCAACGGAACTTGATATGAATTTTATTAGTATTGAGAAATGATCTAAGCTCCGTTTTATTTCACGTATACCTGTAAAATTACATATCTGCTATAGCTTACTAAAGTTTGACTAAATCTAAACTTGGAACTAGGATTCAGATAGTTTAAAATATCCTAATTAGAAAATGACATCCCACAATTCAAACAGTGACAGTAGAAGTATTTTCAAGAATTATATTATATGTAGCAATCTACCTAAGGGAAGGCACCCTAAAAACAAAGCTGAAGCAAGTTGGGAGGCTGTAAGGTGGCAATCCCACCACCCAACTATATCTGCGCAGCCCTTGTAAGGCGGCCAGATGAATTTTCTATTACTAAAAAGCGAGGAGAAAACCGGACGGAAACACTGATGATGGACCAGGCAAGAAAAGGACAATGATAAAGAATAATTTACTATTGGCAACATGGAATATAAGAGGGCTAAATAATCCGGAACAGGCTGCATAGCCTAAACCTTGTAGTAGAAGAAGAAGATATTATATGTAAAGCGTTCGAGGTAGCGTGCTGCCGTATCATGCAGGGGGCCCGGCAGTTTTTCTGGGTGAGGTTTTTACCGGGATTTTCCTCACCTGTAAGACAAACGTTGGAAAAACTTTTAAGGCCCAAACGGTCCCCGAAATCATATGGCCATCATCATTATCATCCTTATCATTATCATCATCATCCTTCACCGGTGTGGAAAGCATCGGGAAGCTACTACACCTGCAATTCCGTAGTACAGCTGCAAGCATAGCATGAAAATGCTATGATTGCAGTGAAGGACCTGCCTTAGGGCAGAATTACTATGGATGGACATGTAGAACCTTAGGAGATAGTATATTACGATGCGAGGTTGGGAAGTGGTTTTTACAGGATGGAGGAAAATGTTTAAAAACCTCGCTATCGCTCGGTTTTTAATTTCCGAAATTCTGTAAAACACTTCACAAATGTGTGTTGTATATAATTTTTTGCGTGATGGTGTTTTCAAAATAATAAATGATAGTAAAATAATAACATCTTTGTTGGAAATACTTGCGTTCATTTAAAGAACTGACTAACGTTACCAGTGAGGACAATGGTTATTGGTTGAAAGTACACGAGGCTGAGAGACAATGTTAGTGATAAAATGGAGGCAAGTACGTATTTATTGTTTTATATTGTTTCAAATAAAGTTCAGTTTATTTAAAATGCATTGATTTGTTTTGTATAATGAAGAATAACACTACCTTTTGGATATTTTTTGCATGTACATTGTATGTGGTATACATAGAGGGCAGTGGTTTTACTCCCACACGCGTTTTGAAATATGTAATATTAAAGTATAGTTATTTTATTACAGTATAGTTATTTAGGTTGGCAAACTCAAAATTTAGGAAGTTGAACTTTCAGTCATGATCGCCATTGCTGTAAGTACGACAAAACGCACTATCGCGAAAAAAAAGAGTATTAAGACTTAGCAAGACTTTATTTTTATACTTCTTCCTAGCTTGGCTCTAGTTGTAAACAAACGAGAATATATATCTTCTTCTTCTACCTCATGAAATTAAGTATTTTGACCTGTTTTCACATCAAGTGAGATTTAGTGATTCTTCCCTCTAGTAAATGAGCTTCCAACACTTCTACGTCGTTTGTACTTTAGTAACAGCTGAGAAATTCTATCTGTAGGCATTCTTTGAATATGTTCATACCAGTTGTTTCTCAAATTGTCAATTCTATTTGTTGAATTAAAGATATTAAGTATTTTCTAATATATGTTTTCCCTTTTCTGTCTGGAATTGTCACACCTGCTACTAAACGCAAGAACTTCATTTCTGCACTTTATATTTTGATTGTCCACCGCTGTGGTCTCGAGGTAGCGTGCTGCCTTGTCACGCAGCGGGCCCGGGTTCGATCCCCGGTCGGGGCAGTTTTTCTGGTTGAGGTTTTTATCGGGGTTTTTCCTCACCTGTAAGACAAAATGTCAGGAAAACATTAAGGCCCAAACGGTCCCCGAAATTATATGGCCATCATCATCATCCTTATCATTATCATCATCCTTCACCGGTGTGGAAAGCAACGGGAAGCTAACACACCTACAATTCCCTAGTAAAGCTGCAAGCATAACATGAAAATGCAATGATTGCAGTGAAGGACCTGCCTTCGGGCAGAATTACTATGGATGGATATTTTTCATCTGTCTGAACGATTGAGAATCCAGTTCTCACATGTATGTGTTAAGGTAGGAACTTACATAAAAGGTAAAAGGTAAAGTGATCCCACAACAGGCCTCAGGAGGCCCTTGGGGTAGTAGGAGGTTAAGGCTCCCACTTTTCTAGACAATCGGCACTTTATGTCAGCCGGGTTGTCAGCCCTGCGTGACGGCCGCCTTTGCCCCAGAACAAGCGTCTGGTACTCATTTCAGTTAGAGGCTGAGTCGCCCCAGGGCCATAGTGCCGCCAGAGGGTTTTGGTCAGTTTAAAAATCCTGACCCCAACGGGACTTGAACCCTCGACCCTCCGGCTTGTAGCTCAGTAAGGCCTTAACTCTGCCAGGTAAAATAAAGCTATTTATTATTATTATTATTATTATTATTATTATTATTATTATTATTATTATTATTATTATTATTATTATTAACCACTACGCTACGGCGTGCCCCAGGAACTTACATAATTTTGTAAAATTTTAACTGTGTACTCATAATCATCATCATCTTCAAGGTATGGACCAGTTGGCCCGTTCCAATCCCCGATGCACAATATGCTACAGGTTGTCCCTCCAAGGTTGTTTTGGTCTTCCTACATTTCTTCGGCCTTCAGGTCTATAATGAAGCATCTGTTTTGATAAACGATTATTTGGCATTCTTTATACATGTTGAAGCCAATTAATTTATTTCTGTATATTCTCTCGTATCGGCCGCGGTGGACTAGTGGTTACGCTCCTTGCCTCTGGACCCGAGGGTCGCGGGTTCAAACCCGGCTGGGGTCGATGAATTTTTTTAGGATGGAAAAATCCAAGGAGCAAGTCCTCCGGGAGGGACTTAAAGCCGTGGGTCCCGAGTCTGAAGATTTTCAGGCTCGTAAAATATCCTTAAGCCTGAATGAAAAGGCCTCTAAGCAAAATTTACTGAATTTTCCCATCTTAGTACTACCTTGGTTTCCTAGATGTCAGTATAAGTCTTAAATCTGCTACCTAATCTAGTAATATGATGATCTTGATGAAGATTTTCGGGCTGTAGTCCGTGGTCGTGAGGCTTGTAGTTCCCCGACGTTTCGCCAGAGACTGCGCCTGGATGCCTCACGACCACGGACTACAGCCCGAAAACCTTCATCAAGATCATCATAGCAACTCCGGCCGTGAAAGTCTACGTGAATACATTAATCTAGTAATGTTTACAAGGTGTTATTTTGTCTAAGTGTTAAAACTAATAATTTACTAACTTAAAACTAACTTATGGCTAGATTACATCTAATCCTTTCTTCTTTGTCTGCGGATGTCCTCCTCTTGGCGTTGAGTAAAGACCCATCCGATGAACCTTCTCGCCGCCTGGTATGGCTGTTTTTCTGTCCAAAACCGTAGAGGAGGCGGCCAGTCATATCACCGTTTAGTGCAGCCTCACGTAAGTCCCTTCGTCTGGCCTCATATTTGATGCATTCGTACAGGACATGTTGTACAGTGTCCAGCTCTGTTCCGAAGCAATCACAATGAGGCGTACGTGTGAGGCCTCTTTCATGGAGTTTGGCTTTGAAAGAGCCGTGGCCGCGCAGGAGTTGCGTGATATGGTGATTTGGTTGTATCCAAGTTTTCTTTAGCCTTTCTTTGATGTTAGGCAGAAATTCGTATGTTATGCGTCCATGATGTTAATTTGCATGTCATCGATTTGTAGATTTTCCTATTTTCTGTTGTGATTACTACATTTTAAATAACGTATAGTAAAGCAGGTAGTCAACTGACCAAAAGCTGTCTTGTGATTTGCTCTCGTTTTTACACCTGGAGATACTAAGACAAATATATGACCCAGACTTTACAGCGACTACTAACAAATAAGATTACAATAAAGAACTAATTAATATATTCCCTTCCTGCATATAACACAATTAACTCACTGTGTAATATGTATAATGAAAAAGAGAGTGTAATTTGCTTTTAAACGATTTGCATGACCTTTTGTAATGAACAAACATTATTTGACAATTTTTCAAGGTCAACAAGTTGACATTTAACCGCTTTCTGATCAAAGTAAAGGACAATTTCCTGACAGCATTTTCCATCTTCCTAATTTGCATTTTAAAATTAAGGCTTACCTTGGAAATGTCAAGTCTTTTTATTTAAGATTCTCTCCGTCCGATCCAAGTTGTACTCAATTACCAAGACTTTTCAACTCACCTGAAACGAGAAAACAAAACAAATTAGAACAAAACAGTAGAAAAAGTTAGACGTACAGTTCTTCTGTTTCTCAACTAACCTTACTAATTTAGGAAATGCGTTTCTAACTAATGTATTTTGTTTTATATATTTATTTATTCTGATTTATATAATTATGAATTAACATCTAACGTAGTAAGTTTGCTCAGATTTGCATTTGAGATTCGTATTCGGAAGGTCTTGATTTCAAAACAAAGTGTTCATTAATTTGGTTGAGGATTTTTTATAGTTCTTAATCGGCAAGGAAAATTCTGGAAACACATATGATTTAAAAATATCTAAAGTTGATTTTGGAACTAGTAGTTAATACAATTCGATTAATTAAAATATAAAACTCGTGTTCTGAGGTGGAATTTCGTTATCAGGACCCATTTCAGAATATTATTTTTTTCTAGGAACTAAATTTAATATCGGCTTCAATTGTCTAGGGTTAAGTTCCATATCTCTGGTACCGAGGAACGCCGGTTCAAACCGACCGGAGTCCATGGGTTCTTCAGGATGGAAAAATACAAGAGACAAATTCTTCGACAGGTACTTCATGACTAAATATTTTCGGGCTGTTAAATTAGAGTGTCCAAGTTGAATTTAATTGTCCTTTCCCATGCAAGTAATACCCTAGTGACCTACTAGGTATCTCTCTGAAGCTATGAGCTAACCATTTGCTACTCGCTGAGATCCGTAGGGAAATAGCGTAATTAAATTAGGTTGGTTAAGTAACACCCGCAAGAGACAACCCTTGTCCCTCATGGGTATAATCAGACAATCTTCTCAATAATACTTTTTTTATTCAATGCAACCAGGTATGTGTTTAGGACATATCTGGTATTCTGTTCTTGAATGGCGTTATTGTAACCCGCTTATGAGGTTGGGGCGCCTGGAAGACGGAGTTACGATGCCCCATTATGTATGATATGTAATGATGCGCCAGAGTTGTCATAATCCTAAACTTAATCTAATGAGGTTAATATGATGATAATAATGATGACCAGATATGTACGGGAACCATCTGGGCCTTGAAGCTTCTTGACATTTGTCTGACAAATGAGGAAAAACTCCGAAAACATCTCATCCAGGAAAAATGTCCCTACCGAGGATCAAGTCAGGCCCGCTGCGTGACAAGACAGCACGCTACCTCGAGATCACAGCAATGGACTATTGCTTGAATGCAATTTTAAATAATAATTAAGCTAGTGATTTTTCAGAAAATTTATGAGCTGAAATTCCTGTGTGTCTTGGAATTCGATAAAATGCTTAACATTTGAGCTTAAATTGAGCCCGCACTCCCATGTTCGTAATGGAAGTCACATCTTCCCTTTCTTTTTTCAGCTAGTAACATTTTAAAATGCTGCATTAGAAATCTTCATCTTCGTCACTCCAAGGATTAGGTAATTACCCGTTCTGACTTCATAATTCATCAGCCCAACGTTTTCTAGGTCTTCCGACATCACGTTTTTCTTTTGCTCGACTATTTAACTCGTGCCCAAAATGGGAGTCAATAACCAATCACATTCCAATGAGTTTTATTTACAACCAATCACAGTCGTTTTTCACCTCGATTTTATCAGTTTAATTTTATCACTTTAAAATCAAGCTCCTTCTTTTTAACATTCTGAATAGGCCATAGTATTATTTTGCAGTGACCGTATGTGGCTACCAGATTGTATATATATTGCACGAATGTTAACACATAGTGCTTGCGGGATATAATATAAAGCATTTGTAGTAATTAATTATACCATAAAAAAAAAAGAAACTACTGTTTGCACTTTCTTAGACGTATTATTTCCCAGGAATTTACATTCCATAAAAATATAATTGACATATTTACATCATAGGACATCAGTAATTAATTAATACCTATAATGTTGGTTATGAATTTTTCCACTAGAGTGCATTCTTACAATATTGCGTACCTTTGACAATAAATAATATGATCTGGTTGCAGTGATAAACAAATGAAGGGTAACAATCATTTCTCATTTGTTTTCAAACATCGTCGTTTACATTAAATATATCAATATTTTAAAATAACAATATCTAAATAATGATTTGTGAGTAAACAGCTTAATTTTATTCGTTAAATAGTCTTAACAAATGCCACTCTTGATTTCCAAATTCTCTAGATAAATTCACTCCTCACTTCGTGAGTCTTGAATTTATCGAAAATCACTGGTGGCATTACTTATGAGAATTGCTTGCTAACAATTGATATCTGTCATTAATCATTCCATTCATTTGATCAATCCACTTTTGTCTATAATTCATGACTTCATTCAATGAAGGCTGCACTTTTAATTCTTCTCTTACAACCTTATTTCTAATTCTATCAAGTTTTGTACAGCATTCAACTTGTCTGAGGAACCTCATCTCCACCGTCTGTATTCTATCTTTCTGTTTTTTATGAGCCTAAGTTTCGCAATCACATAATGTGAGAATTGTCATAACTTCATACATTTTTACTTCTGTTTCTTTTTGTTTTTTAATTTTATTTTTGAACGTTCTCTGTATTGTCTTTCATGTATTTCGGGCTAAATGGCCGTGGTCTGCAGCCTACAGTTCAAGAGTTAGGAGGTCATAGATCACGCAGAATCTCCTGAGGATGTCTACCGCAGTAGTAGACGAAACGTTGAGTTTTAAGACAACCAGACCACGGCCATTTAGCCCGAAAGACATAAAAGACATGAATCAAGACACCTGCTGTGAAAGTCTACAATATTACGTTCTCTGTATTCTTCCACATACTGTCATTAGAAGTGATTTTGAAAATAAATAAAAACTTTTTTCTTTGTATTGGTATGAACTATTTTGTTTATAGGACATAATACATTCGTCACTGTATATAATACCGCTACAACTAATGGAGGATAATACACGGTCTTCATGCAACAGTAAATTGGAAAACTATACATGATATAACATGAGGTTTATGCAAACTTCGATTAAGGACAAATTTAACGTTTTCTGAACAGACCTTTTTCCATTATAGCATGTAAATTGCATATTATGTTTTAATTCTCTTTGCTTTGTGCCGATAATCGAAACCGATTCAAGCTTTTTCATCTGGTCAATTTCACCACAAAGAAATGCAATGTATGACAATCGCTCATAAAACATTAAATTGTTTTCATTTAAATACATAACAGTAAAGCGTTTTCTACATTGAAAATCATCCAATGGATCAAAAACTTGGACCATGGCACGAAATAACATTAACAAATTGCAGGCTACATAAATTTGGTTTTTAGATAAGTTAAGGGTCGTACTAGAGTATATAAGAAAATAATTAAATGTAGTATCCATGCCATTAAATCTTTAGAGAATAAGGAAGGCTTACAACTCAGTGGTATTAATAAGCTGTTAGTTTATGCTGATGATGTAGTACTATTGGCCGATAGCGAGGAGATACTAAAGGACAACACGCACACACTATTGAGTAACACTAAGAAATTAGGACTGAAAGTAAATATCAATAAAACTAAATATATAGTCACAAGTAGAAATACATATTAATGCTCAAAGCATTCTGCCTCACATTCATGAAATTCGACATTTATTTTCCGAGATTTCTCTGCATGCGATCTTAATATCTGAGTCCTGGCTTAAACCTTCCCTTCACTCCTCACTTGTTGATATTGACGGGTACACCCTCTGTCGCAATGATAGACTAGGGAAAAGAGGTGGGGGAGTTGCGATGTATATCAAATCGAACTTAGAGCCCAAAGTCATTCTTCACTCCTCCCCTGATTACAATGCACGACCAGAATTCCTCTTCATTGAAATTTCAGCTAGTTTACAGAGATGTCTCCTGTGTGTGGTGTAACAAACCTCCGAAAGTAGAGTATCTTAGTGACATAGAAAACACACCTTATTAAGTTTATGCCGCATTATCAGCATGTTATAGTAATGGGCGACTTTAACTCTAACTTACTTTCTTCCTCATCATCATCATCATCAGAACTACTGGCATTATTTCACGCATGCAATATGTATGTCTTGCCTTTACAACCAACTCATCACACATCGACGACTGATACATTAATAGACATCATAGCCACGACAAATTCACAGAAAATTATAAACTACGGACAAATATCTGCCCCCGGCATATCAGCCCATGACGTCATACATATCGAATACTCTCTCCAGTGTCCTAGGACTCGTCCTAAATTATTAACGTATCGAAATTTAAAAAATATTAACCAGCAAGCTCTAATTGCAGACGCTATCGACATGCCGTGGCATGATATTTGGACCCTATTCACAATTGACGAAAAATTGCTTAAATTTAACAATATGATATTAGAACTTTACGACAAACATGCCCCCTTGAAGACTAGACGAATTACTAAATCCCCAGCTCCCTGGATGTCCCACGAAATTCGACTACTGATGGCTGAGAGGGATGCTGCTTTTCGAAAATATAGACGGGACAAAAGTGACGCTAAACTTAAGACAATATAAGACATTAAGAAAGAACACAAAACGAATCAAAACATTAGGAACGCTAAGTTGCGGTATGCTCATAGTCTCATTGATCCAAACACAAATGCAAGTGATATGTGGAAACGTATTAGATCAATGGGTCTACGGCAGCCGACAACCAAAGGAGAGAGCATTAACATATCACTGGACGATCTAAACCAACATTTCACATCATATGCCACACTTAACATAAACACTACGACCAAACAACAAACTATAGATGAGCTCCTATCCACACCTACTCCTTCCCGAGAAAAATTCTTCTTTTCTTATATAATGCCAATCGACGTTAAACTATCCCTGGACCGCATTAGAACTAAAACACAAGGTATAGACAATATAAGTATCGACTTTTTAAAGAAAATACTCCATGTCATACTCCCAACTGTAACCCATATATTCAATGCCTCAATTATGACCTCAACTTACCCCGAACTCTGGAAAAAAGCTATAGTCAGACCAATCCCTAAAATTAAATTACCTGTAACACCAAACGACTTTAGACCAATCAGCATCCTCCCAGTCCTATCTAAGGCCTTGGAGCGCATTGTTCATGAACAATTAACTGATTACCTTAACACTCATAACATACTCGACCCATACCAATCAGGTTTTAGGACAGGCCATAGTACGGCAACCGCACTTCTTAAAATTACCGAAGATACGCGTGAAGCAATGGACAGTGGCCACATGACAATATTTACACTCTTGGACTTCAGCAAAGCTTTCGACACTGTTGACACTGACATATTAATAGCAAAATTACGCGCTCTGAATCTTTCGGACAATGCTGTTAACTGACTTGGATCCTATCTTCATGGTCGCCAGCAATGTGTATCCAATGCAGAACTTTCCTCATCCTGGCTATCACTGAAGGGTGGCGTCCAACAAGGTTCAGTGTTAGGACCACTTCTGTTCTCTATCTATGTTAACGAAATATCCACTAGACTTACCTATTGTCGATATCACCTATACGCTGACGATTTGCAAATTTACATTCACTCCCATCCTGACGATGTCATGACATGACACACTAGACAAATTAAATAGTGACCTAGACTCAATTTCCCAATGGTCGAAGAAACATGGACTTAATCTAAATACTGACAAGACACAGTGCATAATTATAGGACATCGGCGAATCCAATGCATTATAAATTACGAAAATATCCCTACCATTCTCCTAAATGACAAAAATATCCCCTACAGCTCAGTAGTAAAAAAATCTGGGTATCTATATGGACCAACACCTAGACTGGAAAATCCAGGTGAATAATACCTGCAAGAAAGTGTTCTCAATTCTTCACTCCCTAAATAGTTTTAAAAACTTTCCTTCCTACAAAATTAAAACAAATACTTGTACAGACTCTTATAATGCCACACTTCGACTACTGCGACATATTACTGACTAATCTTACAACTGATCTATCTGACAGACTACAGCGTGCTCATAATGCGTGCATTCGATTTATATTCAATCTCCGTCGTTATGACCACGTGTCTCCTTCATTTCAGGCCTTATCATGGCTACGCCTAAATGACAGAAGAACTTTACATTCACATACCTTACTATTCCAAATTCTGCACACATATTTACCAACTTATTTAACAACACGTTTTCAACATTTATCGGCTCATCACAATTTAGGAACAAGATCACAAGACTCTTCTTTACTTTTGATACCCACAACACAGGACCTGTCTGTACTCTGAATCTTACACAATATCTATGGCTAGAGCATGGAACTCACTTCCCAGTCATGTCAGGGACTGTCAATCGCTATCATTATTTAAATCCAAATTAACTGATATCTTAAGTTCGACACAATGAAAACATTAACTACATAACAACTATATAGAGCATTCTATTAATAATCATGTAGGAAGCTACTTACTTTATTTTATATCATTTTAATTTTATTATATTCTATGTTTTTGTTAGCATTAGCTAGTATTAGATCCATCATCATTGTATTTTGTTTAGTCTGTATTTTAATATCTTAAAATTGTAATATGTACGTAATTTTTGTATAATTTTACTATTCGCTGGTTGAGTGGAAGAGAAGGCCTTATGGCCTTAACTCTGCCAGCTAAAATAAATTATTATTATTATTATTATTATTATTACATTATATGATGGAAATGGACAGCTAATGACAAATGAGGGAAATTTTGAGGAAGTGGCTGAATTCAAATACCTAGGAACAGTAATCACAAATAGGAATGAGATCCACAAAGAAATTAAACATAGGCTCAATTCTGGAAATGCGTGCTATTATGCATTGCAGAGACTCTTGATGTTCCAACTCCTTTCAAAAAACGTTAAACTGAAAATATATAAAACTATTATTCTACCAGTTACATTATATGGATGTGAAACATGGACTCTCACTTTAAGGGAGGAAAGGAGATTACAAGTATTCGAGAATAAAGTACTTAGGAAAATTTTAGACCAAAGAGAGATGAACAGACATGTGAATGGAGAAGACTACATAACAATGAACTACATGGTCTTTATAGGAAGCCAGATATAATAAGAACAGTTAAGTCTCATAGACTGCGATGGGCAGGACATGTTGCACGTATTGGGGATGAAAGAGGTGCATGGAAGCTTCTTGTAGGAAAGCCAGAGGGAAAACGCCCAGTTGGTAGACCAAGAATGAGGTCTTAGAATAATATTAACTGGGATTTGAGAGAAGTAGATTATGCGGGGAATGATTGGAATGCATTAGTTCAGGATGGGGATGTATGGAGAGCTTATGTCCGCGCGGCCATGAACCTACGGGTTAGATAGTGCCAGTGGGTAAATAAGTAAGATCAATGTATTGAACACCTAGAAATAATGAGCTACAGTCGTATTCCTAGAAGAATTATCGATTGTAAACCTGAAGGAAGGAGTGATTTGGGAAGACCACGGATACGATTTTTGGAGAACATGTGAAGCCGGAACAGGCTTAGGAGAGTAATCCCTGATTGAAGAAGAAGAAAATGATTCAACAATAGTTAATTATGGAACGACCATAATATTATAAGATATTTGGACACGAGTGCGTCTAAAAGTTCCGACACATGCCATGGCGAGCACCGAAAAGTTAGCAAGAGTATTTCAATAGGCATTAAACAGCATAAGAGTTGCATAAAATTGCTTTTATACAAATTAATAACTAACTACCTCACTGGCACTATCGAACCCGTAGGTTCATGACACATAAGCGGGCATAAGCTAACGTTTGCCAATCATCCCCTGTATAATCTACCTCCCTTAAATCATAGTTAATGTTATTCTCCCACCCTCATTCTTGGTCCACCAACTCGGCGTTTTTCCTTTGGTTTTCCTACAAGAAACTTCCATGCACGTCTTTCATTCCCCACATGTCCTGCCCAACGCAGTTTACGAGACTTAACTGTTCTTATTATATCTGGCTTCCTATAAAGACCATGTATTTCACTGTTATGTAGTGTTTTCCATTCATCTGTCTGTTCATCTCTCTTTGGCCCAAAATTTTTCCTAAGAATTTTATTCTCAAATAATCATAATCTCCTGTTCTCCCTTGAAGTAAGAGTCCATGTTTCGCATCCATATAATAATAGACTAATAGTTTTATATACAGAGTGTCTCATTCAAACCTCCCACATTTTAATTAATCATAAACTAACAAAGTATGCGGAATTATTAAATAAGGCCGGTATATAACAAAACAGAAACTCTAAGAATTTTCATTGCCACACACTAAAACACCTCCATATGTGCACCATTAGTAGCACGAACAATATTAAGTCTGTATTCGATTTCGTGACACGTTCTGTCCAACATGTCCATTGGTACTGTTGCAATTGTATCAGGGATACGGGTTCGTAAATCGTGAAGATTTTGTACTGGAGTCGCAAACACACGGTCTTTTACATACCCCCAGAGGAAGAAGTCCAGTGGAGTGATGTCCAGCAAATTTTGTTTTATGTCATTATTATCCAACAGTCCACCGCTGTGGTCTCGAGGTAGCGTGCTGCCTTGTCACGCAGCGGGCCCGGCTCGATCCCCGGTCGGGGCAGTTTTTCTGGGTGAGGTTTTCATCGGGTTTTTTTTTTCTTCACCTGTAAGACAAATGCCAGGAAAACTTTAAGGCCCAAACGGTCATAATCATTATCATCATCATCATCATCATCCTTCACCGGTGTGGAAAGCAACGGGAAGCTACCACACCTACAATTCCCTAGTAAAGCTGCAAAGCATAGCATGAAAATGCTATGATTGAAGTGAAGGACCTGCCTTCGGGCAGAATTACTATGGATGGATTATCCAACATGCGACAGATGAATTAACTGCAACAATGAAAACAAAAATTCCTTGAGTTTATCTTTCCTTTAATACCAACCTCCATAATTCCGCATACTTTGAGAGTTACGATTAATTAAAATTGGGGAGGTTTGAATAAGACACGGCGTATTTTCAGTTTAACGACTTTTTAAAGGAGTTGGAACGTCAAGAGTCTCTGTAATGCACAAAATAATAATAGAATTAATAATTAGATTCAGGGGTTTCATATAATGAAAAGTAAGATTGTAATACAAATACTATATATTATTCAATTGTTTATTTGTGAAACTAAGACAAAAGACAAAAGTCTTACTTATCATTATACGAAGGATGATCTTTAATATTGGCAAAACTGCTGTACTAGTGACGTCATGCGACGGAACCTAATGATTAGGGCTAGGCATTTAATGACTTATAAATTGGTAAAAAATGCACTCTAGACCTAAAAAATGCAAACAAAATGACCAATAAAATAAAAATATGACAAAAAGTTAAGAATTACCAATAAAAATACTATTTATTAGATTAAGTACTCACTTGAATACTGAATTACATAAAATTTAACTTAACATCAAAATATTAAAAGAAAAGTATTTAAAAATACATATTACAGTATATTTTATTGCAGAAAATCCATTTCAATTACACAGTGCACTTTTAGAGCAATTTTGAATTGCAGTTAACAATCAGAATAACGGTAGAAGCTAGCATAAGCTCTAAGAAATTGAATAAAATTCCTAGAAGTGGGCAAGTTCATTATGCACATACCTTGAAAAATAGGGGTAGTAGTTAGCAAAACAACTACTTAATTCCAAGAAATTGTATTGACAAGGAAAAATGCTGAATTATAATAAAAATCTTAAATAAATACAAATAATGTCACAGCCTTCCGGAAAAGTGTAAAAAATGCTCAAAATGACCTAAAAATTGCCAAAAAATGATCTATTCCTGGAAAAGTTAAGAAAATGCAAAAAATGCCCTAACAAATTGCTTTTATTTAATCCATTTTTAATGCGTACATTTTCATATATGCAAGCAATATTTCAACCTTCATAAGAAAAAGAAGCAAAATAATTAATTGCCTTGCCCTACTAATGATGTTGCTGATAGCACACGTAAATTACATACCTGCCTTACCTCAGAACTTATAAACTCTCCCTTCCCATATCACGTGGCATGCGAACTGACGAGAGGAACATATCCTCGTGATAGCTGACGGTTTAATGTAGTGCTGTCACAATGTTTTCGAAACAGGAACAACTGAGTTGGATAAAGATTGAATGTGCCAGAGGTCGTACAGCACGGCAGATCATCAAGGTCTTCAAGAGGATTGCGGAGAACCTGCATTGCCTAAGAGAACAATGTCATAGTGGGTAAAAAAAACCACCCACCATGCCCCTGTTTAGGCCACTTTTAGGCAATGTAGATTCCCCTCAGGCCTCTAGAAGATCTTGATAACACTGCCGTGCTGTACGACTTCTGGCACATTGAATCTTCATCCAACTCTGTTGTTCCTGTTTTTAAAACATCGTGACAACTCGAGTTAAACCCCCGGCCGGGACTGATAGATTTTTTTAGGACAGAAAAACCCAAGGGACACGTCCTCGGAACGGATTAAGTCCTGAAGATTTTTGAGCTCATAAAATAACCTAAAACCTAAATTAGAGCCTCTGAGCAAAACTTAATCAGCGGCTTTCCCATCCAAGTAATACCTTGGTTGATTACTAGTTGTATCTTTGAGGTTTCGAGTTAACTACTTATTACTCGCTGTCATACGTAGGGAAATAAGCGTACTAAATTAATTTAAGTAACTCCAGCAGGGGAACATGCTTTCCCACTTGGAGATGGACGGGTATAGGCAGAAAGAACATGTTTCGTCCCTTTCACGTCCAGACTTTGTGAACATAATGATCTGAACTGTTCAAAAGCGTTGTTAAATAAAATATTAAATAAATAATTTTATTGGGCAATATTAGTTTTATTTTATTATTACTACTCTAACAACTCTAGCTTTCATGAAACTGGATCGAACCAATGGCTTTATCCTTGGACGACGAATAAAAGAAGAAGTTTATTAGTCCTATATTGTGAGGTTGGGGCCCATGGCTTCAAAGGTATCTACAATCCTTATGAACCGAAATTAGACTGATGGTGTTTACAAAGGAATGCATTCCATGTTTTGTACATGTTTAGCGAATAAAAATAGCACTTCTAACTTGTATTATATTATCATACCTCTTCAATTTTCTTCTATTTTTACATCTAATTGTATTATACACGAGCCTATTGTTAAAAACATATATATTATATATATCAATTTGTATCAAATGGTTTATATTTGCGTTATAGGCCACCTTAATCAATTGAGGAGCGGTTGGTTGGAACAGAAGAGCGTCGATTTGCCCTTTCCAGGTAAATTCTCCGTTTTATCAGCCTTTTGTTTCTTCTGCAAATAAATTATTACAATTTCTAATATTTAACGTTATTCATTTTTTAATGAGAAAAACGCATTTCAATTATTACAATTTTAGCACATTTATATTTCTCAGTGTCGTGCAGCACGCTTTAAAAATTATGCATTGAGCGAGAGTGCTCAAACGGTAATGTTAGAATTCGTGTTCGGGAGGTCGCAAATTCAAATCCGATGCCTATAGAACTGATAGATTTTCACGGTTTTCCTCACTCGTCAATATATATTCTTGCCACATGTCCTGTTCATCGTAGTCTAGGAGACTTAACAGTTCTCATTATATCTGGTTCCCTAAAGAGCATGCAGTTCACTGTTATGAAACCTTATCCAATCAACTGTCTGTTCGTCTCTCTTTAGTCCAAGAAATTCCCTAAAAGCTTTATTTTCAAGATAGCCGTAATCTTTTCTCCTCCCTTAAAGTAAGAGAACATATTAACTGGAAAAATAACAGTTTTATAAATTTTCATAAGTAATGCCACGAGCGATTTCCAAAATATCAATAAATTCACGACTCACGAAGTGAGTCATGAATTTATCTAGAGAATTTGGAAATCAAGAGTGGCATTTGTTAGGTCTAATTAACGAATAAAATTAAGCTGTTTACTAAAAAATAATTATTTGAATATAGTTACCGGTGTTTTAAAATATGTATATAGTTAATGTAAACGGCGACGTTTGAAAACAAATTAGAAATGTGAGGTTATGTATATTCACTGCAACTCGATCATATTATTTATTGCCAAATAGGATCGCAATATTATAAGAATGCACTCTAGTGGAGAAATAATGAAACACATCAAACTATTATAATCAACATTATAGGTTAATCATTTATATTTTGAATAAACAACTCAGTAAAATCACTGAATCTATTCATTATTTGCTATATTCAATGTATTTGTTAGAGAAAAATAATGGTCTAACCTGTTCAGAATATTAAAAAAGGAGGAGCTTTCTTTATCACAAAAGTAGGAGCTGATAAAGAGAAATCGATAAAGAGCGAGGTGAAACACGACTGTCATTGGTGTAAAACAGAATTATTGAAACGTGATTGGTCATTGGCTACCATTTGCGACATGAGTTAAATAGTCTGATATTAAAGTTTTTTTTTTTAGGAAATGGGATGACAAAAGTCCCTATAAAGCGTAATAGCATGCATTTCCAGAACTGAGCCTATGTTTTATTTCCTTCTGTATCTCATTCCTGTTTGTAGTTACAGTACCTAGGTATTAGAACTAGGCACTTCTTTAAAATTGTTTTTACTTGTTATTAAATGTCTATTTCCGTTATAGATAATGTACTAGCTACCTGAATCCATTTAACGCCACAACCAGAATATGTACATACAAGGTCGAATGACGTTTCGATCTATCGATTCATCTGACGAATAGACATAGTTGGCTAATTTGGGAAGCGAGAGGATTACTTGGTCGTCAACCAATAAAATAGAATTTCAAACAGTTTTCTCTAATTTAAAATTATAACCCAATTGCCATTGATGCATAGCAGCGTATGTTTCATAGATATGAAGAAAGCTTTTGATGAGTACAGCTTGAGGATGTACATATCTTGAGAGAGAATGAAATTCCTAATGAACTGATCAGAGCAATAATAACAATTAACACACTGCAAAACAGTAATCAAATTAAAAGAACAGCAAACTGAAAAATAACCCTCACAAAGGACATCAGGCAAGTTGACTAAGTCCATTCTTATTTAATATTATAATGGATAAAATTATTGAAAACATACGACCACGTTTGTGTTATAAAATGGGAAACACTAGATTTCACATAATATGTTACGCAGATGATGTTCTCCTTTCAGAAGCTGAAGATAATTTACAAAGATCTTTACATCAATTTAATATAAATGCCAGAAAATACAATATGGAAATTAACACGAATAAGACAAAATGCTTAACAATATCAAAAGAACCAGTAAGATGCAAATCAGAAGTGGAAAGAAAAATTATAGAACAAGTGTCAGAATTTAATTATTTAGGTGTATTAATAACAAACACTAAAAATTTAATAAAAGAAGCAAAGAAACAATCTGATAAAGCAGCACAAATATCAGGATCTATGAAAGATTTAATTTGGCGCAACAAACATATGTCAATAGAAAGTAAAACCCGCATATACAAAACGATAGTTCGACCAGTTATCGTATATGGAGCAGAAACTAGGGCTGATACAACAAAAACTAAACAAATAATAAGCACATGCGAAATGAAAATCTTAAGAACTATTCAGGGGAAAACATTATTTGATAAAATGCACAACACAGAAATTAGGGACAAATGCCATATTCAAGACATAACCAAATTTATTATAGATAGACGAAAATATTGGAAGAGTCATATAGAAAGAATGGAAGAAAACCGGCTTGCAAAATGAGCTAAAGAAGATAGACTAATGGACGGGAGTAGAACAAGAGGAAGACCAGCCAAGAGATGGATAGACAGTGAATGCACATCCAATACGTCTTCCTCCGAGGAGTGATTTTGGAAATAAACAGGATGAAAATCCTACAAATTAAGTTTAAGAAGAAGAAGAAGAAGAAGCATAGCAGCCTAAAAGTTGAAAATATAAAAATATAAAATTTGAAACATATGTTTCGAAAGGCCTCCTATATATCGACAGCATTAAATGGTTGAGGACTAATGAGATCTCAGATACCAATTTTATGTTTTTTATATCTACCTTGTAACCTTACTTCCAATCGCAATTTCATATTGTTCAACAGAATTAAAAACATAATGAGAAAATTGTATTGATTTCTGTAATCTTTTGAGGGATAAAAATTCTGGTGTGATTCTTAAACATCAATCTTGAGAGAAGAAAACGGTGTAAAAATAAGATTATATCTTGTTTTGTTGACTGAATGTGACGCCTGCGCAATATATACGGGGAAAGATAGAAGCAGTAATTTCCCATAGCGAAAATTAATCTTGGGCTTACAACTGACGTAACAATGAAACCGTATTACCTCCATGAAACGTGCTCCTACCCTTTTCAATTTCACCTCCAACAGGTTCACCAACAAAATAAAGAGGAAAAAAGTAATCACGCTTTTGTTATTTTCTACCAACTTCTATACAAGATAATTCGTACATTTCTTGTTTTCTTTTCACACGAGTTGAAATTGCTATTAACACAATTCTACAAGAGGGAAAAATTATAAGGGAAACGTAATCTTTGAATTTTAGTTTGGAACTAACATTACCAACAGAAGTAGATACTAAAAAATGAACAATATATATATATATATATATATATATATATAGTCCACCGCTGTGGTCTCGAGGTAGCGTGCTGCCTTGTAACGCAGCGGGCCCGGGTTCGATCCCCGGTCGGGGCAGTTTTTCTGGGTGAGGTTTTTATCGGGGGTTTTCCTCACCTGTAAGACAAATGTCAGGAAAACTTTAAGGCCCAAACGGTCTCCGAAATTATATGGCCTCCATCATTATCATCATCATCATCATCATCATCATCATCATCCTTCACCGGTGTGGAAAGCAACGGGAAGCTACCACACCTACAATTCCCTAGTAAAGCTGCAATCATAGCATGAAAATGCTATGATTGCAGTGAAGGACCTGCCATCGGGCAGAATTACGATGGATGGATATATATATATATATATTCAATGTTAAAATTACATTTTTGACAATGAAGACCAAATATTACAGGAAAAGAAAAATAAACGCCTGAGCCGGGATTTGAACGCGAGACCTCTAGCTTTATATATACAGTATATATATATATATATATATATATATATATATATAAAGGTAGCGCGCTAACGTCTCAAGTCCATAGTGATTTATGTATTTTTTAAAACTCGTGATAATTATTAAGATTGGTTGGAGAAAGTCCTCAATTATGAGAAAAATTCTCAAAATGAATGAATGACGATGTATGACGATGTTATAATTAAATTTTGACATTTAGCAATGAAGGCCTAATATGACATGAAAAGAAAAATAAACGCCTGAACCGGGATCTGAACCCAGGACCTGTAACTTGATACGATGATTATATATATTTTCGAGTTCCCGCTACCTCTCAAGATAGGGAATATATATATATATAAAGTTAAAATAAGTGTTTGTGCTATGATGCCTGGATAGCGTAACTGCTAGAGCACTAACGTATCAAGTTATAAGTCCTGGGTTCAAATCCCGGTTCTGGCGTTTATTTTTTTCTTTTGATGTTATATTAGGCCTGCATTGCTAAATGTCAACAATTTTAATTATAACATCCAAATAAAGAAGCATTACTGCTATAAAGTAAAAATTCTCTTTAATTTACTTATTTGTTATAGTAGCCACAAGAGGGCAGAAATATCGAGTTCCCGCTACCTCACTACATGATAGAGAATATATATAAAGTAAAAATACATGTTTGTGCTAGGATGCCTGGATAACGTAACTGGTTAATTTTCTTATATATATATATATATATATATATATATATATATATATATATATATTGCTAGGATACTTGAGTAGAGCAGTTGGTAGCGCTAACGTATACGTTTAGGGGTATTGGGTTTAAATCTCGGCTCAGGGGTTTACTTTTCTTTTCATGTGAAATATATATATATACACACACACAAAATGAACCCGAACTCTATCGACAAATTTCATCAGTTGTTTAAGGATGTTTACTGAGTCTCTTGATATAAGAAACCCATGGTCTCCGTAGGGTCAATACCGAGTAATTTCGATATTTTCTATTTGTATAACTCTACCTTTGCATCTGTTTACTCGAAATATGATTGTTTCCAATTTACATTGCTACACTGTTTAAAGTAATTGTTCAAAATGTATATCGCCATGATCACGATAAACTTCACAGTGACTCTTCATGAACTGTCCCGCCAGCTCTTACATCCAAGGAGATTGGTGAGTCAGAAGCTGCTAGAATCCTAACAACCTAACAATTAAGTCCATAGACTTTTCGACAAGAGTCACAGGTGATCCCTGAAGAAAAAGTCAATGTATGTTAGAGTTGGTAGACTAACTGGCCATTGAACAGGGCTATCGCGACTAATAAATTTTTGTCCGAAGTATTCAACACGATATTCCCTAACATTCACTGTAAAATGTGCTGATATCCCATTATGTAGAAACCATATACACCTCCGAATTATAATATCAACGATAAGAAGGGCTTCGCATTAAACAAAAAACAATGAAATTACTCGATAATGAATCTTACATCAAAAACACTTAGTAAAGCATCCCTGAACAACCTGTGAAAGTTTATCGATAGAGTTCGGGTTCACATTAGCCACTGAGGATCAACACTTTTAAAATCCATTTAAGCACCGTTGAGGTTATGTAATCTAATATAAAAAATGATAAATATGGATTTTCATCAAGTAAACACCAACTCAATTGATTAAAAAATGAATGTTTGTTTGTTTGTTCGTACTTTATGCGCGGTCATACCGTTGATCCGATTGTGATGGATTTTTTACAAAATGTTCAGGAGATTCCCGGGATGAACATAGGCTATACGAAAGTTGAGATACTCAACTCCTACACCCTTAATAAACACCCTTAATAGTGAAAAAAGTGAAGAAGTCCCTTTTTTTACCCTTAAATGGCTTACACTGCATAAACCATAAGAAATACACAAAATTAATGTACACAGAATTGAATATGTCAAAGAACCTCAACAACAAAAGTCCGCGACAGCATATGTTTATCTTCTACAAATAACACACAATAGCCATATTTGTCTTTCATTGATTCCAAGGAGATCGGGATAAGTAGATTCTCGGGCAAGCATAGCAGCGCACGGTGGGTATTCTCTTATGGATAACTCAAAATAACTAATTTTGTCTTTCAGCTCATTTATGCCAAGTACATCGGGATGCGTAGATTCCAGGGTAACGTCGGGTAATCAGCACGGGGTATCTAAAAATAATAATGTTATAAATTTATATTTATTTTTCCTTTTACTTATTTAACTAAATTCAAAACCACATACTTTATTTAGGTGTAGAAGCACACGCCTGGTATTAGCTAGTAAGATAATAAATACAAAAATTGGTACCTGGAAAATCAGTCGTCCTGAACTAAAGTATTAAACTTCATCAAGTACTTCCAATAAGGAGGCCTTTCAGAAACAACATTGCATCTTCTGAGAGAGTACCAGTCAAAATGCAGAAGATGAAACATTGTTTTTTGAAAGGCCTCCAAATTGGAACTACTTGATGAAGTTTAATAATTTAATTGATGACGATTAATGTATCAGGTACTAATTTTGTATTTAATACCATTGAGAATGTGGTGAAAAATAACAGCAGAATTTATAGATGAGTCAGAATGGAGCATAAATTCTGCTCGTAATTATTATTGTAAGCCTATGTTTTCCCTTTACAGAGATTTAGGCGCTCTCCCCCTACAGGGAAGTATTTGAACCATAACTAACTTAGTTACACTTGTTTTCGTATAGATGTCATTTTGAGTGGTACGTGGTCAGCGTTCCGCCTCATACTGACATCTAGGAAACCAAGGTAGTACTAGGACGGGAAAATTCGGTAAATTTTGTTTAGAGGCCTTTTCATTCAGGCTTAAGAATTTTTTACGAGCCTGAAAACCTTCAGACTCGGGACCTACGTCTTAAAGTCCCTCCCGGAGGACTTGCTCCTTGGATTTTTCCGTCCTAAAAAATCCATCGACCCCGGCCGGGTTTGAACCCGCGACCCTCGGGACCAGAATCAAGGAGCTTAACCACTAGTCCACAGCTCGTAATAAAATTGTAAATAAAGGATATCTAACGAGATGGTGGAAAAACGTAAACATCTGATTAGACAGAACTATATAGGCTATACTTGACATAAATAAATTAGAATGGAGGAAGTTCCGAATTATTGGTACCATCTTATCTTGTATTTAGTCTTATTTCCCCGTAAAATACGACGTTACCTGAGAAAAATGTTTCTATCGATGATAGTTCCATACGCAGTTAAGTCATATGGCGGGTAAACTTAGCACCACTGTTCCTCCAATAGAAGGCGTCTATGGAGTAATATCTTATGCAAGTTTGTTTACAGTACAACTGGAACTTAACTCGGGATTAGTACAGTAATATTCCTAATGAAAAATGTAACACTTTTTTAAGGGCAACACGCACACACTATTGAGTAACACTAAGAAATCAGGACTAGAAGTAAATATCAATAAAATTAACTATATGGTCACACGTATAATTGTATTATGGAAATGGACAGGTAATGAAAATTAGGGAAATTTTGAGGAAGTGGCTGAATTCGAATACCTAGGAACAATAATCACAAATAGGAATGAGATGCACAAAGAAATTAAGCATAGGCTCAATTCTGGAAATGCGTGCTATTATGCATTGCAGAGACTCTTGATGTCCCAACTCCTTTCAAAAAATGTTAAACTGAAAATATATAAAACTATTATTCTACCAGTTACATTATATGGGTGCGAAACATGGTCTCTTACTTTAAGGGAGGAAAGGAGATTACAAGTATTTGAGAACAAAGTACTTAAGAAAATGTTTGGACCAAAGAGAGATGAACAAACAGGTGAATGGAGAAGACTTCATAACACTGAACTACATGGTCTTTATAGTAAGAACAGTTAAGTCTCGTAGACTGCGATGGGCAGGACATGTTGCACGCATGGGGAATGAAAGATTTGCATGGAAGCTTCTTGTAGGAAAGCCAGAGGGAAAACGCCCAGTTGGTAGACCAAGAATGCGGTGGGAGAATAACATTAACTATGATTTGAGGGAAGTAGATTATACAGGGAATGATTGGAAATCATTAGCTCAGGATAGGGATGTATGGAGAGCTTATGTCCGCACGGTCATGAACCTACGGGTTCGATAGTGCCAGTGAGTAAGTAACACATTTGTTATACATTTAATGTTGGCCCACGGCATTACTTCCCTTCCGAAGTAAGTAATTTCAAATATGGACCCTGCCCCGGTTTTAACGCGCGACCCTTGGAACCAGTGACGAGATTGGTAATCATTAGTCCACCGGATCCTACAGAAATTAAATCTAATATATAAAAATGAATGTTTGTTTGTTTGTTGGTTTATTTGTTTGTTCGTACTTTATGCGCGACCATACCGTTGATCCGATTGTGATGGGTTTTTTTTTGCAAAATGTTCAGGAGATTCCCGGGATGAACATATGCAATACGAGAGTTGTGATACTCAACTCCTACACCCTTAAAAATCGCCCTTTGTAGTGGAAAACGTGGAAGAAAGTAGCTTTTTGGACGCTAAATGGCTTACGCTGCTTAAACCATAACAAATACACAAAATTAATGTACATAGAATTGAATATCTCAAAAAGCTCTACAAAAAAGTCCGCGACATCATATGTTTATCTCTTACGGATGACTCACAATAACCATTTTTGTCTCATTGATGTCAAGAAGATCGAGACAAGTACGTAGATTCCTGTGCAAGCATAGCAGCACTGGGGGTATTTTTTTTTACGGATAACTCACAATAACGAATTTTGTCTTTTGCTCATTTATGTCAAGAAGATCGAGATAAGTAGATTCCCGGGTAACATCGGGTAATCAGTACGAGGAATCTTAAAAGAATTACGATATACATTTATAATTATTTTTCATTTTACTTCTTCAACAGAACATAAAAGCACATTAATATTCATTTATTTAGGCGTAGCATCGCACGCCGGGTATTAGCTAATGATATCTTAATATATAAAAATTTCGTGTCACGTTGTTTGTCCGCGATGGAATCCTAAACTACTGAACCGATTTTTAATAAAATTTTGCACACTGTGTGCAGTTCGATCCAACTTGAGACTTAGGGTAGTATATAACTAAATTTATAGTCGCATTATTTATTTATTGCATATTATTTGTTTATCATTTAACAAAGAGTTATAATTATCTGTGAGTTCCATACGATTTTAACAGATGGCGGTGTAATTAACTGTGAGTTTCATACGATTCTAACAGATGGCGGTGTATGTTAATTTGGTAAGGTAATTGGTTTATTATTTAACAAAGAGAGATCCAGACGGCTGTGCTTTTTGTTGCAACCGCGAATTTCAATTGAATTATAAATATTGATTATTTCATAATTTAAGTGTGTTCAGTGTTTATTTTATTTTCAATATTATTAATTTCGTGTGTACGTATTAGTTTTAAGTAATCTAAATTAGTTTTAAGTAATTTAAATGTATAACGTATACCTTAGCCACAGCAACGCGTGGCCGGTATTTCTAGTAGACTATATTTTTAACCTCACAATACAAGATCTTGTAAAACAGTTAAAAATTAATGGACTGAATATTGTGAACAATATTGGCTTACTTTTGAAGGAGAGCAACAGGCAATTTCTCTTCAAGCCATTACTTGACATTCAAACAGTTGTGCACTTGTTGATTGCCAGTCAACAGTTTGTCTCTATAGCCACACAATGCCACCTGATTCACTTAATTATACCACTTTGCAATAAAATTAATTTAGGGACAAATCCAATTAACTCTTAAATTCAGGAAACAAACTGTACAGAGTATAAAACATATATTACCGTAGGTTAAATTATTACTACTTGATACTGTAATCTATACCAGCACAGCCACACGTGAAGCAAGGGCCCTCACTAGCGGGAGTTTCTTAAAAAAATTAATTTAGTTACGCTTATATCTTACAGATATCTCCGTCTCCAGAATAAAATTTTAGAGAGATCTAATCAATTTAAATATCTTGGATATTATCTCTCTGTCTGGGATGAAAAGGATATCCCTGAAAAATTACTAGTTATAATAAAAGTTTGGGAATTATTAATCAAGTTATGAAACCATCCCTTGTACAAGAAAACTCCAGATTACGTTTATATAACACTTTGGTTAGACCAGTGTCGACTTATGGTAGTGAAGCATGGACATTAAAAAGACAACATGAAAGCAGAATAACGGCTTGTGAAATGAGATTCATGCGCAGTACAGCGGGTTACACCAGATGGGATCGAAAAAGGAACACCGATATCTTAAAAGAATTGAAGACTACGCCAATTTTGGAATATATTAAACAGTAAGAACTAAATTGGAAACACCATATAGAAAGAATGAGTTCAAATCGGATCCTCAAAGCTGTTTATAATTATTACCAAGAGGACGAAGATCACTGGGCCGTCCTATGAAACGCTGGAGGGAAATTTTTCTATAGGATCGTAACAGGCCTTGGCATAATACTTGGAAGGAAGAAGAAGAAGAATCTCCGAGTGATACGTGGTTAGTACATCGCCTCAAACAAACATCGAGTAGGGAATTAAGATGTTACTTGTATGGGAAAGGCCCATTCAATTTTGCACAGAGGCTTCTAATTTAGGCATGAGTTTCTTTTACGATTCCGAAAATATTCAGACTCGGGACCCACGGCTTAAAGTTCCTCGCAGAGTATTCGCCCCTTGGATTTTTCAATCCTAAAAAAATCCATGACTCCGACCAGGGTGAACCCGCGACACTCGAAACAAGGAACTTAACCCCTAGAACAACGAGGCAGCATAAATTGACAAAAAATTAAATAATTTCTTATTCTTCTTCTTCTTCTTCATCTTCTTCTTCTACTTCTTCACTTCATGGGCTAGGCAAATTGCTTGTCCCGCCTAGCAGTTGTTCTGTCCATCTTTTCACTGGCCAACTGAACACTGTGAGAGAGATGAGTTTGGAAATTTTTACTTGGTCCGGTTACCAGCCCAGACGCACAGCCATATTCCCTAGTGGATCGGGGATTTATTTCGGAGTTTCCTTCTCGTAGGCAGGCTGCTAACCAAAGCTTTGGATTTCTATCTACTCCTTGCCTTGCAGGTTTCCTCTTCCGCAAATAATAATTTCTAATGATTCATTTTTATCAAAAATTATTAATTAAATAAAAATAAAACTTAGTTTTGATTTTCATATTTATTAAGACATAATTCGGTGACAGCTGTTTCGGTACACTGTACTTTCCTCAGACATGTTTTATTTTTAACATGTCTGAAGAAGGTACAATATACCGAAAGAGCTGTCACTGAATTATATCTTAATAAATATGAAAACCAAATAAAACTAAATTTTATTTTTATTTAATTAATAGATATGGATTTTCATCAAGTAAACACCAACTCAATTGATTAATTATATTAAAATTGTTTAAATAAGTTGAACTAATGTAACTTATAGGACTCAATGTCAATTTGAGAGTGAAAGAGTGTTTATCAAATTCTCTTCCTATAATTTCGTTTCTTTCTTATTCTAACAAGGGAACTATCAACAATTGCATGCCAAAATGTACTTTGAATTTTTTCTCAGAGAAGCGTTGTGATGTACATAGGCCGTGTCCAAAAATATTATCTCCCGTTTTAACAACAAGTCTTTAAAAACCAGCGTAAAATATCTCATTTAAACTATAGGAAAGTAATATAATTCGTGAATCGGTAGATTGGATAACTCTCACTACCTGCTGTCCGCGCCTCGACCCACCACACTTCACTCCGCTCTTACTCATACAGAGAGTCCATCTATACTTAATAGACGAAATTAATAGACCAGCAGTTACACTAAAAACGATTGGCGATCAATTATACTGAAGTTAAGTCATCTTAAAAGATGAGTTTCATTCATATAGGCTACAGTTCCCCAAAATAAAAGAAATTTAAGAAACTTTCTTTGGTCAAAAAAATTTCGTAAGAACTTTATTCACAAATACTCGTAATATTTTCTTCTCCCTTAAAGTAAGAGTCCATGTTTCGCATCCATATAATTGGGAGAAAAACAGTTTTATACATTTTCAAATACAATAGGAAGTAACATTAAGAGGTTTGTTTAATTAGTTTTATATATTTTAAGTGTAATGTTTTTGAGAACACATAGCAAGGTTAAATGAGTATAGAATACCAAAAGCAGCATATAATTATTCACCATGAGGAAGAAGAAGCTTAGGAAGACCATAGAAAAGATGGAAACAGCAACAATTTGGAGCCGGGGCAAGCTAGTAAATAAGCCTTAAGCTGTGACGAAGAAGAAGAAGATGGTTTTTGAGAGAAGTTGGGACGACAAGAATCCCTATAATAATAATAATAACAATAATAATAATAATTAATAATAATAATAATAATAATAATAATAATAATAATAATAATAATAATCCCAAACAGAGATATATTTAGAATTAAGGTGAATAAGTGGCAAGTTGACCAAGAGGACAAACCGAAGAAAAAACTGGAACAACTTGGACAGATGAGAGAAAACAAGCTGATAGCAAAAGAATGAAAGAAATTTGGGCTCAAAGAAAACGCCTCTAAGTACTTTGCGTAGTCCTACATGGGCTCATCCGCAATTAAAAAAAATTAAAATAATAATGATCATAATGGTAATAATAGTAATAATAATAGTAATAATAATAATAATAATAATAGTGGTAGTAATAATAGTGGTAGTAATAATAGTAATAATAATAATAATAGAAATAATAATATTAACAATAATAATAATAATAACAATAACAATAACAACAATAATAACAACAACAATAACAATAATAATAACAATAATAACAATAACAATAATAACAACAACAAAAACAATAATAATAATAATAATAATAATAATAATAATAATAATAATAATAATAATAATAATAATAATAATAATGAAGAGCGCACAATGTGCATAATGGAAACCCTGTGAAGCATAATAATATGCATTTTAGAATTGAGTCTATGTTTAATTTTATTTGTGCATGTCATTCCTATTTGTTATTATAGTTCCTAGGTATTTGAATTTAGTCACTTCTTTAATATTTCCCTCGTTTGTCATTTACTGTCCATTTCATAATTTAGTTTTCTTGGAAATGTCATTAAAAACATGTCTACTACAACAGGGTGGTATTGTACAATGGAGAATATTCAAATATAACCTTTTGAACACACAAAGGACTTGTTGGGACAAAGTAACATTTCATATTTGACATAAAGCTCTCAGAAACATAAATATCCCCGGAAGCCTCCCCACATATACATATTACAACGTTAGTCAAAATGGGATTACAAGTTCATGTAGTCATCCAACCAGATAAACAGAATGTTTTGTCAGTCATTCCATCTTCTTCTTTGTCTTCTTTACATTACGAAAGCCAGATACCTAAAGAGAGTGATGGGGTTATCAAAATATACCCCATCCAGGCTGTCATATGTGATGGCTAGAGAAACATTCCTGCTTCAAGACCTGATGCTGAAATTCTTGTTACCCACAACAGAGGCAGCAGCAAAGGTACTACACAACAGAAGGAGAAAACAAGACGAGATCTGGGACGAATTCTATTCCACAGAGGCGATGGCAAACAACAATTGGATGTCGGCGAACTACGAGCTGCGACACCTGGTGACCAGGATGGCGGTACACGGTTTCCACCACAGAATATGTACCAAGAAGACATATCACGTACCAGAAGACATGTGTATGCGAGATGTGCAAGGAAAGATGTGACCGATACCACATCACAGTGTGTAAAAACAGAAGAAATCCATAAGTGAATATGCACGGGACAAATGAAACAAAACAATACACAATGTGTGAACATTCTCATTATTATTATTACGAATTAGGCAGCAATCCGCCTGCATAATCTCTCCCTAAGTCATCTCTCTGGAATAACATTTTTCTCATCCAGGAAACTTTTCCTGCATGGCAATTAAATTTGGGCCCGTTGCAACAATGTTTTCCACAACTTAGTATTAACAGAAAATCTAATTATGTGTTTAGAATTTACAAGGGTGAATCTGGACACTAATCTGATATTCTTGTCATAAAATTGAATCATTCATTCATTCATTCATTCAATCATTTTGAGAATTTTCCTCATCATAGAGGATTTTCTCCAACCAACCTTAACAATTAACATGAGTTTTAAAAAATACATAAATGACCACGGACTTATAAACTATCAGTTTGAAAATTGAATCATAGCGGTTAAAAATGCATTTTTGTGAAATTAAATCTTCTATGTTTAATTATTATAAGTAATGTCACTAGTGACTTCCAATTTATCTAGATAATTTGGAAATCAAGAGTAGTATTTGTTAGGAGTATTTAATGAAGAAAATTAAGCTGTTTACTCACAAATCATTATTTAAATATAGTTATTTTTAAATATTTATATATTTAATGTAAACGGCGATGTTTGAAAACAAATGAGAAACGTTTGTTATGCTTCATTTGTTCATCACTGCAACCAGATCATATTATTTATTGCCAAAGGATCGCAATATTGTAAGAATGCACTCTAGTGGAGAAAAAATGAAACACATCAAACTGTTTATAACCAACAATATAGGTTATTAATTATTTTTTTATATCCTATGATGTAAATTATATTTTTCTGGAACGTGAATTCCTCGGAAATAATACGTTCAAGAAAGTGCAAACAGTGGTTTCGTTTTATTGTGGTATAATCGATTACTACGAATGTTTTTCTGTTATATCCTACAAACAGTATCTGTTTACATTCGTGCACTATATATACAATCTGGTAGCGGTATCTCTTAGAGGATCAATCACTGCAAAATAATGCTCTGGCCTATTCAGAATGTTAAAAATGAGGAGCTCTCTTTAATATGATGAACTTATTCGATAAATTCCAGATGAAACACGACTATGATAGATTGTAAATCAAAATTCATTGAAACGCGATTGGTCATTGACTCCCATTTGGGGCATGAGTTAAATAGTCCTTATAAAGAAACAAGTAAGCCCCTACCACTGATATGAATTTATTTTGTCTTTCTTTTATTTATATATTTGAATAATCTCCACCTTTGTCGGTACACGACCTGACTGGATAGGATGTTAAAATATGGACAACACACACACTCTTTTTTGACCACATAAAAAATATGGAGGGCTCCTTTGGATGACTGACCAGCCTATGCCAGTGCCACCTCCGTCACAATATGAACATTTAAGTTAAAATATGTATATTTCTCTCATACAACAATATTAATAATAATAATAATAATAATAATAATAATAATAATAATAATAATGTTTTATTGATTCTGGCAGAGCTAAGGCCATAAAGCCTTCTCTTCCACTCAACCAGCACAAATAAAAATAAATATTTGACAAATATAGTTATACACTATACTAATTATAAACAGTTAAAGATACATTAAATGTAGCCATATAAATTGCATGTATATAAACAACATTTCTACGATAATAACAATAATAATACTTATGATAATAATAATAAAACAATAACAAAATAATGATGATAATAATAATAATAACAATAATAATAATAATATAAATATGATGAATTATATGAAAAACACCAATTAATATATGTACCTTACACTGGGTAAAGATGAAGTCGAGGTCATACAAAATAAGGCGAATATGATGTTAATGATTAAGAAGGCTAGTGGTATTCCTTAAAGTTTTCTGACATTTGTCTTATAAGTGAGAAAAACTTCCAAATGAAACCTCGTCTCGACCAGGGATCGAACTCGGGCCCGCTGCGTCTGAGCCAACGACGTTATCGCTAGACCACGGTGTAGTCTAATGAATCGTTATTTATGTCCATGTATTACTACTAGTTTTCCTTGCTTGTTTAATTTCAGAATCATTAATTAGATTTACGAATGAACTCATATGTTGGTAACAGTTAACTCCTTTTTTTGTAAATATTAATATGACTATTTAACTCATGCCTCAAATGGAAGTCAATGACCAATCATGTTTCAATGAATTTTTATTTACAACCAATCACAGTCGTTTTTTACCTCGA
This sequence comes from Diploptera punctata, assembly GCA_030220185.1. Lineage (NCBI taxonomy): Eukaryota > Metazoa > Arthropoda > Insecta > Blattodea > Blaberidae > Diploptera > Diploptera punctata. Next base: position 3,624,597 of record JASPKZ010001610.1, read on the forward strand.
TGTTATCAATTTAATTTTATCACTTTAAAATCAAGCTCCACCTTTTAACATTCTGAAAACGTCATAGAATTATGTTGCAGTGACTGACTCTCTAACAAATAAGTTGAATATAACAATTTATTTATTAAGATGCAAGAATTCTAGAATGCATGTGGCTACCAGATTGTATATAGGCCTATAGTGCACGAATGTAACCAGACAGTGCTTGGGGGGGATATAATATAAAAACATTTGTAGTAATTGATTATACCACAAAAAAATAAACCACTGTTTTCACTTACTTAAGTAAAGTGATCCCACAACAGGCCCGGAAGCCCTTGGGGTAGTAGGAGGTTAAGGCTCCCACTTTTTCTAGACAATCAGCACTTTATGTCAGCCGGGTTGTCAGCCCTGCGTGACGGCCGCCTTTACCCCCAGAACAAGCGTCTGGTACTCATTTCCGTTAGAGGCTGAGTCGACCCCAGGGCCATAGTGCCGCCAGAGAGTTTGGGTCAGTTTAAAAATCCTGACCCCAACGGGACTTGAACCCTCGACCCTCCAGCTTGTAGCTCAGTGCCTTAACCACTACGCTACGGCGTGCCCCCGTTTTCACTTACTTAAACGTATTATTTCCCAGGAATTTACGTTCCAGAAAAATGTAATTGACATATTTACATCATAGGACATCAGAAATGAATTAATATACAGTTTGATGTGTTTCATTTTTTCTCCACTAGAGTGCATTCTTACAATATTGTGTTCCTTTGGCAATAAATAATATGATCTCGTTGCAGTGACGAACAAAAGAAGCAAATGAAGCGTACCAATCGTTTCTCAATTGTTTTCAAACATCGCCGTTAACATTAAATGTATAAATATTTTACAATAACTATATTTAAATAATGATTTGTGAGTAAACAGCTTAATTTTATTCTCTAAATAGTCCTAACAAATGCCACGAGTGATTTACAAATTATCGATAAATTCACGACTCACGAAGTTAGGATGAATTTATCTAGAGAATTTGGAAATCAAGAGTGGCATTATTTATGATAATACTTTTGGGGTATTTTATAACACGATAATGCAATAAAATGAGACATTGTATAATATAAGGTATATTTTGTTATAGAATGTAAACTGCTTTGTAACTTACAATCTTCATCTTAGAAAGCAATTTCTACTTCAAAGGAGAAAGTGTTTTTATAATTATACGTTTCTAATCATAAAGATCAAATTACTCACTAATTAGAGAAGTTAATTTATCATACAGAAGCGTTAAATTGGTAGGAGTGCAAGCGAAAATTTTAATCCCACAGGAAAACAACTTTATCTGAGCAAGCAAAAAGACGATCTACGATACCCTGAGTTTAATAAAAGAAGCACGAATAGCGTATCTGAATAAAAATGAACAACTTCAACGAGAAAGAAAAGAAAATCGATAAAAGGGGATTCATGCCATGTGAATAAAAGGGCAAAAAATGCGAGGGTAGAGATAATTGGAGTTGCAGAATAAAGGGCGACGTTCTTTGTAGTGGTAGGACATATCAAAATGCAGTAAGTGCCTTCTAAACTACCGTTTATTGCGAATTTAAAGTTTTATTATGCTCTTAGAGAGGGTTTTAATATGGTAATATGGTTGGATAATGTAATTTTCCTACACAAAAAAAAGTCTAATTTTTTGCAAAAATTACAAGTTTCTACATAAAACATTGCTCATATAGATTAAATAAAACATGATGATTCCATAATAAGTTTTCTTTATGGCAGTAGAATTTATTTATTTATTTATTTATTTATCAATGGTGTTAATAAGCTATTAGTTTATGCTAATGTAGTGTTATTAGACATGAGATACTAAGGACCAACGCACGCACACCCGCCCCCACACACACACACTAATAGAGCTTCGTTACGCAACCTGTGGTTTGCAAAATATTTCAAGGGGTTCACCAAAACGTTTCCGTAATGGCGGGTATCGAAGTTAGGTCTAATATTGTTTCCTTCATTTCTGCGTCATTGTCATAAAATAATAATAATAATCATCATTTCTGCGTCATTGTCATAAAATAATCATAATAATAATAATAATAATAATAATTATTATTATTATTATTATTAAATTTACTCTACAATGCCCCTTGTTACATATGGGTAAGATCTCGAATTTATTATTATTCAATCTCCAAATATTTTGAAACCCTATTTTGCCACAAAGGCATGTTAGGGTTGTAGCATATTACAACAATATTATACTATACATTGTAAAATCTGGAATTTATCACATTATTTCCTCAATAAATTAGTATTTACCGTGAAAGCCTGATTTATAGTTATGTAACAGGGTTAGGGATGTATTTCATTTTACTACAACTAGGCTTACACGTTGTGCAACTTTCAAGCCGAAACTAGAGTAACTTTAGGTTTTAACCGTTAAGGATTAAGTCAATTTAAGGTTATTAAACCTTTTGTTTGGATTTAAATTTTATGCATGTCTACTGTATGTATATTTAAAAGTCAGTGGTTCACCCAACTCAGATCGTTGTGGAAGGGGTTGTACTATCAGTACTAACATGAACTGCTATCAATAAGTAAAGCAGAGAATAGCAATGACAAATGAAGGGAATTTTGAAGAAGTGGTTGAATTCAAATATCAAGGAACAATATTCACAAATAGGAATGAGATGCACTAAGAAATTAAACATAGGCTCAATTCTGGAAATACATTCTATTATACATTACAGGAACTCTTGTCGTCTGAACTTCTCTCAAAAAGCCCCTAAACTGAAAATACATAGAACAGTTATTCTACCAGTTATATTATATGGATGTGAAACATGGATGCTTAATTTAAGGGAGGAAAAAAGATTATGAGTATTTGAGAATAAAGTTCTTAGGAAAATTTTTGGACCAAAGAGAGATAAACAGAGAGATAAATGGAGAAGACTTTCATAACAGTAGCTACACGATCTTTATAGGAAACCAGATATAATAAGAACAGCAAATTCTCGTAGACTGCGAAGTAGCAAGAATGGGGAATGAAAGAGGGGCATGGAAACCAGAGGGAAAACGCCCAGTTGGTAGACCAAGAATGAGGTGGGAGAATAATATAAACCATGATTTGGGGGAAGTAGATTATTCAGGAGATGATTTGAAAACATCAGATCAGGATAGGAATGTTTGAAGAGCTCATATCCTCGCGGACATTAACCTACGGGTTCGATAGAGTCAGTGAGTTGGTTAATATAACATTATTTTTAATTATTACTATATGTTATTTATTAATCTCAATTCTTATAGACTATGTGGGTTCATATATTCTGTAAAACCAATTAGAATTGCCCTGCATTTTGTTTTCAAACATGGAGTTTCTGCGATGATATTTTTGACAGAGTAAAATCCCCTTATACTCTTCCAAAATAAATCCTGGGTATGGCTTCCTTTGGAAAGAAGTACAGCCATTGGTTCCATTCAGTACAGTTACGACACATAAAAGAAACTCAGTCGGATATAAGAAACCTATGAAGATTTGTCGGTCCTTTCAAGTCCAGTTACGACTCTAATGAAAATAAGATATTAGAGAGCTTCGTCCAACTAAATATGGCGTAGCAAAGATGATTACGACAAAAAGTAATAGTGTAACTTACATAAAGATTCTGGATTATTTCATTAGTTAGACACGAGGATTATGGTACGAAGACAAATATAAATAAGACGATAGCCATGATTATAGTAAGGAAGCCAAAGAAGATAGACATGAGAATTAAAGATGAGGCCATTGAGCAAGTGGAGAACTTCAAATATTTGGATTGTACTATCAGTAGTAACATGAACTGCTATCAATAAGTAAAGCAGAGGATAGCAATGGCAAAATAAGCTTTTAACAAGAAGAGAAGCATTTTCTACAGACCTTTGGCGAAAAGAATTACGGAAGAGGCTAGTGAAATATTTTGTGTGGAGTGTAGCAATGTATGGTACAGAGACTTGAACATTACGATAGAATGAGGAAAAGTGAATGGAAGCTTTTGAGGTGTTGATATGGAGAAGGACGGAGGGTGTAAAATGGACAGGCAAAATAAAAAAAACAAGATGTGCTAGACAGAGTGGGTGAAAGAAGAACACTTATAAAGAAGAGGAAAATAAATTGGATTGGCCACTGGCTAAGAATAAACAGCCTGCTGATGAATGCTCTAGAAGGAATGGTCAATTGAAAAAAAAATGTTAGAGGCAGATAAAGACATGAGATGATAGACGATATTAAAATAAATGCTTTGTATGCGGATACAAACAAGAAGGCTGAGTTAAGGAAAGAGTGGAGAATGCTGAGTTTGCAGTGAAAGACCTACTTTTGGGCAGAACACCATTATGTGATTGCAATATACAAGCTATAGCAACCTAACGGTTTTGTGCAACGCAATTATTAAATCAGTTAATTTACTATAAAATCCAACCTACAGAAGACTAAAATGGAAACGATAAAATGACTTGCAATATGGTAACCAAATGCCACTCGTTCAAATCTACAGGTAAATAAGCAGAACTAAATTAATTTATTATAAACTCCTGATATGGAGTGTCATCACGTGGGAAGTATAATAATAATAATAATAATAATAATAATAATAATAATAATAATGATAATAATAATAATAATGCTTTATTTTAGCTGGCAAAGTTAAGGCCATGAGGCCTCTCATCCACTCAACCAGCGAATACTAAAATTATACAAAATGTACATACTTATTACAATTTTAGAATATTATTAAAATATAGACTACAGATTAGTATATTACGATGCGAGGTTGGGAAGCGTTTTTTTACAGAAGCGAGGAAATGCTTAAAAACCGAGAGATAGCGAGGTTTTTAATTTCCGAGATTCTGTAAAGCACTTCACAAACATGCGTTGTACATTATTTTTTGCGCGATGGTGTTTTCAAAATAATAAATAATAGTAAAATAATAACGTATTTGTTGAAAATATTTGCGTTCATTATAAACAACTGATTAACGTTAACAGCGTGGGGCAATATTTATTAGCTGAGGTTACAGCAGGCTGTGACACCAATCAGTCATAAAATGGTGGTAAATACTTATTTATTTTTATATTGTTTCAAATAAAGTTCAGTTCATTTAAAATGCAGTGATTTGTTTCGTATAATGTACATTAACACTACCTTCTGGATATATTTTTGTATATACATTGTACGTAGTAGGCTATGCATAAAGGGCAGTGGTTTTACTTCCCGCACGAGATCTGTAATATGTAATTTAGGAAGTTGAACTTTCAATCATAGTCGCCATTGCTGTAAGTACGACAAATTCACTATCGAGCAAAACATATTAAAATATAGACTGAATGAAAGACAATGGGGATGTGATCTAATATTTACTAATACTAACAAAACATGGAATAAAATAAAATAAAAATAAAATAAAGTAAAGCTTCCTAGATGAATATTTATAGGTACATATAAAAAGCAGAATATAGTTGTTATATAGTTAATATTTTCATTGTGTGAAATTAAAGATATTGGATTTAAATGATAGTGATTGACAGTCCCTAACATGACTGGGAAGTGAGTTTCATGCTCTAGTCATATATATTGTGTAAGCTTCCTGACATTTGTCTTATAGGTGAAGAAAAACCCCGAAAAAACCTCAGCCAAGAGCTGCCCCGATCGGGAATCGAACCCGGCCCCGCTGCGTGACAAGGCAGCACGCTACCTCGAGATCACAGGGGCGGAGGGGTATAAATGTTCCTATAATATAGGTAATAAGATTATAAATTTTATTAAGTTTCCAGTTGGGTTTATATCCCTCGATATGAAGGAAATTTAACAAAAACACTGATTAACTGGAAGACAAGAACTTATAAAAGTTGAACTATTACATTTTATACCTGAAATATCAATCATACTCAACAAATTAAAATATTTTAAAATAGTGAAGGCCTCTCAGAAATTCCTATTCCATCCTCAGCAACAGCTGGGTAGGTATCAATCCAGCCGAAAGGTCTTCACTATTTCAATTCATTTTGATTTGTTGAGGACGACTTAATATCTCAGGTACAACTTTTAATATTTTATTTTTTTTATAACAACCTCAAAGATGGTTCAGAATGAATTTTAGAATTATTGAAATATTTTATTATAATACAGAAAAATGAAGACGACTTACAGAAATCAATGCATGCATTAAATGAAATATGTAAATTATACGATCTAAAGATTTCTGTAAGGAAAACGAAGACCATGGCTTTTAGAGGAAGAGATCCAGTGAGAACCAAAATTATTTTAGAAAATCAAAGTATAGAACAGGTGTCTAGTTTCAAATATTTGGGCTGTGATGTTGGCTACAATGTGGAAAGAGATATTGACTCGAAAATAAATACATTTCAGACGGTGTGTGGAACAATACAGAGAACATTCAAAAATAAAATTAGAAAAGAAACCAAGATAAAAATGTTTAATGTTATGGCGGTTCCCACAATATTGTATGGATGTGAAACTTGGGCTCCAGTGAAAAGACAGAAGGATAGAATACAGACGGCAGAGATGCGGTTCCTAAGACAAGTAAAAGGATGTACAAGACTTGATAGAATAAGAAATGAGGATATAAGAGAAGAATTAAAAGTACAGCCTTTATTTGATAAAGTCACGAATTACAGACAGAAATGGATTGATCACATGGATGGAATGAGCAAGGAGAGATATCCATTGTTAGCCAGAAATTATCAAGCAAGAGGAAGGTGTGATGTTGGAAGACCTAGAAGATGTTGGGCTGTCGCATTATGAAGTCGGAACGGGCAATTGCCTAATCCCTGGAGTGATGATGATGATGATGATGATGATCTTATACTCTTAACTCTGCCAGATTAAATAGTAGAATATTACGATGCGAGATTGGGAAATGGTTTTTACAGAATGCAGGGAAAATGTTCAAAACTGAGCGATAGCGAGGTTTTTAATTCCCGAGATTCTGTAAAACATTTCAGAAACATGTGTTGTACATTATTTTTTGCGCGATGGTGTTTTCAAAATAATAAATAATAGTAAAATAATAACATCTTTGTTAGAAATATTTGCGTCCATTATAAACAATTGACTAACGTTAACAGTGTGGGCAATGTTTATTAGTTGAAATAACAGGAGGCCTTGAAAACAATTATTGATAACATGGCCGCAAGTACGTATTTATTGTTTTATATTGTTTCAAATAAAATTCAGTTCATTTAGAATGCAGTGATTTGTTTCGTACAATGTATATTAACACTACCTTTTGGATATTTTTTGTATATACACTGTACGTAGTATACATAGAGGGCAGTGGTTTTACTTTCCGCACGTGGGTGTAAATGTAATATTACAGTATAGTTATTTAGGTTGGCAACCCCGAAATGCAGGAAGTTGAACTTTCAATAATGGTCGCCATTACTGTAAACGCATTTTCGCGCAAAAAACACATATACACTGCTGGAATTTATTATTTGATTCTTTAACTATTATGGTCATTGGCATTGAAATGTAATGTCTTAAGGAGAGCCAAGATCTGTTGGAACTAGAAGCCACCGGGATTGGAAACGCATCACTGGGTTGTGTGATTGGTTGCAGCTACGTGAAATTAAGGGGAACACGGCTGAGCGAATATCAAGCAAACCCACAAACTTTGTGTTTAATTAATGTCAGCTTTATTAGCGCCACCTCCACTGACAGTCAAATTAAACATCTCTTCATCACATCAACCCCTGCATTTATTCATAGATAATTACATTTACTATACAAGTATTTACTCCCTTTCAACAACTATATTTTCTAAGTAATTTACTTGTTACCACGGCATTATAAGCTACTTAGCCTGGTTTAAAATAATAATAATAATAATAATAATAATAATAATAATAATAATAATAATAATAATAATAATAATAATAACTAGGATTACATAACATCACATCAAAAGCTGCTCTGAAATACGGAAGTGAAATTTGGATTTTAAATAAATGAAACTCTCATAAACTTCAAGTAAGTCAAATGCGCTTCTCACTATCGTTGTTAGGAGTTAATAGACTGGATCACCAAAGGAACACTATTATCAGAGGAAAACTTGGAGTAACAAGTTTAAATGAAGATATACAAAGATACCAACAAGAATGGAAAAATCATCTGAGGAGAATGGCAAGAAATATACTTCCAAAATTGGCATTCCAATATACCCCAACTGGACATAGGGACCAAGGAAGACCAAAACATCGGTGGAAAGATCAAGACCATCTTCGCTAGGTTTACCGTACAGGCCACATGGCCTCAAACGAATTTGTTCATGATGATGATGATGATGATAATATAATTAAACATCTCTTCATCACATCAACCCCTGCATTTATTCATAGATAATTGCTTTAGAAAACGAAGGTTAAAATTTTATGGCAAAATTAAACGAATGAACTCAAATAGGCTTACAAAACAGATAATGGAATTCTACGAAAACAGAAGTAATGCTCCAGTGGATACTATGAAGTGGATTGATGAAGTCAAAAAGGACTTAAAATTGGCAGGAATTACTAAAGACGATATCCCAAACAGAGATATATTTAGAATTGAGGTGAATAAGTGGCAAGTTGGCCAAGAGGACAAACCGAAGAAAAAAACTGAAACACCTTGGACAGATGATAGAAAACAAGCTCATAGCAAAAGAATGAAAGAAATTTGGACTCATAGGAAACGCCTGTAAGTACTTTGCGTAGTTCTACACGGGCTCATCCGCAATAAAAAAATATAATTATTATTGTATTTATATAGGACTTTCTACAATGCTACACTTTTCTTCGACAAACAATAATGAAAAATATATAAAATATTCACTTTTAAATCTTCTTTCTGAATTGTTTCCTATCTAATACGTCTCTATCTTGCAGTTTTTTTTTAGTTCCATAGATTTTCATGCTACACCCATCCAGTTTCTATTTGGTTTCCCTTTCCTGTTTCTCTCATATGTGTATATTCCATCAATTCCTTAGATAGTCTTCCATCTTCAATTCTAATTACATGTTCGAACCACTGTAATCGTTTCGTAAAGTATCACTTCTATTATTTTTTTTTGCATTTATTAATTGCCTTTATTTCTATATTCTTTATTCTGTCTTTCTATGACTTCCTAGCCGCTCTTCTAAAGAAGTCCAATTATGTAGCTCTTAATAATAATAATAATAATAATAATAATAATAATAATAATAATAATAATAATTTTATTATTATTGATTAACTGATCCCCGTTCTTATCACTGAGGGGAAAAAGATACTTCCCTAGGGAGATCAATATTAGAGTCAGAAGGAATAAGCAATTCCCAGATGAACAAAAGATAATATATTCTTCTTCATCTTCTTAAACTTAATTTGTAGGATTTTCATCCTGTTTATTTCCAAAATCACTCCTCGGAGGAAGACGTATTGGATGTGCATTCACTGTCTATCCATCTCTTGGCTGGTCTTCCTCTTGTTCGTCTCCCGTCCATCGGTCTATCTTCTTTAGCTCTTTTTGCAAGCCGGTTTTTTTTCCATTCTTTCTATATGACCCTTCCAATATTTTCGTCTATCTATAATAAATTTGGTTACGTCTTGAATATGGCTTTTGTCCCTAATTTCTGTGTTGTGTATTTTATCAAATAATGTTTTCTCCTGAATAGTTCTTACGATTTTCATTTGGCATGTGCTTATTATTTGTTTAGTTTCTGTTGTATCAGCCTAGTTTCTGCTCCATATACGATAACTAGTCGAACTATCGTTTTGTATATGCGGGTTTTACTTTCTATTGACATATGTTTGTTGCGCCAAATTAAATCTTTCATATATCCTGATATTTTTGCTGCTTTATCAGCTTGTTTCTTTACTTCTTTTATTAAATTTTTAGTGTTTGTTATTAATACACCTAAATAATTAAATCCTGAGACTTGTTCTATAATTTTCCTTTCCACTTCTAATTTGCACTTACTGGTTCTTTTGATATTGTTAAGCATTTTGTCTTATTCGTGTTAATTTCCATATTGTATTTTCTGGCACTTATATTAAATTGTTGTAAAGATCTTTCTAATTATCTTCAGATTCTGAAACGAGAACGACATCATCTGCGTAACATATTAAGTGAAATCTAGTATTTCCCATTTTATAACCCAAACGTGGTGGTATATTTTCAATAAATTTATCAACAATTGGAAGTCCAAAAATTCAAGGAGTGCATAGGTATGGTGTCGAGAGGATTAACAGAGAGTGATGCAGAGAATAGGGATGTATGGAAGTGTAAAATTTACAGTGGGTTGTAGGTAAACTACTGTATTGTAGAGAAATTAATAATAATAATAATAATAATAATAATAATAATAATAATAATAATAATAATAATAATCATCCGATATCATGGCAGCTGCCGCCGTCTTCCGGAAACCAAACGCCATTCCTCTCCGTCCGTCCATTGACCTTCCTCCAATCCTCTGATATTGATAGCTGCTTGAACCCCTTATATCCAAGTTTTTTTTGGTCTTCCTCTCTTCCTCCTTTCTTTGCGATCAATTCCATAACAATTTTAGGCAATCTTTGCTCTGGCATTCTTTTGACATGGCCATACCACTGTAATATTTTATTTTCTATAATGTCTATGATGTCCGGCTCCTCTTGCAAACCCATAATTTCCCTTATTTCTTTATTTCGTATTCTATCCATTCTAGATTTTCCAGCTGATCTTCTTAAAACATCCATTTCTGTACTTAAAATTATTTTCATTTCCCTGGTAGGAATTTGCCAGACTTCAACACCATATGTTAAAATGCTCTGAATTATGGTTTGATATATTTGTAATTTTCTATTTTTTGTAATATTTTTGCTCCACCAAACAGAGTTTAAAGCATTTATTGCTTGTTTTGTTTGTGCGATTATATTTTTAATTTCCACTGTGTTATCGCCTGAATGGTCTAATTTTGTTCCTAAATAAGTGCATTCAATACTAGGGTTTAGTTCTTCTCCATTGTTGAAATGTATATTTTCCATTTCTTCTCCTATACCCAGGTATGTTTATATAAAGTCCCCATTTTTCATATTCTTATTTTAGTTTAATAATAATAATAATAATAATAATAATAATAATAATAATAATAACAATAACAATAATAATAATAATAATAATAATAATAATAATAATAATAATAATAATAATAATAATAATAATAATATACAGAATTTTAATGTTTACACATCTTTCTGTGCCTGAAGTTTTATTTTTCTTCTCCACTCGTCTCTCTCCAACCAATCCATGTTCTCCATTCCTCTTGTTCTCATTCCAGTTCTTATTTCCTGCATCCACGAGTTTCGAGGTCTTCCTCTCCTCCTTCTTCCAGGTGGACACCATTCCAATATTTTCCTGGGTAATCTTTCTTCTTGCATTCGTCGTACGTGCCCATACCAATTTAATTGCTTATGCCGTATATAAGTCCACCGCTGTGGTTTCAAGGTAGCGTGCTGCCTTGTCACGCAGCGGGCCCGGGTTCGATCTCCGGTCGGGACAGTTTTTCTTGGTGAGGTTTTTACCGGGATTTTTCCTCACCTGAAAGACAAATGTCAGGAAAACTGTCCAAACGGTCCCCGAAATCATATGGCCATCATCATCATCATCATCACCGGTGTGGAAAGCAACGGGAAGCTACTACACCTACAATTCCCTAGTAAAGCTGCAAAGCATAGCATGAAAATGCTATAATTGCAGTGAAAAACCTGCCCTCGGGCAGAATTAGTATGGATGGACCGTATATAATCTACTATTGAATAACCAATAGTCATCTTTTTCTCTTATGACAGTATTTCTTATTTTGTCTAATTTTGAAATAATAATAATAATAATAAAAATAATAATAGTAATAATAATAATAATAATAATAATAATAATAATAATAATAATAATAATAATAATAATGGTGAAGTACATTAAAGTTTACATAGGTTTGAGGGGACGGACGCATGACGTCAGAGTTAGTTTAGGGAAACTCTTGTTTCGTGGAATTTACAAGAGTTGTGTTCAAACTATTATAACTTTCCCTTGCTACAGAGTACCTGACGTTAACACAGTATTCCAACTTTTACTCAAATTACACATCGTGATGAGGCTTCACGTTGAAGACCTGCTTCCAGCCTCTGAAACAAATATATATTCCTAGACACAAAAAAAGAATGAGATAATGGTCTCCGGTTAACAGAACGTTCACTCGCAGACATTATAAGTAATTGGATCTGACATTACTGCACACTCATAAACATGAAAATATAAGGGGCGTTTGTACAGACAGGTCTATGCTACGTATCTTCACATGTTTCTTTTTTACTCTACTTCTTCTTCACTTCACGGGCTGGGCAAATTCCCTGTTCCGCCTCACAGATGTTCTGTCCATCTTTTCACTGGCCTTGCTACATTCCTTGAACCTCCATCCGTCCATAGTAATTCTGCCCGAAGGCAGGTCCTTCACTGCAATCATAGCATTTTCATGCTATGCTTGCAGCTTTACTAGGGAATTGTGTAGGTGTGGTAGCTTCCCGTTGCTTTCCATACCGGTGATGGATGATGATAATGATAATGGTAAGGATGATAATGATAAGGATGATGGCCATATGATTTCGGGGACCGTTTGGGCCTTAAAGTTTTCCTGACATTTGTCTTACAGGTGAGGAAAAACGCCGATAAAAATCTCACCCAGAAAAACTGCCCCGACCGGGGGTCGAACCCGGGCCCGCTGCGTGACAAGGCAGCACGCTACCTCGAGACCACAGCGGTGGACCCTTGAACCTCTTGACTTATAATTAAATGCTGCTTTTTCAATCTTGTTACATTCATTCTTTCTACATGCCTAAACTATTTATTTCTATATTTCTTGATTTTATCATTCAATGGATACATATTAAACGCCCAGTTGGTGGACCAAGAATGAGGTGGGAGAATAACATTAACTATGATTTGAGGAAGTAGATTATACAGGAAATGATTGGAAAGCATTAGCTCAGGATAAGGATGTCTGGAGAGCTTATGTTCGCGCGGCCGTGAACCTACGAATTTGACAGTGTCAGTGAGTGAGTGAGTGAATGGATACTCTATCTCTATCTTCATTCTTTATCCGACCCAATCTTGTGCAGCCTTCCGTTCTTCTAAGGAAGTTCATTTTACGCTTTGTATTCTACTTTGTAATTGTTTGGTCATTACCCAAGTTTCACTCCCATAAAGTAATGCATGAACTGCCAATGTTTTATAAAACTTCAATCTAGTATCTCTTCTTGTTTTTTTCTTTAATGTTCTATGTATAGTTCCACATATCATTTGGAATCTTGACAGTTTCATATTTACGTCTCTTTCAGTTTTGTGTTTATAGTAAGATAACAACCCAATAATTAAAATGTGTTACTTGTTCTAGAGGTTTGTTGTCTATTATGATTTTTTATCTTATGTGTTTATTAATACTAGTGAAATTCATATAAAATTCCGTTGCGCTTACAGAAGTTATCTTCCATCTTCTGCAGGTTGAGTTTCCGCTACTCGTTGTTATTGTGTACGGTGATATATACTTCAACTGTTTGTAGCAACAACAGTTGGAGTAAACATCACAATGCACAACAACAACAACGAGTAGCGGAAACTCAACCTGCAGAAGATGGAAGATAACTTCCGAAAGCGCTCCAGTTAATTTTATATACAATATTTTAACAAAGTTGAGGACGACGGCACCTACCAACAGGTACAATTTAATTTTTAACTTTCATTATAAACAGGTGTCTAGTTTCAAATATTTGGGCTGTGATGTTGGCTACAATGTGGAAAGAGATATTGACTCCAAAATAAATAAATTTCAGACGGTGTGTGGAACAATACAGAGAACATTCAAAAATAAAGTTAGAAAAGAAACCAAGATAATAAATGTATAATGTTATGGCGGTTCCCACAATATTGTATGGATGTGAAACTTGGGCTCCAGTGAAAAGACAGAAGGATAGAATACAGACGGCAGAGATGCGGTTCCTAAGACAAGTAAAAGGATGTACAAGACTTGATAGAATAAGAAATGAGGATATAAGAGAGGAATTGAAAGTACAGCCTTTATTGGATAAAGTCACGAATTACAGACAGAAATGGATTGATCATATGGATGGAATGAGTAAGGAGAGATATCCATTGTTAGCAAGAAATTATCAAGCAAGAGGAAGGCGTGATGTTGGAAGACCTAGAAGACGTTGGGCTGATGCATTATGAAGTCGGAACGGGCAATTGCCTAATCCCTGGAGTGATGATGATGATGATGATGAACTTTCATTATATGTTCATTTCCCCAAAATGCTATAATTTTTCTTTTTTCTTTTGATATTTTAAAATTATATTCTTGGCATAACTGATTTAATTGATGTAAACAGTACTGTAAATTATTTTCATTTTCTTGAATAATAACCACATCGTCAACATACATTAAAACATGTAATATTTTAAAACGGTCCATTCTTATACCTACATTAACATTACTTTTCCAATTTTGGATGATGTCATTAATATATAAATTAAAAAGTGTAGGTGATAAACTACACCCCTGTCTCACACCTCAATTTATTAAAATAGCTTCGGGCTTTGATGTGCCTATATTTGTTATTATTTGAGATTTTGCATATAAACTTTGTATCATATAAATTAATTTTTTCTTATCTTATTTGAATTCTCTCTTTAGGTATTTTTACGTGTCTTATGTCACCCGGGCCTTACTGTGACACGACCTGTCGAGAGTGGGTGTTCAAACTCTTGATTACATAATACTTTTTTTGATTGGGAACCGCTCAATAATATGGTTACCTTCGAGACAACATGAACATATAAGACAAGATGCATCAAGGAAATTTTTTGTATCAATAAATGGACACAGATCTAACTGCAAGTTATACTAGCGGGTGTACCATAGGGAGCAGTCCTTTCTCCGCTCCTCTACAACCTCTATGTCTCGGACCTCCCAAACCCTCCTTCAGTAAAAGCAGCATCATTCGCCGATGATACATGCTTTTACTTCCAAACCAAACCTAGCTCCTTGCACCAACTGTCTCTGGAATATTAAACTCAATATTACCAAATCCAAATTAATCCTGTTTACCAAATGTCCACAACCTCCACCTATCCAGCTAACTATTGGTGCACAAATTCTACGCAACGAGACTGCAGTTAAGTATCTTGACCTACATCTCGATCCTAAATTAACTTTTAAACATCATGTAAATGATGTACAACGCAAAACTAATGCTGCGATAGCTATATTATATCCATTATTCCGGGTGAACCGAAAGTGCGATTTTCGGTTCGTAACATCAGTGCCGTTATCCTCCTTGAACTGAAAGATTCGTGAACTATGCCAATATCCCTTCTCTATGCATCTACCCCCACTCTCCTTTCTACCTCTCCTATTGCGCTGTTTGTACTGCGCATCTCCCCTTCTACCTCGGAACGCTCCAATACGATACGCACATTCAGAACATTATCATTCGATCGGAACATTTGGTTGGAACTACGTCGTCTGGAGCACGCGAGTGGCGTGTATTAAGTTTTTGGTCCTGAGGACCAGGGAAAGCCACCCTGGCTTGGACTGAAAGTATGTGTGAATTTGTTTGAGTGAGTTATGATATTTTTTTTATGTTAATAATTATTATTTTGTTTTCTTTTAAATTCAAGAATGATCAATATTGTTATTTGATTACATATTTTTCTAATACTGCAGACGTACTATTTATATTAAACACTTTTTTATATACATCATGTTTAATGTTCAAATTATTTATGTGTATACTGCTGTTGGGCATATTCCCGTATACAAGCTTACTTATTTAGGAGATCATACAAACTTCCTTTTTTCCGTCTAGCTTTCATGGTTAATAATAATAATAATAATAATAATAATAATAATAATAATAATAATAATAATAATAATAATGATACAGCCAGTTTAGCTAAGTATCATAGATTACTCAAGTGTTTTAGGATCAATTGTTGATTGATGTTTAAGTGTTTGGAAAAGAAAGATGAATCAATCTTTCCTTCTTATGGGCCCGGGCAAAGGCTTTTGAATAATAACCCTGATTGTTATGAACTCAAGGCTAATATATACAAGGGAAACAAAACACGATATACGGCGGCGCAATAAATGGTTTACTATCGCGAGTTTAATATAATTATGGAAACAAACGGCACTAATGGTAGTAGAACGCGGGTAAAATAAATTATATAGGCGCCACACGGATTAAACAATTTCTAAATGGATTAAGGTTACATTATATGTAGCAGTAATCTTTAGTATGTTACTGTTCGGCTGTGAAGCACTGAGTATTCTTGCCAAAAAGCACAAAAAGAAAATACAAATTATTCAGAACCGCTGTCTCGAAATTATTTTCTCAGCACCTACGTATACAAGAATAACAGAGCTACGTGATGCAGCAAAATTACCCAATCTTGATGCTATTGTTAAAGCACAAGTTACCAAAATGCACCAAAACATTTTGGAACATGATAACCCAATAGTATGCACGATAGGACAATTACCACAATGGCGTACAGTGCATAAAAACATATTTTCGGAAGAAGAACCTCCATAAGGGCTAAAAAAGTGGAAAACATAAGCACACAACGCTAAGTAACATCATCTTCGTAACCATATCTCACAAACTTCCTAATAACACCGTTTAGGTAAGGGATACACTTAAGAAAGCCACTTAATGATAGCCACTAGATATTTTGCTGCCTAGGGATTAAGACCAATCCCGGAAACAGCACACTGGACGGACGGCAAAAAATGCTTTCAGCAAAACAGGAACACACACAGTCATACTAAAACTAACTAATATTATAGGGTGATTATGATGGCCAAATGTTTGTTTCCTGACATTTGCCTTATAGGTGAGGAAAAATCCATGAAAAAACTGGTGGACACGTGTACATAACATCATAATAAATTTGTAAAGATGATTTCTTAAAACTGAAATTGACCCTCTAATGGCAGCGATTGTAATTTTAGAAAGATACACTCTATCCAAATCTTTCCAAAATTTAGCTAAGAATCCTGTATAGTACCTCTAGCCTCGACCATCAATCATGTGACAGTTATACTATCTAATTCGTATTTATCATAAGTAATGCCACGAGTGATTTCCAAATGTTGTTAGGACTTTTTAACGAATTAAATTAAGCTGTTTACTCACAAATCATTATTTAAATACAGTTATTTTAAAATATTTATATATTTAATACAAACGGCGATCTTTGAAAACAAATGAGAAATGTTTAATTTGTTCATAACTGCAACTTGATCATCCTCTTTATTGCCAAATATGATCTCAAGCACCCTAGTGGAGGAAAAATAAAACACATCAACCTGTATATTATAACCAACATTATAGGTTACAATTCATTTTTTCGGAAACAAATCAGTAAAATCCGTATTTAAAAAACACAATTAATGAACACACAATTATCAAATGTGTAGGTCGAAGTAATCTATTCATTATTTGCTATATTCAACATATTTGTTAGAGTGTCAGTCACTGCAAAATAATGCTCTGGCCTGTTCGGAGTATTAAAAAGAAGGAGCTTTCTTTATTTTGGTAATCAACAGTCGATAATTATCGAGATGAAATTCAACTGGATTGGTTGTAAAATAAAATTAATTGAAACGTGATTGGCCATTGACTCCCATTTGGAGCAGGAGTTAAATATTATAAGCTTCCCAATATATCTGGAAGTGAAGGTGTGCTGCAAAATGGAAATTCAAGAGGTAAACGTTGTATGGCAGAGAAAGATGTAATCTCAGGAGAAATAAATATCCCACGTAGAATCTACATTTCTTGGAATTGCGTGTATTCCTCAGAGAATTCTCTGAACGTGACAGCCTATCGCAGTGAATGGGAAATCATTCCAAAAGAAACAAAAAATATCAGTTCTATTCGTCTCTTGAATTTACTCATAAATTCAAATCCAGAACAAGTAAACTTTAATTTTCAAAATATGACTCGTTTTTAATTGTTTATAATTTTAAGATAAACTCTTCTGACATTCTCTCTTCGAAAGAACGCAGTAATCGTTCAACCCATGTTATATCTCTCATTTAGACCTATAAAGATATTTTATTAGGAACTAGCTAATACCCGACGTGCGCTGCTACGCCTAAATACATTAAATATTGAGGGTTAGTTAATTATATGGTATACACTGCAACGAACCAAACATGGCGGTTGCTAGAATAAATGTTTAATATCAAATTTCAGGTAAACACCCATTTCTAACGGACGGACTTCGCAGATTTTTGTATAATACAAACCTCGGTTAATTTTAATGGATATTCCGAGTTTTGTTGTGAAACATCGAAAATTACGATCGCTAGAGCTATTTTTATATTTTCGTTTCAAGTGAACTCCTACACCTATTGATTTTAGAAGTATAATAGATAACGGCTAAACACTCGCTGCATCTGAAAACCTGTAAATACAAATTTTCACATAGATCGGTTTAGATGTCTATAAAGGTCAAACAGACATTCATTCGTTTACACACACACACACACCACACACACACACACACACACACACACACAAACATACACACACACACACATGCATATATATATATATATATATATATATATATATATGTCCGATCCCTTTAGCACAGTGTCCTTTATATCTCTCCTCATCACACTACCTATTATTCGAAATCTTTTACAATTTCTCTTCCTAGAACATGGAATTCTCTTCCACCCTGTGTCATCTTTTAGAAACAAATTGAAAATAAAATTACTAACAGAAACAACTCACTAATATTACTTTTTAAACATTAATAATTTATTTTATTATTTAATAAAAATAGTTTTAAGATTTGTTAATATATTTACCTAATGCATCGTATAATAAACGATAGATTAATTCATTATAGTTTATTACTTTCCTTGTATTTTTTTTTCTTTCTTTTCTTTTTATGTATAGTAGATTCGAGCTGTTATTCCTTTCTGTATTCATTCTATCATTAATTTAATTTTAATTGTATTTCATTGCATTTTATTATTACATATTATTTTCATTATTATTCAGTTTGATAGTTAATTGCTTAGTGTATACTATTATTATATTTTTTTGTATTTAAATGTAACATATATTATGTTTGTCCTGGTTAGTGGAAGAGAAGGCCACATGGCCTTAACTCTACCAGGCTAAATATATATATATATATATATATATATATAGAGGGAGAGAGAGAGAGAGGAGAAGAGAGAGAGAGAGAGAGAGAGAGAGAGAGAGAGGAGAGAGAGAGAGAGAGAGATTACATCACACATTAATAGACTGTATTTTTTATGGTATTCTCCCTTGGCATCGGCACTATTGTAACACACTTCTGAGGTTGGGGAGGATGTATGACGGATAGGTGATGAGAATGATAATGATGCCTCAGGAGAGACCTTAATCAAAAACTTAATCTAAAAAAAGGAAATATTATAAAGGGGGTCAGGTGATGTTCGGGGACCGTTTTGGCCTTAAAACGTCATATTTGTCTGAAAGGTAAGGAAACCCCGAAAATCATCACCCAGGAAATTTATCACGACCTAGGATCGAACTCGGACCCGCTGCGTAACAAGTCAACACGCTACCTCGAGACCACACATTGTGTTAAGTTTCTATATTATATATTATTTTATAAATAAGCATGTTATTTTGGTTGTTTTAAAAAAAATGCTCAATATTGATTTTATTATTACTACCAAAATATTGACATTGGGGAGAAACCACTTTCATTATCAGTTT
This sequence comes from Diploptera punctata, assembly GCA_030220185.1. Classification (NCBI taxonomy): domain Eukaryota; kingdom Metazoa; phylum Arthropoda; class Insecta; order Blattodea; family Blaberidae; genus Diploptera; species Diploptera punctata. The sequence continues at coordinate 3,644,405 of JASPKZ010001610.1, forward strand.
CACAAAATTAACCAATGATCATCATCATCATAGTACATTCACGAATTTAGGCCATTTCTTGACCTGTTTCGGCCTCAAGAGAAACACCATCCAGAAGCCTTTTGAGTGGACGTCCTGGTCTTCTTCTGCCTGCAGGTTGATATCAACATTTTTTGGGTATCCTGTGATCTTTCATTCGATCAACATGTTGCTTCCATCTTGACTTATAATCAGAAATTTTGTTTTCTAAAGGTTCCATGTGTAATTTTTCTAAGATATCTTAATATTTTTTTTGTGATATAGTAATGTGTATCTTGTAGTCCTCCGAAGGTATTTCATTTCAGCAAATCTAAGTCTCTGTATATCCGTCTGTTTCAACGTCCATGCTTCGCTACTATACAAAAGAGTTGGAAGAGCTAGTGTTTTATACATCTATGATCATTAAATAAAAAGTTGGTTAAATTTTATCAAGAAGAATTAATCGTAAAAACATATTTCTCTTAGACATATTAAATTTAATGATATACGTTATTTCACGTTATGTACTTGGTACATCTCATAACTAATATACAAAAGGCTGCAACATTCTTTTGTTTGCGTTTTAATTACGCTAGTTGTCACCCGAATAAAAAAAAATCAGAAAAGCTTGTGAACAATGTGTGCATTACATTGGGAATTGTCTCTACATTTCACATCTGTTTTATTAACATTATTGCTTGCAGCTAAATTAAATATCAAATTGAAAGGAACTCTGCTGGCTTCACAATATCAATAAAAACTGAATAACGTGTGTGGATCTTATTGAAATTAACTCTCGTCGCTTTTAAAGAGTAACAGTTGCAATATGATAACAAAACTTTTAAAACGTTCTGTAGAATCAACAAAATGGACACAGCACGTTCTTTCCCTGTTTTCTTCAAATTCTATTTGTCGGTCCTGTTGAAATAAAACAACTGCATACACTAAACGAATTTCTCACCTAAACATATGCATGGTCCCATTTTCCTGTTTCACGGAATATATTTATTTTGTTAAATTGGAGAAACTCAATTTCTGATAGAGTACTAGCTTATTTAAGTGGCGGATTCCAGAAAAAAACACAATATTATGTACTAGCTAATACCCGACGTGCGTCGCTACGCCTAAATAAATTAAATATTACAGCTTAACTAAATTGTATGGTATACGCTGAGACGAAACAAGTATGGCGGTAGTTAGTTTTTAATTTCGGAATTTAGGCAAACCTCCACTTCTAAGTGTCGGATTTCGCTTATTTTTGGATGATACCTATCTCGGTTCATTTTAATAGGATATACTGAGTTTCGTTGTGAAACATCAAAAATTGTTACCGCTAGAGCGATTTTCAAATTTTCACTTAAGTGAACTCGCTACACCTAATCGTTTTAGAGAGTCCAGTCGTGAATCTACAGGGTGGACCGCTCGAATGGACCTAATTTCAATTGCTTGTTACTGGCAAACGGTTGAAGATAGAAACTTAAAACAACGTTCATAGTACAGAAAAACTCACCAAGTTTCGAATCCTGTCGGTAGATGGCACAAAGATACGTTTCTCGTTCTTAGATTTAATTGTTTGTGAAAATGGCGACTCCGCAGATGAAAGCGCAAGCTGTTTTGTGGTATGCGGAGTTTAAATCAATCATTAGAGTTCAAAGGGAGTTCCGGCGTGTGTTTAACCGTGATGCTCCAACTGCTAGAAGCATAAAGAAGTGGCGTGATACATTATTAGCTACAGGATCTGTGTTGAAGAAGCATGGTGGTGGTCGCAGAGCATCCGATGAAATGGTAGCAAATGTTCAAGCCGCATTTGAGCGAAGCCCCCGGAAGTCATTAAGAAGAGCTTCGCGGGAACTTCAAATACCAAAATCGACATTACAACGGATTGTCCACAAACGCCTCAAACTGCACGCATATAAAGTGCAGTTAGTGCAACGTCTGGAGCCGAATGACATGCCGAAACGAGTGGAATTCGCCAATACGATGCTGGACCGTCTCGGCGCTGATCCTGACTTCATGACCAAGATTTTCTTCTCGGACGAAGCCACTTTCCATTTGTCAGGCAAGGTAAACCGGCATAATGTGCGGATCTGGGGATCGGAGAATCCTCACGCTATTCAAGAGCATGTTCGTGATAGTCCGAAGATGAATGTTTGGTGCAGTTTGTCACATAATAAGGTCATTGGACCGTTTTTCTTCGCCGAGAAAACTGTTCGTGGTACCACATATCTTGACATGCTGGAGCAGTTCTTCTTTCCACAAATTGAACAACTGCAGCCTAACATCGTTTTCCAGCAAGATGGTGCTCCTCCCCACTGGTCCAATGAAGTTCGTACGACTTTGGACAACATTTTCCCTGGCCGTTGGATTGGTAGGGGAGGACCAATCGCGTGGCCCCCGAGATCTCCCGATTTAACACCACTGGATTTCTTTCTCTGGGGCTATGTCAAAGATAAAGTTTACACCACCCCAGTCAAAGACCTTCGTGATCTTCGTGAGCGCATCATAGAGGCTATTGAGAACATTCCAGAAGACATACTCCAACGTACTTGGCAAGAAATTGTTCATCGCTTTGATATCGTCACAGTGACTGCTGGGGCTCATATAGAGATGTGGTGATCTGGATATCAAAACTTGGTGAGTTTTTCTGTAATATGAACGTTGTTTTAAGTTTCTATCTTCAACCGTTTGCCAGTAACAAGCAATTGAAATTAGGTCCATTCGAGCGGTCCACCCTGTATAGCATCCTAGGACCCACTAAAACATACGAAAAAATGTCATCAAAATCGGTCCAGTCGTTTAGGCACTTTGGATTTCAGATAAGTCTCCACTTCTAAGTGTGGGATTTCGTTCATTTTTGGATAATACCTACCTCGGTTTATTTTAACAGGACATACTGAGTTTCGTTGTGAAACATCGAAAAATGTGACAGATAGAGCGATTTTCAAATCTTCATTTCAGGTGAACTCATACATCTAATGGTTTCAGAGGGTCCAATTGTGAATGTAAACCATTGAGGGACCTAATCAGACACACACAAAACATTTCATCAATATCGGTCCTGTCGTTTAGGAGGAGCAGAGTGGCAAACACTCATACAGAAGGATTGCGTATGTCTGTGTGTGTGCATATGTCCCGCGCCGTAGCCGAGCGGTTAAGGCAGGAAGCCTTGGCGCAGAGCTACGGGACTTGCGCTGGTTCGAGTCTCCATGGGGGAAAAAATTTTCTCATGGTGTTTCGGCCAGTATCGGACCGGTGCCCACCCAGCATCGTGATGCATTTGGGTAGCTACAATAAGTAGCGGCTCCAGGTTGAGGAAACCAGCTATAACGGCTGGGGGATTCGACATGCTGACCACATGTCACCCCTACACTGGCTGATTATCATCTACCTCTGTGATTGACACATGTGGATGTGAGGCCAGCAGCCGGCTGGTAGGCTAAGGGCCTTGTAGGCCTGTCGCGCCAGGAGAAATATATATATATATATATATATATATATATATATATATATGTAAACGTTTATGTGGTTATAGATGTGTTGGACTTAGGTATTTTAGATAAGGAACCGAGTTAAAACATGCTGACATTAATCTATCGGTTGTTGGAGTCATTGTTTAGATGCAATACCGAAAATCTAGCTTAAATTAATTAGATATATAGATAGAATGGAATGGGGTAGGAACGGATATTATAGGGACTTACACTTTTATTGCGCTCTGAAGAGCACAATTTGCCCATCTCTGGCATTAAATATTAATTCAAATTACAGTTTATTTCAAGGTAAAATGCATTCATTAATCTCAAGATACTCTAACTAAAATTTGAAGATAAACAAATACAACAATAGATGATCTAACAAAAAAAGTTTACTTCAATTTTTATTAATAAAATTAAATAAATAATCGTTGCATACGTTTATCTGCACTTTTAGCTAGAGCACCTTGAGAACATATTATTTTTCAGGTCGAAATATCGATGCTTATGTATGTTTTTACTTGTTCACAGGTGAGTCTCACTTTTTTATGGATACTGTAGAGAGAGAAGATTCTTCAGAAAGTAAGTCTCATCTGCCATTATTTAAATTTATTATTTTTAACATTGTATTTCCCAGGCAGCGTTTTTTGTTTCAAGACTGTGCTGAAAAGAAGCTTCGTGGTTTTGTGATTATAGCTTCTGACTGGAGTTCATGAAGCTCCAGGTTCGATTCCTGGTCAGTTCATAGCAATTATTCCTTAAAAGGCATTATTCCTATTGTCGCCCAAGGTCTGGAATTTAGGTTAAGTTTAGATTTAAGGACTCTCTTAAAAATCAACAGTATCGGTACATGGTCTGATTCCAGATCATCCTGTAGTGTGTTGATATTTGTAGAGATGGCTGTGTTTTAGATATTGCTATGTCAAGGATATCTGAACACAAGCCTTGGGGGTGTTTCTTGGAAATGGGTGTGTTCATTAGGGGCTGAAATTTCAATATTGTTTGCTGGCAGTATGCCTGTAGAACTAGGCCAGAGGCATTTGGTACTCGGGAATTGCAGAATAGACGTTTGGCATTAAAGTCTCCCGCCAGAAGGAATCTGGGGGAGAAAGAAGTTAGGATATTTAAGTCGTGCCGAGTACGCGGTCGTAGCGGAGATTTATAGATAGATGTTATGAAGAGTTCTTGATGATTGTGTGAAATATGTATGAGTATGCCAGTGGCTTCAATGAATTGAGCAGCAATCACGGATTAAGCCTATATGGCTTCCTCCGGTCTCATAGATTCTCAATCAAATAGTTGAATCCATCTATTTTTCGGTCTACCAATATTCCTGTTTCCTTTTGGTTTGTAATTAAGTATAATTTTTTATATGCGTTCATCTTTCATTCTTTGAACATGTTCTTTCCAGTTTTTTCTAGTTTCTTTTATTTTATCTAAAAGTTTTAAAATATTTAACTCATTTCTAATATCTTCATTTATTCTTTTATCTAGAAGTTTGCAACCAGCCACACTTCTCAGAAATCTCATTTCTGCTGCTTCTATGATCTTCTCTTCTCTTTTAGTTCTTCTTCTTCTTCTTCTTCCTTCCAAGTATTAGGCCAAGGCCTGTTACGATCCTATAGAAAATTTTCCCTCCAACGTTCGAGGGAAATTCTCGTATAAGACTTGAAAGCATAATAATAGTCCCTTCGATTGGTTGCTGGCCAAAGGAAGGCAAGACCAGTGATGGGGCTGCCATCTTATAGCCTCTGGTCAGGCTTTTCTGGAGAAGAAAAGAAAATAAAGTAAAGAAGAAATGGAAGAAAGGAAAGACTCCCTAGCCCTCGGATGCCCTAATAGCGTCGGGGGTCGAAAAAAACAAGAGTTAACCAAGAGAGGTTAGATAGTAAAGTTAAAAGAGTGCAAAACACAAGTAAGTGGAAGAAATGTTTGCACAGCTTGGGCACCTTGTGGTCGCCATCCACATATCCCTAGATGAGGACCCCTGAGGGTTTCTCTTTTAGTTAAAACCCAAAATTCACTACCATACAATAGTAAGGAGACTGCCATTGCTTTATGCAATTTTAGTTTAGTTTCCTTTCTTGTATTTTAAATATTATTTTAATTGTGCGACATATATAATTAAATTTATTAAGTTTGTTAACAAGACCTTTATTTTTAAAATAGGAGATTTCATAACCCAGGTATTTATGATGATGGCGATAATAAATAATTACACAATAGCCACCAATTAATACACAGAAATAAGGGTAAAGGAATCCCACTATAGGCCTTAGTGTAGGAGGTTAAATCTCTCAACTTTCTGGACAATCTCTTATAAACGTATACAAAAATAATTTAAACATATTTTATTATTGACGATTTTTATTATTAATTTAACACTTCTCATAGAAGGATAAATTATATTTCGAGTCCCGGTCTAGGCGAAAATGTTTCTCTTCAAATATAATTTATCCTTCTATGAGAAGTGTTAAATTAATAATAAAAATCGTCAATAGAAGCCCTACTGGCTATAAAGTAGTGTTAAATTCCCAATAAATGTCTTCTTAACTAAGAAGCCGCCATTTGCAAAGATAGAAGCAATGGTTTCAAGCATTTGGCGCGAGGGAATTACAACATACATAAGAGAAAAATTTGCGTCTAGATCGTAACTCGCCTCGGTAGCTCAGTTGGTAGAGCACTTGGCCCGGAAAGCCAAGGGTCCCGGGTTCGAGTCCCGGTCTAGGCGAAAATTTTTCTCTTCAAATATATTTTATTATATATTTATTGATTCCCGTTCATCCCACTGCAAAAAAATTGGTGCTTCCCTAAACGGAAGTTTTTACCCAGACGATTTTAGTTACTCTTATTTCCATACAGGAATCAGCGAGGGACATGTAGTTAGTACATCGACCCGAGGCGACACCTAGTAAGAAAGAAAGGTATTAGTACTCGGATGGATGAAAATCGGTTAAATTTCGTTCGGAGGTTTTTTATTTAAAATTGAGGTTCTTTTACGAGCCCGAAAATCTTCATACAATTTAAAAATACCTATTCGAAATTTTAACCGGAATATTCGCATTTTTTTAGGTGAGCTTCGGCCCACTTAGTCCATTGCTGGCTACACCACTCATTAAATATGATTAAATACCCGGTATTAAACACTGAAAAATTATTCAATAGTATAAAACATATTTTCTTCACAAAACAAATTAGAAAGACGTTTGAAAAACGGTGGACTAGCCTATATACAGTATTATGCCAATCTAATTCATTTATATTATAACGATGGCTAGGATTTTTATGGACTAAAAGTTAAGATTGCAACATAGTAGGCCTATAATAAGAAGTTAGACTTATGACTATCTTTTGTTTCGGTTTCACATACAAAGAGTTGAATAGTATAATGAGAAGTTAGACTTTTGAATGTCTTTTGTTTTGGTTTCACGCACAAACAATTGAATAATACGAGTATATATTATCTGCATTGCAACCTTATCTTTTATTATATAAAATCGTAGCCCTAGTTATAACACAAGCGACAATCCAACGAACTAAAGCGTCACATTGCGTTCTGTAGTTTCTGATAAATACTAGTGCAGAATTTTAAAACTGTCTGATGTATAATGTGCTGCATCTAACACAGGAGTTATCAGCAGCAATTTTATAACTACCTCTCTATTTCATCATCATCATCATCCGGTATCATGGCAGCTGCCGCCGTCTCCCGGAAACCAAACGCCATTCCTCTCTATCCATCCATTGATCTTCCTCCATTCCTCTGATATTCATAGCTGCTTGTACCCCTTCTATCCAAGTTTTCTTCGGTCTTCCTCTCTTCTTCCTTTCCATTGGGATCCATTCCATAACAATTTTTGGCAATCTTTGCTCTGGCATTCGTTTGACATGACCATACCACTGCAATCTTTTCTTTTCTATGATGTCTATGATGTCCGGCTCCTCTTGTACACCCATAATTTCCCTTATTTCTTTATTTCGTGTTCTATCCATTCTAGATTTTCCAGCTGATCTTCTTAAAACATCCATTTCTATACTTAAAATTATTATCATTTCCCTGATAGGAATTTGCCAGACTTGAGCACCATATGTTAAAATGCTCTGAATTATGGTTTGATATATTTGTAATTTTCTATTTTTTGTAATATTTTTGCTCCACCAAACAGAGTTTAAAGCATTTATTGCTTGTTTTGTTTGTGCGATTATATTTTTAATTTCCACTGTGTTATCGCCTGAATGGTCTAATTTTGTTCCTAAATAAGTGCATTCAATACTAGGTTTTAGTTCTTCTCCATTGTTAAAATTTATATTTTCCATTTCTTCTCCTATACACAGATATTTAGTTTTCTCAATGTTTATATAAAGTCCCGATTTTTCATATTCTTCTTTTAGTTTTCTAGCCATATATTCTATGTCATCGTGGTCCTGTGCTATTAATACCTGGTCATCTGCAAAATTTAATGAATATACATGTGTATTTTAGATAGGTATGCCCATTTTTTGACATTTTTTCCTCCAGTCTCTTAGTACTCTTTCGAGATAAATTTTAAATAGAGTTGGAGATAAACTGCAACCTTGCCTTAAACCTTTTGTAATAGTAAATCCCTTTGTTATATGATTTCCAACTTTTATTTTCGAAATAGAACCTTTGTATATGTATAATGCTTTTATAGCTTCTACTAATTTTTTGGTAATGTTGGAATCGTCTAAAGTTTCCAATAACATTTTCTGGCGAATGCTATCATATGCTTTGGTTAAATCGACAACAAGCAAATGTAAAGCTCGTTAGTTGCTCTTTTTTTTCTATCATTTGTGTTATGTAAAATATATTATCTGTGCATGACCTACCACTTCTAAAACCAGATTGTTCTTCCATTTCTTTATCCTGGTATTCACCTCTCTATTTAAGGGTTATTACAGAAATATCACAATTCTTCGAAAAAATAATACATTTTTAACATATTCCTATATTTAGAATTAATTTATTTCGCATATTTATTTAAAGTGCGAGAAAACATTAATATACTCGCACATATAATATGTGACAAGTTTAAATGGCAAACACTAAAACAATATTAACGTTACTTCAATATTAAATTATATAAGTAAAATAGCACTACATTTAAAAATGTATATACACTAGAAGCTTCACAGATTATTTATATCTATGATGTTTTGATACGTTCAAAACTATGTTAGTAAAAAAATTAATTATTTATTATGATAAACCTCCATTCATTTTCCATTATTCTCGTTAATTATTTATATGTCAATTCAACATCTGATATATATATAATCTAAACATTATGAGAAATTGAATTATATTTTAATGGATCCGGTGAATTTTGAATTCTAGAATCTTAAAAATCCATTAACAGTAAACTAGTATAAAATACAAGTCCTGTAAATCAATACTGATTCAATAATAACAAATCAAATAAATTCTGTAACACTATCGAACACGGAGGTTTATGACTATACGGAATCAAACTCATCTTACACCAGATTCTCATTAATAAATATATACACGAAGTAATCCTATTTTAGTTCACTACAAGCCCTATTACACTATCCTAAGCTAATATTTCCCAATCATTCCTTGCATAATTTACGTCTCTCAATAAATATGGTTAATATGGCAGTATTTCATCGAGAGTCAGTGATACTTACTTACTCACTGGCACTATCGAACCCGTAGGTTCATGGCCGCACGGACATACGCTCTCCATACATCCCTATCCTGAGCTAATACTTTACAATCATTACCTGTATTAATCTACTTCCCTCAAATCATAGTTAATGTTATTCTCCCACCTCACTCTTGGTCTACCAAGTGGCCGTTTTCCCTCTGGCTTTCCTACAAGACGCTTCCATGCACGTCTCCCATTCCACATACGTGCAACATGTCCTGCTCATTGCAGTCTACGAGACTTAACTGTTCTTATTATATCTGGCTTCCTATAAAGACCATGTAGTTCATTGTTATGTAGTCTTCTCCATTCACCTGTCTGTTCATCTCTCTTTGGTCCAAAAATTTTCCTAAGTACTTTATTCTCAAATACTTGTAATCTCCTTTCCTCCCTTAAAGTAAGAGTCCATGTTTCGCACCCATATAATGTAACTGGTAGAATAATAGTTTTATATATTTTCAGTTTAACGTTTTTTGAAAGGAGTTGGAACATCAAGAGTCTCTGCAATGCATAATAGCACGCATTTCCAGAATTGAGCCTATGTTTAATTTCTTTGTGCATCTCATTCCTACTTGTGATTATTGTTCGTAGGTATTTGAATTCAGCCACTTCCTCAAAATTTCCCTCATTTGTCGTTAGCTGTACATTTCCATTATATAATGAATTTCTACGTGTGACCTTAGTTTTATAATAAACCTATTACTCTCTGCTGATAATGAGACTAGTCCCGAAAGGCCTACAGTTGATTAATATTTTAAAAAGTTCAGGAGACGAATCAGGTACACGATTTTATAATTGTATAGTCTATTATAATTGTAATGGTATGGTTAATATAAGGCTATTTTCACACCTCTTTCGTGGCCTTCCTACTGAACGCTTTCCCTTAGTTTTCTTAAAATAAGTTTTCATGCCCCTCCTTTATTGCTATTCGTGCCACGTGTCTTGGCCATTGCAGTCTACGAGACTTAACTGATCTTATTATATCTGGTTGGGGCACGCCGTAGCGTAGTGGTTAAGGCATTGGGCTACAAGCCGGAGGGTCGAGGGTTGAAGTCCCGTTGGGGTCAGGATTTTTAAACTGACTCAAACCCTCTGGCGGCAGTATGGCCCTGGGGTCGACTCAGCCTCTAACGGAAATGAGTACCAGACGCTTGTTCTGGGGGTAAAGGCGGCCGTCACGCAGGACTGACAACCCGGCTGACATAAAGTGCCGATTGTCCAGAAAAAGTGGGAGCCTTAACCTCCTACTACCCCAAGGGCCTCCGGGCCTGTTGTGGGATCACTTTACTATTATATCTGGTTTCCCATAAAGATCATAATACCTCACTACTATGTAGTCTTCTCATTTAACCTGTTTGTTCCCCTCTATTTAGTCCAAAATGTTTCATAAGAACTTTATTCTCAAAAACTCGTAAACGTTTCTCCTCCCTTAAAGTAGTAGTAGTAGTAGTAGTAGGACTTTATTAGATTGAAAGTAAGATACATGTCTATACTCTGAATCTTACACAATATCTATGACTAGAGCATGGAACTCACTTCCCAGTCATGTCAGTGACTGTCAGTCGCTATCATTATTTATATCCAAATTAACTGATATCTTAAGTTCGACACAATGAAAACATTAACTGCATAACAACTATAGAGCATTCCATTAATAATCATCTAGGAAGCTACTTACTTTACTTTATATCATTTTAATTTTATTATATTCTATGTTTTTGTTAGTATTAGCTAGTATTAGATTACATCATCATTGTATTTTGTTTAGTCTGTATTTTAATAATATCTTAAAATTGTAATATGTACGTAATTTTTGTATAATTTTACTATTCACTGGTTGAGTGGAGAGAAGGCCTTATGGCCTTAAGTCTGCCAGCTAAAATAAATTATTATTATTATTATTATTATTATTATGTTATTTATACCCCCAGCCACTGATTCTCCAGCCCTAATGTTTTCACGACAGTGTTGCCGATGGATATTCAGTGGGAGAGGCCGCTTTATGTATGAGGTTAGCAGACATACAGCTAATAACATTTCAGCAATTTCAAATTTCACTAGCGCGCTATAGCTGCTTCAAGAGCAGTGATTGGTTGTGGCAGACGTGCACTCCTACATCAACCAATTCCTTATTGGCAGTAGAGGGCGAGTTTCTACATTTACCCCTCGTATAACCTAAACTTCAGAGCCGGAGATACGGCGGCTGTAGTGTACAAATATGGGTCGCACGGGCAGCAAGCCATACGTGCTGTTGTCAGTCCATATCAATAAAATAATGTTTGGTAATAATATAAAGAAAAACAAAGAAAAAACGCAATGATATTACAATTAGAAAACAATATAATTACATTATATATTAATTAGATTATGTAAAATTATTAAGATATATATATATATATATATATATATATATATATATATATCCTCAGTTCGTGTCCAACTCAGGGTCGGGAAGAGCGATGAGATGAGATGTAGTCCCTATATTTATAGAGGTCTGTGAACTACAAGGGTACCGGCCGACTACTCCTGACGCATCGTCACAGGGGCGGATGAAAGAAATGAAACAAAATTGATGAGATGAGTATGGAGAAATGGTGGAATGAAATTTGTGGCAGGGGAAAACGGGAGAAACCTCGAGAAAAACTTGCCCAAGCTCCGTTTCGCCCACCATGAAACTCACGTGTAGTGACCGAGATTCGATCTCGAGACCCCAGCGCGGACGTCCACCGCTGCCCGGTGAGAGGCGAGCGTCTAACCGCTTGCGCCATGGAGCCGCCAGAATTACCAAGTATTAATGATATTACATTTTGCTAACATATTTATTTATTCACGAATGAGTGTTGTTCTTATTTTCCAAATTACCATGTTTCTCATCCATATAATATAACTGGGAAAATAAAAGTTTATATATTTTCAGTTTAACTTTTTTCAGAGAAGATGGTATTATAAAAGTCCCTGTAATGAATTTTCAGATATGAGCCTATGTTTAATTTCTCTGTGCACATTATTGTTCCGAGGTATTTTAATTCATCCACTTCTTTGAAACATCCCTCATTCTTCATCAACTGACATTTCCATTATACCGTATAATGAATTTCTATGTGTGATCATATATTTTGTTTTTTAATCTATTGTTCAGCTACAATTCCTTAGTGATACTCAACAGAAAGTGCGTATTGGCCCGTAGTTTCTTCTCGCTACTCCCTGATAATAGTTTATGCTAACAGCATGGGAATTTCTAAAAATTAGCGACCATCACCAAATGCGAATATGTCCGATATGCGGGAGCTTTGAAGACGAGATACATTTATTAGGAAAATGTAACAATTTAGAATATTGGAGGCGTCAGTTATTACCGGAAGGATTTCTAAATTCAAATCGTGAAAGATAGACATGCTACGAGTTAATGATAAATCCAGAAAATTGGATAACGTGGGTAAATTTCTGGACAAAACGCGGAAAATAAGAACAACACTCATTCATGAATAAATACATGTTATCAAAATGCAATACCATTAATTCTTAATAATTCTACATAATTAATGTATAATGTTATTGTATTATTATGTAATTGTAATGTTATTCTGTTTTCTTTATGTAATTGTAATATTGTTTTCTTTTTGTTTTGTTCTTTATACTGTTACCAAATATTACTTTATTATAACGGACTGTCAACAGCATATGCGGCTTACTGCCCGTGCGACCCATATTTGTAAATAACATTGTATATATCTTACTTGTGGTCTAATAAAGTTCTAATACTACTACTACTACATAGTTATATTGGGGGCACGCCATAGCGTAGTGGTTAAGGCACTAAGCTACAAGCCGGAGGGTCGAGGGTTCAAGTTCCGTTGGGGTTAGGATTTTTAAACTGGCCCAAACCCTCTGGCGGCACTATGGCCCTGGGGTCGACTCAGCCTCTAACGGAAATGAGTACCCGACGCTTGTTCTGGGGTAAAGGCGGCCGTCACGCAGGGCTGACAACCCGGCTGACATAAAGTGCCGATTGTCTAGAAAAAGTGGGAGCCTTAACCTCCTACTACCCCAAGGGCCTCCGGGTCTGTTGTGGGATTACTTTACTTTACATAGTTAAAATATATATACAGTCAATATGCCCATTTCACCAATAAATGTTTAAAATGGTCAACAAGTTTCTACAGCCAAGCTGTCATTCTCAAGACCAGATATTGACAATATCTGGTCTTGAGAATGACAGCTTGGCTGTAGAAACTTGTTGACCATTTTAAACATTTATTGGTGAAATGGGCATATTGACTGTATATATATTTTAATATTGTATCACCAAGAAGATCAATTGTGTATTATTTACATAGTTATATTATCAGCATATTTTATACTGCTGCATTCTGTAATTAACTCTCAAAATAAATACGATTGCAAAATTTTAAAAATGACTGTCTGTTTAAGCGGTATATACAAAAATCATGATTCTTACAAAAAATATATTTTTAAAACATACCTAGTTTTATATATTGACTCAGGCTTTCACGGCCGGAGTTATTATGAAGATCTTGAAGAAGATTTCCGGGCTGTTGGCCGTGGTCTTAGAGGCTTGAAGTTCCCCGACGTTTCGCCAGAGACTGCGTCCGGCATCCTCAAAGTTTGTCTTGAGACTTGAGGGTCTCAAGACAACCCTTTAGGATGCCGGACGCAGTCTCTGGCGAAACGTCGGGGAACTTCAAGCCTCTAACACCACGGCCAACAGCCCGGAAATCTTCTTCAAGATCTTCATACCTAGTTTCAATTCATATCATATTTTTGTTTAAAGTGCGAAAAAAGCATTACATGGTTAATACGTCACAAGTTTCAATTACTATGTTTATAAAACTTGTTTATACTTTTTTTTACACCATCGTCCTTAACTACAAGTCATGTCACAAACATCGTTTCATTATTAAATTTCTAAACTTTTTAAGTGTTGACTTCATCTACAATAATCTTCATATTGAATTTATTTATATATTTTATATATAAATACAACATTATAACATTAGTCGTTCCACAACCGACAATTTATTTTGCATTACTCAGGTAATAGAAAAGAAAATGCAATATGGACAACCTTTGCACCTACTATTTGTAGATCTTGAGAAAGCATACGACAATGTCCCTATAGAGAAACTATGGATTGCTTTAAGACGTATGGGAATTAAGACTATAATAATTAAAGCTATACAAAATTTATATGGCAATTGCATATATAAAATTAGCAGTATATTGTCACATGGTTTTACGATAAATAAAAGTCTTCTTCAAGGTTGTTGTCTATCACCGACTCTGTTTAAAATATATGTACATGAAATATTAAAGAATTGGAGGAGAAAATGTTCAAGCATGGGAATTCCTATTTCAAACAACAAAACTTTATACAACTTATATTTTGCAGATACTCAATTGTTAATTGCACAAGGTTATGAAGATTTAGAATATATGACTAGAAAATTAATAGAAGAATACAAAAAATGGGGATTAATTTTGAACATGAAGAAAAACAAAATATTTATCAATTGGTGAACCAGAACAAAATTTAATTTTGGAGTCTGGAGAAACAATAAACTCTTGTAGTGAGATCACATATTTAGGAATTAAAATAAATAAAAATGGGAGTTATGAAGAAATAAGAAATAGAAATAATAAAGGAAAATTTGCAATTGCTTGTCTGAATGGAATATTGGGGGATAAAAATATAATTTAAAAAAATGAATATATATCATACAATTGTTAAAAGCATCATTACTTATGGAGCAGAACTTTAGCCATTGACAACAAAAACAAATAAGTATCTTTTGGCAACGGAAATGGATTTTATACGAAGGGCAGCAAGAAGTTCAAGAAGATAAAAAAATAGGAAATCAGTTATAAGGGAGAAAACAAAGATTGAAGACACTATTTTAGATTATATTAAAACTTAGCAATTAAGATGGCACGGACATGTCCAGCGAATGGAAGAGGATCAACTACCAAAATCTGTTTTGGAATGGAAACCTGAGGGAAGAGGAGGCAGAGGAAGACCTAAAACCTCCTGGAGTCAGGGAATATGTTTATAATGAAGGAGATACGTCTACAACCAGGAGAGTGGATGGACCGACAAAATTGGCTATTAGGAATCGGACGATGTCAAATACATTAATCAACCGATGATCTATCTATCTATAAAACATTACTGAATCTAAATATGCCTAGTAACCAAAGTCCCCTATATGAAATCTAATATATAAAAATTAATGTTTCTTTGTTCGTATTTTATGCGCGGCCATACCGTTGATCCGATTTTGATGGGGTTTTTTGCAAAATGTTCATGAGATTCCCGGGATGAATATTGGCTATAAGAGAGTTATAATACTCCATCCTTCACTCCTAAAAATCACTGTTTGTAGTGAAAAACGTGAAATAAAGTCCCTATTTTGACGCTTAAATGGCTTACGCTGCCTAAACCATAACAAATACACCAAATTAATGTACACAGAATTGAATATCTCAAAAAAAACTGTACAAAAAAGTTCGCGACATCATATGTTTATCTTTTACGGATAACTTACAATAACCAATTTTGTCTTTCATTGATTCCAACAAGTTCGGGATAAGTAGATTCCCAGGCCAAGCGTGCTCTGCCATACCGTTCATCCGATTGTGATGGGGCTTTTTTTAAAAATGTTCAGAAGATTCAAGGGATCAACATAGGCTATAAGAGAGTTGTAATACTCAACCCCTTCACCGCTAAAAATCGCTCTTTGTGGTGAAAAACGTGAAATAAAGTCCCTATTTTGACGATTAAATGTCTTATGCTGCCTAAACAATAACAAATTCACCAAATTAATGTACACGGAATTGAATATCTCAAAAAACTGTACAAAAAAGTCCGCGACAGCATATGTTTATCTTTTAAGGATAACTCACAATAACCATTTTTGTCTTTCATTGATGCCAAGAAGATTGGAATAAGCAGATTCCCGGGCAAGCGTAGAAGCGGACAGCCGGTGGTAAAAACACATTTTAATTTATTTAGGAGTAGCAGCGCACGCCGGGTATTAGCTAGTATATAAATAAATTCAATATCAAGAAGAATCCTGAAGATGAAATCAAGACTTCGAAAAGCTTAGAAATGTATTGATGTAATTAACGAAGATTGTGACATGAATTTTTGTAGTTGAGGACGATGGTGTAAAAGAAAAAGGTATAAAGTTTTATAATTAAAATAATTGTAACCTCAACGGCGTGATCATAAAAAATGAATATTAAAAGTATAGATACACATTTCAGTTACAAGCACAAAAACAATATTGACGCTACCAATGTAATTCATTTTTAAATAAAATAAAAAATACTCACATACGTGAATAAATAAATAAATAAAATATCACTAGATTAAAAAAATAATTTATACTAAAAGCTTCGTAGTTTATTTAGAGTTGTGATGTTTTAGTACTTTCAAAACCATCGTAGCTAAAAAATGAAAAGTTTATCATAAAAATAAATACCATTTAATTTTCAATTTATTTTTCATTAGTTATTTATGAAGCATATCAACATATAATCGGGATCTGTAAAGTCATTAACATCAAATGTTAATTATTAAATAAAAATGTCATATTTATTATATAGGGTTTCCAGTATAAAACCGGACACTCTGCGGCTGGCAGAGTGAAATGCGGACGAGGAGAGAGCGCAGCCTGACGGGTGAAACCCCGTGAGGCGTGTCCGGTTTTATATTGGAAGCCCTGTATAATTCAGTTACAGCTGTTTTGGTACACTGTACCTTCTTCAGACATGTTAACAAATTATAAATTGTGTTCCAACTGATCTAAGCCACAATACAACAATATTTATTTACATTTTTTAATTTAACAAAGGGGATTCATTCAAATCAAGTTGAGAATTTTAACAGTTTGTTACTACTTTTCAATTTATTTATTTCTACAGCCTCCAAAAGATCTAACTTCTTACCCTTATCACAAACATGTAAAATTTGAAAATTTGGATCGAAACAATGATTAAATTGGAATAGGTGGTTAGCATATTTTGTATATTCTAAATTTTTGTTATATGCTCTCATGTGTTCCTTTATCCGAGAGATAAAAGGTCTACCAATTTGTCCTATATAGACATTGTCACATGTGCCACACTTCAATTTATATACATCTGATAATTTTTATTTTTTTATAATAAATATGGTTTTTCATCAAGTAAACACCAACTCACTTGATTATCAGATGTTAATGTTTAAATGGACATATTAAGCTCATTCTGGAATTTAGAAATCCACTGATCATAAACTAATTCAAATAAAAGATCTGCAATCAATTGTGACTCACTAATAACTAAATAAGAAAGTAATTAACTCACGCACTGACAATATCAAACCCAGAGATTTATGGCCGCCCGGATGTAAACTCTCAGTACATCGATATTTTTAATATTAAATTTATCATTTCTCACTCAATGGCAAATTGGATATGAAGAGAAAAATATATGCCAAATCGGGATTTGAACCCAATATCTCTTGTTCTCTTGTTGATAGAATTTTAATATCATAATTTATTACATAATATTCACTATTTCATATCATTACATAAATCAAAATCTTTGAAATTTCACAAAAATAGACCTACACAAATGCACACACACACACACACACACACAGGCACAAGATATAGCCTATACATAACCTTTTGAATATAATCTAAAGTTTCTAGATGCGATATTCCAATACATGTTACAGCGTCAATAAATAAATATGAAGCGAAATAGGTTTTTACTAATATGTTATTAAAAAAAAGTCAGACATACCCTAATGAATGCGTGTTTGTACACAGAAGAAAAAAACCGATAAACCTATTAAGCGATAAGCGTATAAAACTATGCTTTTATTTTATTTTGGAATGAATATTTCATTTTAGAATTAACCAGGAGCATTATTGTTACCCATGAATAGGAAAACGGAAAGCTAAGAGGGTAAATATTGAATTATGGAATGTTTGACTATAAAGTAAAGTTAGAATTAATTTGAAAACCCAATATTTTTAAGTAAAAAGCCATTGAGCAATTTCAGACGAGAATTTAATGTCGTTATATGCGCTGAAAACTGAATAGAAAGTTTAGCAGAGGAGAAGTTTTAATGAGACATAAAAATGGAGAGAATTTCTGAGTTTATGACGTGCGCAATGGACCGGGACACTCGTATGTTTTTATTTCTCATGATGCGGAGCGAAATGGAGCTTATATTACACTCATCCTGACGTGCCAGATGCTCCTCTTTGAACAACTTCACTGATTTTCTGCCTATGTTCTTATACTGTGTGTTATAAAAATACATAATTCACCGCTCTCTCTCTCTCTCTCTCTCTCTCTCTCTCTCTCTCTCTCTCTCTCTCTCCTCCTCTCTCTCTCTCTCTCTCTCTCTGGTTAGTTTAGTTTAACATCTTACTTTACAGGTACTTTTACGTGCTCCACGGATTGGTCCTTATAGTAGTAGTAGTAGTAGTAGTAGTAGTAGTAGTAGTAGTAGTAGTAGGACTTTATTACTTACTTACTCACTGGCACTATCGAACCCGTAGGTTCATGGCCGCACGGACATAAGCTCTCCATACATCCCTATCCTGAGCTAATGCTTTCCAATCATTCCCTGTATAATCTACTTCCCTCAAATCATAGTTAATGTTGTTCTCCCACCTCATTCTTGGTCTACCAACTGGGCGTTTTCCTTCTGGCTTTCCTACAAGAAGCTTCCATGCACGTCTTTCATTCCCCATACGCGCAACATGTCCTGCCCATCGCAGTCTACGGGACTTAACTGTTCTTATTATATCTGGCTTCCTATAAAGACCATGTAGTTCATTGTTATGTAGTCTTCTCCATTCACCTGTCTGTTCATCTCTCTTTGGTCCAAAAATTTTCCTAAGAACTTTATTCTCAAATACTCGTAATCTCCTTTCCTCCCTTAAAGTAAGAGTCCATGTTTCGCACCCATATAATATAACTGGTAGAATAATAGTTTTATATATTTTCAGCTTAACGTTTTTTGAAAGGAGTTGGGACATCAAAAGTCTCTGCAATGCATAATAGCATGCATTTCCAGAATTGAGCCTATGTTTAATTTCTTTGTGCATCTCATTCCTATTTGTGATTATTGTTCCTAGGTATTTGAATTCAGCCAATTCCTCAAAATTTCCCTCATTTGTCATTAGCTGTCCATTTCCATTATATAATGTATTTCTACGTGTGACCATATATTTAGTTTTACTGATATTTACTTCCAGTCCTAATTTCTTAGTGTTACTCAATAGTGTGTGCGTGTTGGCCTTTAGTATCTCCTCGCTATCGGCCAGTAGTACTACATCATCAGCATAAACTAACAGCTTATTAATACCATTCAGTTGTAAGCCTTCCTCATTCTCTAAAGATTTAATGGCATGCTCTAGTACAAAATTAAATAGTAGAGGAGATAGTGCATCTCCTTGCTTCAACCCATTCTGGATTTCAAAAGTGTCTGAAAACTGTTTGCCTACACGCACCCTACTCGTTGAGCCATTTAGACACATTCGTATAAGTCTAACTAACTTTTTAGGAATTCCGAACTCCAGCAGGATACTATATAACTTCTCCCTCTTAATTGAATCATATGCTTTTTGGAAGTCTACGTATAGTTGATGTACAGTACCATTATATTCCCATTTCTTTTCTAAAATCTGTCTTATACTAAAAATCTGATCTGTTGTAGACCTGTTTCTTCTAAATGCACATTGATGATCTCCTAGAATGTCATCAATATAGGGAGTAAGTCTGCTTACTAATATATTTGTTAGAATTTTGTACGAAGTTGAAAGTAATGAGATGCCCCTGTAGTTGTTGCAATCAGTTTTATCTCCTTTCTTATAAATTGGTACGATAATTGATTCCTTCCATTCATCTGGAAGAGCTTCTTTTTCCCAAATCATACTAAGCAACCAGCGTATCTTGTCCATCAATTTTTCTCCCCCTGATTTTATCAGTTCTGCTGGGATCTCATCTGAACCTGATGCTTTATACATCTTCAATTTTTCAATTGCCATTTCAACCTCTAATGCACTTGGCTCTGCGACTAGCATTTCTGCTGTCTGTAACTTATCCTCCTCAATGTCCTGTTCTGTATGTACATTTAATAGCTGATTAAAATAACTTTTCCATCTATTTAATATACTCTTGGAATCTGCAATCATATCCCCATTTTCATTCCGAATTATGTTTGTTCTAGCCTGAAACCCTTTCTTCTCTATACTAATTCCCTGATATAATTCTCTAATGTTCCTATTTTTTGCATTCATTTCAAGATCATTAATCTTCTCTCTCAAATATTCCCTCTTTTTACTCTTTAGTAACTTGGTGGTTTCCCGTCTAACACTACCCAATTGCTCTAAATTTACCTCATTTGGCTCGTGTAACCATTTCATTTTTGCTAGCTTTCTTTTCTTTACAATGTCGGCACATTCCTCATCAAACCATTTCTTGTTTTGCCTCTTTTTTAAACAACCAATGCTTTCTGATGCTGACAATTTAATAGTATCTCTTATAGCCTCCCATTCCTTATTTATATCAGTTTCTTCTTCGTTTGCCACATTGTCATCTGAAGATTCCAGTACTTCAAATCTATTAGCAATTTTGATTTGGTATTCTTGCCGCATTTCATCATTTTTCAAGTTTTTTAATTCATATTTTACAGAATCATCTTTAGCGTTTGTTCCTCTCATAAGCGATAGCCGTTGTCTGATTTTCACCCTGACCAGATGATGATCTGAATTGCAGTCTGTCCCTCTAACTGATCTAACATCAATGATGCTACTGTGCCAGCGTTTATCCACTAATACATGATCTATCTGGTTCCGAGTTTCTCCATCTGGGGACGTCCAGGTGTATTTATGAATATCCTTATGCTGAAATGTTGTGCTCTTAACAATGAGATTCTTTGATGTGGCAAATGTGACTAATCTAACCCCGTTGTCGTTACTATCTTCATGAAGACTGAATTTGCCTATTGTTGGTTTGAATATATCTTCCCGCCCCACTTTTGCATTAAAATCTCCTAAGACAATTTTCATATGATATCGTGAAAGGCTATCAAATAAGCATTCTAATTCTTCATAGAACTCATCCTTGATCTTGTCATCTTTATCTTCTGTGGGGGCATGTACATTTACAATTATAAAATCATGTCGTTTACCCTTTAGAATTATGTATGATATCCTATCACTAACAAACTTAATATCTCGGATAGCGGATAGGATCCTCCTTCTGACTAAAAAACCCGTTCCAAATGCAGGTCTTTCTGCACCCCCATAGTATAATGCAAAGCTTCCTGATTCCTGACTACCTTCTCCTGGCCACCTAACTTCCTGTAAAGCGACTATATCCAAGGGCGATTTATCCAATTCCCGCGTTAATATCTCTAGTGCCCCGCTATTGTATAAAGTCCTAACATTCCACGTTCCTAGGAACATGTCCCTGTGTTTGAGCCTTTGGCATGGGTTCCCTGAAGTAGTCCCCGCCCGGAGAACCGAATGGGGGACTATTTGACCTCCGGAAAATTTTACCCCAGTAGAACCCATGTCCGCATTTCTTGACGGTTGTATTTTTACGGTGAAAGATCGTCACTCTTTCGACCAAGGTACTTATTTCGTCTGGCTTATCACCTTCGACCAGTCCGGCATGGGTAACCCTATCGGCAGCAATGCTACCGCCGGCATAGCTCTCAGGATCATTTAAGCACACAAGCCACTCCACCACGACAAGGTAAAGATACCATGGAGGGAGTAGGACTTTATTAGACAAAAAAATAAGATGTTGAGTGATTCCGGGTTCTGTGGCCGTGGTCCATAGTTGGTGTTGATACCAGACGTTTCGCCCTCAACTGCGGAGGGCATCTTCAGTGGCGAGTGCTTCTAGGCGTGTTTCCTGGTCGGAAGATCTACTTAGAGTGAACGCTGCGGTCGTTGTATTGATACTAGTGGTGGGAGCAGGGTGATTGGGCGTGGCTCTTGCTGATTGGCTAATGGTCGTCTCCTTGTTGTCCCTAGTGTTAATGCATTTGTTTTCTAGTGTATGGGAACAAAAAAAAACAAAAAACAGTTTACAGACCTACAAGAAAAATAGAAGACTGCCTTCGCTCAGCTAAGGATCCTCGGCCACCTCTCTCCACTTGCGGCGTATATCGACTTCCTTGTTCGTGTGGTAAACCATACATTAGGGACCACGAAAAGAAGTATAGCCACCCGTTTATCAGAACATAAAAGAAACTGCAGACAAGGAGAAATGGATAAATCGGCTGTAGCAGAACATGCCATTATGAATGGACACCAGATTCTATTCGATGATACACAAGTTTTAGCCACAACTTCCTACTATTTCCCTAGATTATACCGAGAGGCTATAGAAATATACAAGTATAAGGAAAATGTTAACAGAAAAGAGGAAGGTATCAAACTGCCTAGGCCTGGTACCATACACTAGAAAACAAATGCATTAACACTAGGGACAACAAGGAGACGACCATTAGCCAATCAGCAAGAGCCACGCCCAATCACCCTGCTCCCACCACTAGTATCAATACAACGACCGCAGCGTTCACTCTAAGTAGATCTTCCGACCAGGAAACACGCCTAGAAGCACTCGCCACTGAAGATGCCCTCCGCAGTTGAGGGCGAAACGTCTGGTATCAACACCAACTATGGACCACGGCCACAGAACCCGGAATCACTCAACATTATGATTACCGGCCGTGAAAGCCTGCATTCAACTAAAAAAATAAGATATTTACAATATTATTTACAAATATGGGTCGCACGGACAGTACGCCGTACGTGCTGTTGACAGTCCGTTACAATAAAGTAATAATTGGTAATAGCACAAAGAAAAAGAAAAAACAATAACATTACAATTACATAAAGAAAGCACAATAATATTACAATTGCATAATAATACAATAGCATTGTACATTAATTAAGTTATGTATTATTATTAAGAATATTGGTCCTTATATGAACACGCCTGTCGTAAGAGCATATAAAATCACGCGCTTTTGTGACCAAACAAGGTCATGGTGGGCTTCCCAGTATGAGTGACCAGCTCAATGCCAAGGCTACCCCCGAGACAATAAGAACATTTAAGAAAAATCTCTCTCTCTCTCTCTCTGGTAGCTTACTTTGACATCTCACTATAAAGGTAATTTGCGTGCTCCATGCGATATGGTCCTTATAGGGGCACGGCCTGTCGGGAGTCGATATGAGCGATCAGCTCAATGCCAAGGCAACCTCCGAGACAATAAGAACATTTACGAAAAAACACTCATACATTCATATCAAACAAGGCGAATATGAAATGCATGATTTTCATAACATTTGAGGCTTCAATTTTCCTGACATTTGTCTTACAGGTTGAATAGATATATAAAAAAATATTATTTTTATATTTTAAGGAAAAATGGTATCAATGATATTAATAAATAGTTGGTGTATGCTGATGACGTAATATTATTAGGCGATAGCGAGGAAGTACTATAAACCAATACACATTCTTTTAAATAACACTAAGAAACCGAGGTTGGAAATAAATAGTATGTCAATAAAGTTAAATATATGGTCACGCTTATAAGTATATAATATATGATGGTAATTGATAGTAGATAACAAATATTGACTATCTTAAAGAAATATATGAATTAAAATACAAAAGGACAATACTCACAAAACACGAAGAGCATAAAATAATTAAACATAACTCAATTCTGGAAATGCATGCTATTACACTTTTCAGGGACTCCTTTCATCACAATATCTCCGATAAAACGTCAAACTAAAAATATATATACAAAACTGTTATCCTCCCAATATATATAACTGTTGTACGGATGCGAAACTCTTACTTGAAGGAAGGAGAGAATATTACAAGTGTTTGAAAATAAGTCCTTAGGACGTTTTTGGGCCGAAGAGCGGCAACATAGAGGTGAATGGAGAATATTAGGTATAAAACAGTGAGCTACACGATCTTTGTGGGTAACCAGAGATAGTGAGAACAGCTAGGTCTCGTAGACTCTAATCTATCAATAAATATTTTGTTTACTACATTTCATTTTAAAATACATTACATTGACTATTTAGTTCATGCCCCAAATGGGACTCAATGGCCAATCACGTTTCAATGATTTCCGTTTTACAACCAGTCAGAGTCGTGTTTCACGAAATATTTATCATTGTTATAATTACCATATTAAAGAAAGCTCCTCCTTTTTAACATTCTGAACAGGTCTGACCATTATTTTGCAGTGACTGAGCCTGTAAGATCGTATATATACCAGATTGTATATATAGTGCATGGATGTCAACACATGCCACATGCGTGAGTTAATATAAAAACATTTGTAGCAATTTATTATACCACCAAAAAAATAAATCACTGTTTGCACTTTCTTAAATGTATTTTTTCCCAGGTAATAATGTAGAAAAATATAATTGCCATATTTACATCATACGACATCAGAAATGAATTAATATACAGTTTGATGTGTTTCATTTTTTCTCCACTAGAGAGCATTCTTACAATGTTGCGTTCCTTTGGCAATAAATAGTATGATCTGGTTGCAGTGACAAACAAAAGAAGCAGATGAAGCGTACCTATCGTTTCCCATTTGTTTTCAAACATCGCCGTTTACATTAAATATATAAATATTTTAAAATAACTATAGTTAAATAATGATTTGTGAGTAAACAGCTTAATTTTATTCGTTAAATAGTCCTAACAAATGCCACTGATGATTTCCAAATTATCTAGATAAATTCACTCCTCACTTCGTGAGTCGTGAATTTATCGGTAATTTGGAAATCACTCGTGGCATTACTTATGAGTTCGTAACTGTTTAAAAGTCAATCGAAATTCAACCTTATGTATTTGTACATGATTGAATTCAATCTACTGATTTACAGTATTATTCAAAATATTATTTTAACAAACTCCACCAATTGTGACATCAGATGACTTTTTGACGTTCTCTCTTGAGATTGGCGAAATTAACCCACTTCTGAAGTTGGGACATCTGAAAGGCGGAGTTAGGTTACCCTGATGATGTGATGGATTATGAATAAAGCACCAATAGAGTCCTTAAACCTAAACTTAATTTGAATTCCACACCATAGGCGACCACAAAGATAATTTCCTTTATGGCTAAATTCCTTGGTCTGAGCGGGAATCGAATCAATACCTCATGAACTGTCGTCAGATGCTCTGACGAGAATTTCATGAGACTTGTCTATTGTTCAGAATGGGAAGCGCGACGAAGAATGATATGAAAATCTAGAGCTTGCCATTGGAATTTGTATTTCATCATCATCATCATCATCATCATCATCATCATCATAGCACATTCACGAATTTAGGCCATTTGTTGACCCGTTTCGGCCTCAAGAGAAACACCATCCAAAAGTCTTTTGAGTGGACGTCCTGGTCTTCTTCTTCCTGCAGGTTGATATCTTAACATTTGTTTGGGTATTCTGTGATCTTCCATTCGATGAACATGTTGCATCCATCTTGACTTATAATCAGAAATTTTGTTTTCTAAAGGTTCCATGTGTAATTCTTCTAGATGTCTTCATATTTTTTTGTGATCTAGTAGTGTGTATCCTGCAGTCCCCCGAAGGTATCTCATTTCAGCAGATCTAAGTCTCTGTATATCCTTCTGTTTCAACGTCCATACTTCGCTATCATACAAAAGAGTTGGAAGAGCTAGTGTTTTATACACTTTTAATCTTGAATGCTTTTGGACTAACTGTGGCTTGAAGATAGAATTTATTAACCCTAAAATTCTTAAAAATTTAGATATTTTTGCATTTACATCCTTTTCTTCTTCATATGAGATATTGCATCCTAGATATGTAGGAATTTGTATTTAAAACTACGAAATAAACTGAACTGTTAAGATCCCTCAGTTCAAATTCATACGTTCACAGTATCGACCGTACATTCCAACTCTTATACATGGACTAATTGTATATGAAATTAAGCCAATATAAAATAAGTTAATTTATAAAAAAAGTACTTATTTCTATTTACACCGCACTTCTGCCATCTCAGATGTCTTGAGACATACGTTTCTAAAGGACCAGATAAATGTATAATTTGAAAATGATACGAATTCATAGTCTAAATCCTATAGGATCAACTCTGGAACTATATTACGGGGATTCGTATCATCCCAACATCTGTCAAAAAATCTTTAACTAATAACATATAAAAGAGCGATTCTTCCAGTTACAATATCCATCCATAGTAATTCTGCCAGTGGTCAGGTCTTTCACTGCAATCATAGCATTTTCATGGTATGATTTGCAGCTTTACTAGGGAATTATAGATGTGGTAGCTTCCCGTTGCTTTCCACACCGGTGAAGGATGTTGATGATAATGATGGCCGGATAATTTTAAGGCAACACGCTATCTCGAGACCACGGCAGTGGATGCAAAATGAGTCCTTGGGAATTAAAACATCCACTTTTTTGTTAATTTACAAGTGATAGCTCAAAAGAATATTGATGAATATAATAATATTTTTATAGTGTTTCCAAGTGTATAATAAAACAAATTGAATATTTGTGTCATTGTTTATAAATATATTATTTAAATTAATAATAAAGAAGGAAATGAAGTTTTCACGAAATATGACATAATGGACATGGGCCATTTTAATACTCAAGGGCTCAAAAGTCAAAAAGTCAAAAATAAATGAGATGGGCAACACAGATTACGGCTGGTATTGCGGTTTTATGGGGAAAAAAATCAATTTAAAACTTTTCTTTAATTTTTTAATTATTAATTAATTTTTTAGTTTAGTTTAAAATAGATAGGGCTAAGCTTGTCTATGGTTTATAAATGGGAATTGTTGAAATATTATGTTGTCTTCCAGCTGCAGGAGAAGCTGATAAGAGGACGAAGACAGAGTTCATTAACACCACAAATTTAGTAGGTATTGCCGAGGCAAATACAATTTAATATGTAAAACACTAATTGAATCATTGGCCTCATGGATGGAGACTGGTAGCTATATTAGATTCCGTTATATAGGTTAAGGCACTGCACTACAAGCCGGAAGGTCGAGGGTTCAAGTCCCGGTGGGGTCAGGATTTTAAAACTGACCCAAACCTTCTGGCGGCACTATGGCCCTGGGGTCGACTCAGCCTCTAAAGGAAACGAGTACCAGATGCTTGTTCTGGGAGTAAAGGCGGCCGTCACGCAGGGCTGACAACCCGGCTGACATCAAGTGCCGATTGTCCAGAAAAAGTGGGAGCCTTAACCTCCTACTACCCCAAGGGCTTCCTGAGGCCTGTAGTGGGATTACTTTACTTTATATAGGTTCCTCTTACCTAATTAGGTATATATCTTTATATTGTAATTCTGTTTAGATTTTTCAGGATCAAATATGGTCTCTCACTTTAAGAGAGAAGAAAAAAACAAAAACGATTATTTGATAATAAAGTGGTTAGGAAAATTATTGGACCAAACAGAGACAAACAGACAGGTGAATGGATATAATTAGTTACAGAGACTGCTAGATAGCATGACAATATTTATTACCAGCCTCACGAATGCTCCATACACGTTCATGGGCCGTTTGTGTCATTCGCTGCACAATTACAACTCCAAAACGTTGTCTTTTGTGAAAATATATTTACATTAGAGACCACTCCATTCAGTCTGTCGGATAGAATATAAGGCCCAATCAAATAATCGATAGCAGCTCGTTCACTCAAAGAGAATATATCTTGATAGGATCGATGCAACAATGCATGTGGGTTTTCATACTCTCGGATATGGCTATTCCGACTGCTGAACATGTGTTTTCTAGGTATACACTGTTTCGTCGTATACAATAAATACCATAGCATGAAAATGTTGGTTACCAACACATCGCTCTAAGAACAAATTAGCAAACAGCACTCGACATGGAAAGTCAGTTGACTGCAATGCCTGGGCACTCTGTGGATGATTCGGGTGGAATTGCTGTTCATATGAGTCCCTCAAAACAGTTGCTTGACTTGCATTCACCTCTCGTGCATTACGACGACCACTGCTTGCAGGGTTGTTAAACACAGCATGTACATCCTCTTCAAGATCGGAGGTTCTGACAATCGGCAGAGGTTGCACTAGAAGGCTCGCATTGAGGGGATCTGTATGTGGTCCCTCGCCGGTCCCACAAGTTGAGGCAGGACACGTCCCCCTTTGGTACACTGGGTGGAAGACGGGTGGATCGGCGATGCATTTTAATGCCTACCAGTCCTCCCGTCAGGAGTGAGTGTCAGGGATGCTCAAACTATTCAACCAGGAATAACCCAGAATTTGGAGTGCCTCCAGAAGTAGAGTAGAGAGACTCGGATAGCCGTCCTGGATGTATGGACAATTCGCTCGAGATAATCCAAGGGATTGTTAGGAGGTTCTGATATTCCTTTCAAGCTAGTATATTGCATACGAACAAGGAAGATTATAGTTTCTCGTAATCGTGTGTTTACAGCTGTAATTCTGGTGTGATGAGGTTGATGTCGTTGCGGAATAGCTCTGTGTAGTGTCGCTGTGCCAAACTTTCCATTGAATTTACTGAAACCGTAAATGAATAGATATCGGCTATATGCATACCACATCATAACGGCGTAGGAAGTAATGTACTGTTGGAAAAAAGAGCTGAGACAGAACTGAGGAGGAGTTCAAGCCTTTAGTGTAAACACAGCAGTCAAAGTTGTGTTCTGTTTGAAAATAATAATATTCGAGTATATGATACAACGGTGGTTCAATTCAAAATGATAAACGAAACAATGAAAATACTCGCTACGGAGTCACCGAAGACCTTGCGTTCCCAATATAAATGCACTCAGAAAACATTCATTTAAAACCTGTACCCGTTTGTCAGTAGAATTTGGATTCACCCTATATATATATATATATATATATATATATATATATATATATATAGGGTATCCCATTTAAACCTCTCACATTTTAATTAATCATAACTAACAAAGTATGCGGAATTATGAAATTAGACCGGTATTAAACGAAAGAGAAACTTAAAGAATTTTCATTGTCACATATTAAAACACCTATATATGTGCACCATTTCTTTAATATTATCTTCTGAAACACGTGTACGAGCACCTCTTGATTCTTTTTTTTAACGCTTCCAGTTGTCTGTAACTTCTCAAGCCATGCCTTAATGGTCTTCCGATCAGGTGCATTTCCGCCATATTCTCTCCGGTAATTTATTTGCACTGTAGTTATTGACTTCGTCTCTGCATACTACAAAATAGTTTGTGCTCGCCATTTTGTTTTATGTCATTATTGTCCAACATGCAACAGATGAATTAACTGCAACAATGAAAACAACAATTCGTTGAGTTTCTCTTTCTTTTAATACCAACCTCATTTCATAATTCCGCATACTTTGAGAGTTATGATTAATTAAAATGTGGGAGGTTTCAATGAGCCACGGTGTATATATAATATCGTCAACTAGTTTCCGACTCAGGGTCGGGTCGAGAAATGAGATAGGGCGAAGCGCGTAGATTTATAGAGGTCTGTGAACGACAAGGGTGCTGGCCAACCACCCCTGACGCACCGTCACAGGAGCGGATGAACGAAATGAAACGAAATAGTTGAGATGAGTATGGAGAAACGGTGGAATTAAATATGTGGCAGGGGAAAAAGGGAGAAACCTCCGAGAAAAAACTGCCCAAGCTCCGTTTCGTCCACCACGAAACCCACATGTAGTGACCGAGACTCGGTCTCGGGACCCCAGCGGTGAGAGGCGAGCGTCTAACCTCTTGCGCCACGGAGCCGCTATATACGAATATACATAGCCTATACACATACATACTACATACATATATAATATTAAGAAAGATATTGAAAAAAGCATAGAATACAAGAGATGAAATAAAGAATACTCTGAAAACAAGGCATACAAACGTGTTGAAGTCTTTAAATTTAACAACGAACACAGAATGAGACAAGCACGGAGCGTTAATTTCTCCAGAGACCTCTGGTAGCAGGCAGACAAATTAACTTTTCCTATAGAATTTGTACAACGGAGCGCATAAATACAGCTAAAAGAACGAGTTTCTGCCTTAAGCGGATTCTGATCATTAATACAGCAGGGAACAGGAAAGGCTCAAGTCTAATTAACCAATCCATTCATAAATATAACGTTTCGCCACATAGTAAAGCCCATTAAATATTCTGCATTATATACAGGGCTATTCAAAAAGAAGGAACAGACTTCAAACATTTATTTCTTCCACACTACAAAAAGTAGAAACGCAATTCCAACGTTCCTGGAAAGAGGAAAGTTCAAATTTTACTATTTTATGCATTAAATATGAGCATCATGTGTTAAGCAACAAATATCAAAACGATGGCTTCTTTCTTGCCACACACGAATCAGCTGGTCTCTAGTTTTCGAATTCACAGCTTCAACAATTTGATGTCGCAGATTTTCAGACATGGAGGGGATAAAAACACGGTCTTTTACGTAACCCCACAGATAAAAATCACACGGGATTAGGTCTGATGACGCCACCGGCGATGAAGTTGATCCGCTCCTCCTCTTCCAATCGTCGTGGTGTTATTCAGGTAACGTAGTACGTGGTTAGAGAAAAGAGGCGGGGCACCATCTTGCATAAAAATTAAGTAATCCGAGTCATCTTCAAATTGAGGAAATAACCAGTTTTCAAGCATGTCTAGATAGATTACTCCTGTCACCGTTTTCTCCAGAAAGAAGAAAGGTCCATAAACTTTGTTGTTCAATAACATGGGATTTTCACTTGCCGTCATCGGAAGTTCAAACTTTTCTCTTTCCAGGAACGTTGGAAAGTGTTTATTTTTTGTAGTTTGGAAAGAATAAATGTTTGAAGTATGTTCCTTCTTTTTGAATAGCCCTGTATATTAAATGAAAGTGTACTGTGTAAAATGGAAAAGAATTCTAGCGATTAACTTTCAGAGGTTTATCAAGTATATTTAATAAATACAACTATGATAGTTTTATGTGATTTTCATAAATAGTTAATATTTATTTTATTTAATATTCGTAACAGCTGTTTCAATACACTGTATCGTCGTCAGACGAATGTCATAAATACAAATACATTTTCTATTTATGAGTATGGCCTAAAACTTGGAAGGATTGTTGTTATTATTATTATTATTATTATTATTTACTTATTTATTTAGCGGGAATGTTTCACATTATCCTGGGCCCAATTAATATATTGACATTCTCGTCGAATTTCTCTGTCTTTCCAACTTCATCGTCCTTCCCTCATGCTACTCAATACACCAAAACTCCAAAACAAAAAAAAAACAAAAAATGAAATATTTTAAGTAAAATTTTAACATACTTAAATCATTAATCAATTATAAATTCACAATATTTCAACAATCCTTATTTATAAAATATAGACAAGCTTAGCCCATGAATCCACGTTAATTTTTGCCGTCCTCTTTTTCTGTTGCTAAATGACACCAATTCTAGTATTCGTCTTGGCAATCTTTCTTCTACATTCTTTTTTTTTTATGAAATTGCCATTTTGTTTATTATTATTATTATTATTATTATTATTTTATCGTATATGGAGCAGAAACTGGGGCTGATACAACAAAAACTAAACAAATAATAAGCACATGTGAAATGAAGATCTTAAGAACTGTTGAGGGGAAAACATTATTTGATAAAATACACAACACACAAATTAGGGACAAATGTCATATTCAAGACATACCCAAATTTATTATAGATAGACGAAAATATTGGAAAGGTCATATAAAAAGACTGGAAGACAATCGACTTGCAAAAAGAGCTAAAGAAGATAGACCAATGGACAGGAGAAGAACAAGGGGAAGACCAGCCAAGAGATTGATAGACTGTGAATGCACATCCAATACGCCTTCCTCCGAGAAGTCATTTTGGAAATAAACAGGATGAAAATCCTACAAGTTATGATTAAGAAGTAGACTATTATTATTATTATTATTATTATTATTATTATTATTATTATTATTATTATTATTATCTTCTTCTACACTTCTTGGTTTAGCAAAGAGTTGCCTGTTCCGTCTTCACTAATAGATCTAAGACCATCTCTTCCGAGGACATCCGACATCTCTTCTTCCGCTTGGAAAATAATGGAAGATTTTATTTGGTAATCTACTTTCTTCCATTCTTTCTACATGTTCTTTCCACTGTATCTTGTTGTTAAATATCTTTTCTTTTATGGAGTAGATCTGCAGTTCTTCACGGATATCCTCGTTTCTTATCTGGTCCATTCTAGTGCAGCCTTTTACTCTTCTTAAAAATTTCATCTCGGCTGCTTGGATTTTACTTTATTATTATTATTATTATTATTATTATTATTATTATTATTATTATTATTACTAACATTATTAGGTCAGGATAGAGATATATGGAAAGTTTATGTCCGCGCGGCCATGAACCTATGAATTCGATAGTGCCTTTGAGTTAGTTATTACTACTATTATTACTATTATTATTATTATTATTATTATTATTATTATTATTATTATTATTATTATTATTATTATTAAGATTTATAAAAAACGTAACATTTGGTATAAGAGGGAAAATATCCATTCGCAGACGGGAGAAAAAAGTTAGAAAGCAAGACATTAACAGGACAGTTGACCTAACCCTTGACGGATTTATTCTTTACTATAATAAACAAGTTTTATTGTATGTACATTTGAAATGGCGTCCCATCTTGCAATCACGTAATTGGTTAATAGAGTAAATTGACTTCACGACGAAATGAAGCACGTTCTGCCAGAAGGAAGTGAACCGTATTCAGTAGCTAATTGGCGCTACAAGTTGGCATAACATAGTAACAGTGTGTGTGTATGTTTGCTTAAGTTATGTTACCTTGGTAACGGTAGTGTTTACTCTATGACAGCGTCTAGCGTGTGGCACATACAGTATACCTATTTCAACACTTACAAACCAAAACATGTTTAATGTTTCTTTACCTACAGCGATCTGTAGCAAACATCTAAAAATGCTTAAACAATATGTTTATAAGGTAAATTTGCCTATACTAACTATAATAATAATAATAATAATAAAAATAATAATTTATTTCGTAAGTCCATGTTTTCCCTTGACAGAGATTTAGGCGCTCTCCCCCTACAGGGAATAATTTCACCATACTAATTTAGTTACACTTGTTTTCTTATAGATGTCGTTTGAGTGGTCCGTGATCAGCGTTTCCACCTCATACTGACATTTAGTAGTACTTGGACGGGAAAATTCGGGAAATTTTTCTTAGATGCCTTTTCATTTAGTCTTAAGGATCTTTTACGAGCCTGAAAATCTTCAGACTCGGGACCCACGGCTTAAAGTCCCTCCCGGAGGACTTGTTCCTTGGATTTTTTCATCCTAAAAAATCCATCGACCTCGGCCGGGTTTGAACCCGCGACCCTCGGGACCTGAGGCAAGGAGCATAACCACCGCGGCCGATTAATAATAGTAATAGTAATAGTAATAATAATAATAATAATAATAATAATAATAATAATAATAATAATAATAATAATAATAATAATAATAATAATAATGTCAATTGTTGTCGTGAAGTCGGTTTGCGCGTTGTCTTATTACAATAAAACAACACAGATAACGTTGAAAACTCTACAATAACTTTTTTTTTTTGCAATTCTACATTGACTTCGTGATATTCTATTCATAAATTGCTGCAGTAATTAATCTTGTTTTAAAGTTTATCTTCTTCTTCTTCCTTCCTTCCTTCCTTCCTTCCTTCCTTCCAACTATTAGGCCAAGGCCTGTTACGATCCTATAGAAAATTTTCCCTCCAGCGTTTCATAGGACGGCCCAGTGATTTCGTCCTCTTGGTATATAACTATAAACAGCTTTGGGGATCCGATTTGAACTCATTCTTTCAAGATGGTGTTTCCAATTTAATTGGTACTGTTTAATATATTCCAGAATTGGCGTAGTCTTCAATTCTTTTAAGATATCGGTGTTCCTTTTCTGATCCCATCTGGTGTAACCCACTGTTCTGCGCATGAATCTCATTTCACAAGCCGTTATTCTGCTTTCATGTTGTCTTTTTAGTGTTCATGCTGCACTACCATAGGTCAACACTGGTCTAGCCAAAGTGTTATATAAACGTAATCTGGTGTTTTTTGTACAAGGGATGGCTTCATAACTTGATTAATAATTCCCAAACTTTTATTATAACTAGTAATTTTTTCAGGGATATCCTTTTCATCCCAGATAGAGGGATAATATCCAAGATATTTAAATTGATTAGATCTCTCTAAAATTTTATTCTGGAGACAGATTTTACTTTGTATGGGGTCCTTCCCATGAAATGCCATAATTTAAATTTTATTAATTGATATTACCATATTAAATTTTCACCTATTTTTTGCAAATTATAAACTGATCGTTGCAAATCATTTTCGGAAAGTGCCAAAAGAGCTAAATCGTCTGCAAAAAGAATAGCATCGAGTTTGAGGTTCCTATTGGTGGGTATATATTCTAGTTGTTTTCCTCCATTCGTTTATTAATTTATTCATATACACATAATGAAAAGCACCGGTGAAAGTCCACATCCCTGTCTTGCCCCAGTGTTGATCTTTCCCCAAGAAGATATTTTGCCATCTTGTTTAACAGAGATATCATTATCTTTATAGATGTTGAAGATATTATAAAGTTCATCTATCATTCAATTATCGCCTGCCTCTAATGAATCCCCTCGCCACAGTTTTATCTCTTTTTCAGCTCACTGTATCGCTGTCACAACACAACTGATTGACTTCGAATCCTGGCAATAGTTACCCCGGCAGGAAATTTGTAGGCTCCCAATCCAGTCTTTTCTCGTACAGAAGTTACTGGTATCGAACTCTCCCGACAGTTAGGGTCGGAGCTTAGAGAAATTTCTGCAGGTCAAGTTCAGACACATCGATGATCTGCGCGGGTCTTACGGCTAGTGAGTCACCGATTCACAAATCTATTTATTCCTATGCGAGACCATTATTCTACTATCATCCGCCAAATTTAAACGCGTCACAATAATAATAATAATAATAATAATAATAATAATAATAATAATAACAATCTTCCTTTCTTGTTGTAGCCCTGAAAATACTGTAACGGTCTACAAAACATATTTGAACCATCCCCATGGAATTTTCTATTTGGTTGTACTTTAAAATTGCCTTAGGAATCTTGAATCTATACATACAATCCGCATGTTGATGAAAGTTCCGTTGATATGATGGATAACGCCGTCTATCCCATTAGCGCAGAAAGTTCAGTAGGTGGCATTATAACACACAAACACACATTTTATATACAATGGATAATACTATAATAATATTTACCCATAAATCTTGAGGTCACGTGATGAAATTATCCAGCTCATGACAGTTTAACAAAAAAATATTGTTAAAAATGTATCTGACGTTAATTGCAATGATTTGTGAAGTCGCGGAGAGTTCGTGCGGTCCCCAGTGTAATATTAATCAAATTTATCTCGTCATGTTATATGTTGGTTAATTCTGATTGATAGCATATCTGCATCCCATAAATCCACTCCTGATTGTGATTTGTTCATAGCTATGTTTTGTTTTATTGTTGCGTAATATTAAATAAATTCTGTTTGATTTCAATCTTTTCAATAATGTTTACCGTATCACTGAGACTATATTTGTAATATCATATTCGTTCAAAGGGACGGGTAGCTATAACAATTTTTAATTAGATCCTATAGGCCCTATTATGCTTCAGATTCCCGGATTAAATTCAATGCCCTTCCACAGTAAATAGGTTCAGAAGACTTTTGATACATTTGACACACAAATTCCGAGCTAAGTTCGAAAATTCCAATTATACAACTTATAGGGCTTGGAAAGGGACTGGGTAGAAAACGTTAAGGAACGCTTATGAGAAAAATAAAAAAATCATAATTGGATTTCGCTGATATTTGGAGAAGACCTTCATCGGTTTATTATAACAGCATGTAATGAGTTTCTTTGTGAAACATCCCAAATTGCGACCGCAATATCGATTTCTAAATGTTCGTTTCAGGTGAACTCCTACACCTACTGGTACGATTTTTCTGGTTAACGAACTTATTTTGAGCCTTTGAGCCTGTTTGAGCCATGGAAGTTTCTTGTAGGAAAGCCAGAGTGAAAACGACCAGTTGTTAGACCAAGAATAAGGTGAGAGAATAACATTAACTATGATTTGAGAGAAGTAGATTATACAGGCAATGATTGGAAAGCATTAGCTCAGGATAGGGATGTATGGAGAGCTCATGTCCGCGCGGCTATGAACCTACGGGTTCGATAGTGCCAGTGAGTAAGTAAGTAACGAACTTTTTTTTTTACTTAATTGCTATACGCGAAGTATAGTTTCGACGGAATAAAAATTGCGACCGCTAATCTCCTGGGTGAGGTTTTTTCGGGGTTTTTCCTTACGTGTAAGACAAATGTCAGGAAGCTTAGGGCCCAACGGTCCCCGAAAATCATCCGGCCATCATCACCATCCTTATCATTATCTTCCATCACCGGTGTGGAAAGCAACGGGAAACTACCACACCTATAATTCCCTAGTAAAGCTGCAAAGCATAGCATGGAAGTGTTATGATTGCAGTGGAAGACCTGCCCTCGGGCAGAATTACTATGGATGGATGGATAACATCAACAGACACACACACACACACACATATTAGAAAATAATTACAATGAAGTTCTACAAAGTCTCTTCTTTACTGTTATTTTAGGTCTATTTTACAGTTTTAATGTGGAGTTATCTATCTATATAAAAAAACTACATCAGTTAGGAAAAACCGGGTAAGTCAACTTTTGGTCGAAAATGAGTTAACATCTTCCGATAGCTTTTGGTTCGATGCACGTTCGGTAAAAACGGGTAAGTCGTCAAGCGAATAGTGACGGTGTTATTAAGCATTGAATTTTCGATGTATGCACTCTTTGATGTAAGTCATTGAAGTAGTTTTTGCTCTCCTGTAAAAAATCACTTTGAAGACTTACCTGGTTTTTCCTAACTGATGTAGTTGTAATGGCATAGTCAATTGTTGAGCCATAGCCTCTCTTTTGTAAGGAGTTACTAGACCAGGTTATTTTATAGTTACCTTATTTGCTCATAGATGTCATGAATGGCATGCTGTCAACACGCCGACCCAATGAGACATCTAACAGGCAACTAAGGTATTACTAGGAAGTAGAGGTCTCTTTATTCAGGCTTAAGGATCTTTTATGAGCTTGAAAATCCTCAGACTCTGGACCCACGGCTTAAAGTTCTTCCTGGAGGACTTCTCCCTTGGATTTTTCCGTCTTAAAAAATCCATCAACCCCGGCCGGGTTTGAACCCGTGACCCTCGAAACTAGAGGCAAGGGGCGTAATCATTAGTGCACTGCGGCGACTGGGGAAATATAATTTGGTAATATTTTACGTATTTCAAGATTATTTATGATTCATGTTTTGAATTATTCAATTTTAATTAAAATAATAAATCCGAAAGTATGTTTAATGGAAATGTATGGATGTAATGGAATTTTATCGATATTTCTATTTAATCCTAGGGGATTATTTGCTCCTGTTTGATGCAAAAATAATAAGTGAATTGACTTAGGCTTTCACGGCCGGAGTTACTATGATGATCTTGAAGAAGATTTCCGGGCTGTTGGTCGTGGTCTTGAGGCTTGTAGTTCCCCAACGTTTCGCCAGAGACTTCGTCCGGCATCCTCAAGGGTTGTCTTGGGGAACTACAAGCCTCAAGACCACGGCCAACAGCCCGGAAATCTTCTTCAACATCAATAAGTGATTTATATTTTTTGTTGTGGTCATTATCAATTTCGGTGTCTACTAGATAGGATCGGTGAATATATGTAATTTTTTTTGTTTCAAAATATTTTCATGAATACCTAACTAACTCACTGGCACTATCGAACTCGTAGGTTCATGGCCGCGCGGACATAAGCTTATTTATGAATATCTTTATGCTGAAGTGTTGTGCTCTTAACAATGAGATTCTTTGATGTGGCAAAGGTGACTAATCTAACCTCATTGTCGTTACTATCTTCATGAAGGCTGAATTTGCCTATTGTTGGTTTGAATATATCTTCCCGCCCCACTTTTGCATTAAAATCTCCTAAGAAAATTTGCATATGATATCGTGAAAGGCTATCAAATACGCATTCTAATTCTTCATAGAACTCATCCTTGATCTTGTCATCTTTATCTTCTGTGGGAGCATGTACATTTACGATTACAAAATCATGCCGTTTACCCTTTAGAATTATGCATGATATGTCACTGACAAACTTAATATCTCGGATAGCGGATAAGATCCTCCTTCGGACTAAAAAATCCGTTCAAATTCAGGTTTTTCTGCACCCCCATAGTATAATGCAAAGCTTCCTGATTTCTGACTACCTTCTCCTGGCCATCTAACTTCCTGAAAAGCGACTATATCCAAGGGTAATTTATCTAATTCACGGGTTAATACCTCCAGCGCCCCGCTATTGTATAAAGTCCTAACATTCCATGTAATAATAATAATAATAATAATAATAATAATAATAATAATAATAATAATACTTTATTTATTCTGGCAGAGTTAAGGCCATAAGGCCCTCTCTTCCACTCAACCAGCACAAATACAAATAAATATTCGACAAATGTAGATATACACTATACTAATTATAAACAGTTAAAGATACAATAAATGTAGCAATGTAAATGTCATGTACAAACAACATTTTATAGGGTAATAACAATAATGATACGATAATAATAATAATAATAATAATAATAATAATAATAATACAAATATGATACATTATACGGGAAACACCAATTAATATATATATATATATATATATATATATATATATATATCTTACACTGGATAATAATGAAGTCGAGTTTAGAGCAAACATAAATTTAGATTTCTTTTAAAAGATGCCAATGTCCTATTTGACCTCCGGAAAATTTTACCCCAGTTGAACCCTTGTCCGCATTTCTTGACGGTTGTATTTTTACGGTGAAAGATCGTCACTCTTTCGACCAAGGTACTTTTTTCGTCTGGCTTATCACCTTCGACCAGTCCGGCATGGATAACCCTATAGGCAGCATGCTACCGCCGGCATAGCTCTCAGGATCATTTAAGCACGCAAGCCACTCCACCACCACAAGGTAAAGATACCGTGGAGGGATTTTCTTGAATACCATACCAATAAATTCATTCCTTCAGAATTCGCTAACAAAATGGAGTTGGAGCAATATGGTTTTAAGCTTGTGATATTATGATTGTTTATGTTTTATGAATTATTTAAATGTGTTCATTTCAACAAGAAATGATAATAATGCATCATGCTTTTTAGAGAATTGGAATAGGAAAATGAGATTCGTGTTAGAATAGATGCATACTGCATGACGTGACTGTACTCGTAACTAATGCATCTAATACATATGCAACATCCCTAACAAAGTTGCAAATTACAACTCCAGGGTCTGGAAATGTGAATACAATCTGCATTCAAATTGTTATGTTTTCCTTAAAGCAAATATTCTAAATTAGAAAACAAATGAAAGTAAAAGTATGTTGCTGTGGAAAAATTATCATGAAGTACACAAACTTATCGGTCCTGGTTTAATAGTGTGCCATATTAACCTTGTGTTCCGAGCTTCGCGATTCATACCCGACCTGGATCGATACATTTTTAAATAAGCAAAAAATTATAATAATAACAATCTCTATCTATCTTCAGGTTTTTACAGCTGCTTACGTCTTCCCGTGCCAAACCTCCAAAGCATACGATCTTGGGCATATTCAATGCTCAGCCCTCATGCTTGCATTAATGTCTTCAGGTTTTCCTTCCATGTTAACTTTGGTCTCCTTTTCTTCTTTCTGGTCGGATGCCATTGGTATAGTTGCTTTGGCCATCGCTCATTCCATTCTTAAAACATGTCCTAACCACTTTAATTCCTTCTCCTCAATTCTTTCTATTATGCTTTCTTCTGCTTCCATTATGTTTCTAATTTCCTTATTTTTGACATGTTATAATTTTGACTTCCTGACACTTCTGCGTTAAATAATCCATTTCTAGAGCTATTAGTCTATTCTTGTAGTACTTATAGATTGTCCATACCTCACTTCCATACATTGCAACAGATTCCACCAATGTTTTAAAAAAGAGTGTTCCCACTACAGGCCTTGGGAGGCCCTTGGGGTAGTAGGATGTTAAGGCTCACACTTTTTCTAGACAATCGGCACTTGATGTCAGCTCTGCGTGACGGCCG
Source organism: Diploptera punctata (assembly GCA_030220185.1). NCBI lineage: Eukaryota > Metazoa > Arthropoda > Insecta > Blattodea > Blaberidae > Diploptera > Diploptera punctata. The sequence goes on from JASPKZ010001610.1 coordinate 3,684,946, forward strand.
CCTTTACCCCCAGAACAAACATCTGGTACTCATTTCAATTATAGGCTGAGTCGACCCAGGGCTATGGTACCACCAGAAGGTTTGGGTCAGTTTAAAAATCCTGACCCCACCGGGACTTGAACCCTCGACCTTCCGGTTTGTAGCGCACTGCCTTAACCATTACGCTACGGCGTGCCAATGTTTTACCAATATATATTTTTGTGTCTTTCCAAATATGCTTACCTCACCATATGGAATTTAACGATTATATTATTTTGCTACTCAATTCAATTCTATGTTTTATATTCTCTTTGCCTATACCTTCAATGTTATCCATAATTATTCCCAAATATTATATAATAATAATAATAATAATAATAATAATAATAATAATAATAATAATAATAAATATTTAATGAAAGTGACGCAATGAGGTTTTTAATTAATTAATTAATTGCGTTAGATTTAATACCTGTCTTAGGTTGATCAGTCTGGTTACTCACTTGAAGAAACTGTAGAAATGAAGTTCTTGCGTTCAGTAAACAGGTGCGATAATTTCGGACAGAAAATGAAATGAAGATATTAGAAAAGACTTAAATATTTTTAATTTAACAAATAGAATTGACAACATGAGAAACGACTGGAATGAACATGTTCAAAGAATACCTACAGATAGAATTCTCCACCTATTACTAAATTACACACCAAAAGGAACGTCCATTTACTAGATGGGAAGATTTACTAAATCTCACTTATTTAACATTTTCCAATACTGTTATTTTAACACATTTCCAATAATGGATCATATTATAATATTATAATGATATTGTGAAAAGAAAAATTAATGTGTGAACCAGGAATCGAACCGTGGACCTATAGTTCTCCAGACTAGTGTGCAGCCCACTACACCATTTTAGACCTGGCACAAACATTAACAATTCTTTCCACAAATACAAATCTATAAATCTCGTTTCGTCCGCTGCCAGGTAGGTGTCACTACTATCGCCAAAGACAGGCTTCGTTTAGAAGTATCTATAATTGAGAATTTTACACCACCACTTTTATAAGCAGTAAACGATGTTATTTAACATTTTCCAATACTGTTATTTTAACACAGTTCCAAGAAAAAGAATATTTAGCATCTCACCTCACAATTGTATATTTTTCGAATACTAGTTTCGATAGTTTTTTGCATCATTTTAAGTTCCATCTAACTGTTGAATTGGTGGTTGGCGATCTTGTACGTTTTTCCCTGTTACCTTTGCTGGTTGACTTATGAACTTCCAAATTAAATCTTTTTACCCGAGAATTTCAAATTTTATTATTTTCTTTTATTTTTCTCGATATGAATTTTCTTCCAAACTCTGAGTTCCTTAGATTTGTCAAAGTGTTTTAATAATTTGACCCTTATTGCGATTTTCTGTTTTTGTGACCATGCATGTGCAGATATTGCAGATTTTTCTATTTTCCCATTTTTAACATTTCTAAGGTTTTCTTTCAATCTTGTATTCAAGTTCCTTTTTGAAGGAGTAGGCGGAATAGTATCTTAAGCAAGTTTGTTTACAGTAAGTTTGAACTTAGCTCGGAATCAGTAAACTGAAACCTTCTCTTTTAAGTATAGTTGTGAAAACAAAAGATGTGTAGCCAATTTAAAATTGTATGTACTCTCTAAAAAGTCATTGTGTATCCCGGGTTTAACCAGTCTGTTACACCGTTATTATTAAGGGATTTTTTATTCCTTGAAAAATCATGACACCGATCGGGTTTGAATTTGAGAACCTCGGTTCTAGATGAAACCATAATAACAATAGCCTAAAGGGTATGTGAGTACATATACAGAAAGCCGAGTTTTTATGGTAACTGCCAGCGTATTATCAGATTGCATGCAGTAGTTAGATAGAGAGGGGAAGAATGGCCACAGACATGAAACTCCCTGGGGAGTCTACAATATATCGTGAATTAAGATACCATAGCTACCTCCTCTTACGAGAGTGAACAAAGAAATACCGACATTTAATTTGTCAGGTTGCCATGGCAACGGTGAAATTATATTCTCAGAACTTATAACATCTTGTTGAAGTCTGCTCTCTGTAATTGGCTTGTTGTACTCAACATATAATTTATTTAATCAATTGAGTTGGTGTTTACTTGATGAAAATCCATATTTATTAATATATATTTTATTCTTATTTATTATAGATACGGTTTAATAGCCCAGGTCATATTGCATTAATTAGATTAGATCATCGGTTGATTAATGTCTCTGTCATCATCAGATTCCTAATAGCCAATTTTGTCGGCCCATCTAATCTCCTGTTTGGAGATGTTTCTCCTTCATATATAAACATAATCCCTGACTCCAGGAAGTTTTAGGTCTTCCTCTGCCTCGTCTTCCCTCAGGTTTCCATTCCAAAACAGATTTTAATAGTCGATCCTCTTCCATTCGCTGGACATGTCATTACCATCTTAATTGCTGAGTTTTAATATAATCTAAAATAGTGTCTTCGATCTTCATTTTCTCCCTTATAACTGAGTTTCTAATTTTTTCTCTTCTTGAAATTCTTGCTGCCCTTCGTATAAAATCCATTTCCGTTGCCAAAAAATACTTCTTTGTTTTTGTTGTTAAAGGCCAAAGTTCTGCACCGTAAGTAACTCTGTTTTTAACAATTGTATAATATATATTCATTTTATTTTTAATACTTACATTTTTATCCCACAATATTCCATTGAAGCAAGAATTTGCAAATTTTCCTTTATTACTTCTATTTCTTATTTCCTTATCATAACTTCCATTTGTATTTATTTTAATTCCTAAATATGTCATCTGACGACAAGGTTTTATTGCTTCTCCAGTCTCCAAAATTAAATTGATTTATTAATTTTAGAGGTTATATTAAATAGTAAATACGGACTAATAGGCCTATAAATTTGCTTAGGGATGCCCGAGCGTAATTTGTTAAGACAATACGTTATAAGTCTGAGATGTTCGAGTCCCGGAGAGGTCAGGATTTCTAATCTGGCCCATACCTTTTGGCGGCATCAAGGCCATGGGGTAGACTTAGCCTCTAATGGAAATTACTCTTGTTTTGGGAGTAAAGGCGGTCGAAACGCTGGGGTGACATCTCGTGACGATTGCTTAGATATGTGAGATATTTAACCACCTACTACCATAAGGGTATTACAAGGGCTGTAGTGGGATTGCTTTACCTTTGAGCATTTTTCTTTGAGTTTGAGCAAAACAAGGAAAAAAAAAAGAACAGTCAGATTATTTGACATCGGGATTTATACCCGGGACCTCCCGAATGAGTGTCAAACGTTATCCTTCGGTCCAACATTATTATTATTGATGATCTTGAAGAAGATTTTCGGGCTGTAGGCCGTGGTCGTGAGGCTTGTAGTTCCCCGACGTTTCGCCAGAGACTGCACAGCCCGAAAATCTTCTTCAAGATCATCATAGCAACTCCGGCCGTGAATGTCTACATGAATACATTATTATTATTATTACTCTCTATCTATCTTCGGGTTTTTACAGCTGCTGCCGTGTTCCCGAGCCAAACCTCCAAAGCCTACGATCTTGGGCATCTTCAATGCTTAGCCCTCTTGCTTGCATTAATGTCTTCATGTTTTCCTTCCATGTTAACTTTGGTCTCCCTCTTTTCTTCTTTCTGGTCGGATGCCATTGATATAGTTGCTTTGGTCATCGCTCATCTTCCATTCTTAAAACATGTCCTAACCACTTTAATTCCTTCTCCTCAATTCTTTCAATTATGCTTTCTTCTGCTTCCATTATGTTTCTAATTTCCTTATTTGTGACATGTTCTAATTTTGACTTTCTGGCACTTCTGTGTAAATAATCCATTTCTAGAGCTATTAGTCTATTCTTGTAGTACTTATTGATTGTCCATTCCTCGCTTCTTATTATTATTAATAATATTAATAATAATAATAATATTATTATTATTATTATTATTATTATTATTGAGGGCACCCCGTAGCGTAGTTGGTTAAGGCAATATGCTAAAAATCGGAAAGTCGAAGGTTCGAAACCTTGTGGAGTCAGGATTTTTAAACTGGCCAAAACTTTCCGGAGGCACCATGGCCCTGGGGTGTACATAGTCTCTAACCGAAAGAGTACTAGACGCTTGTTCTGGAGGTAAAGGCGACCATAACGCAGAGCTGACAACCTGGCTGACATTGTCTAGAAAAGTGTGAACCTTAACATCCTAATACCCCAAGGGCCTCTTAAGTGCTGTAGTGGGATCAATTTACATTTTTTACATTCCTGTCTCCTTGTGTAGTAAAAAAGAAAGGATTAAACGGATACAGTGTGAATTATCCTCTCCCGACAGTTCTTGTCCCTACAAGACCCAGGAGGCATATAAAAATCTACTTAAATTAACAAGGGAACTGTCAACCATTGCATGCCGAAACTTACCTTAAAATTTCTCCCAGAGAATTGTTATTGTGTACCAAGGCCGTGTCCAAAAAAATTATCTGCCACTTTTAACCTCAACACACTAAAATCCAGCGCCAAATCTCTCATTTAAACCACAGGAAGTAATACAACTCCTGATTTGGTAGATTGGACAACCCTCACAACCTAGCGTCCGCTTTACGCTTTCTAAACACTTTACAAAATTAGGTTTAGTAACTCATTTAGCATCTCGTACTGAACCTCTTCTTTTGTAACTACTGTAGTCATCTAAATAACTATGTATTAAAAAACTGAACAACGTTTGCGTATTGCACTGTAAAGTGTGTACGTAGTAGAAACTTGAGAATAAAGAACAATTCTGTGAGTTTGTAAAAAGACAAAATGGCACATTTTTACGTCCGAGACACTCTATTGCGTTCCTAGCAGGAAAATTAACTCTACAAAGTAAAAAGTACGTGTGGAGGTCAGGGGAAATCACCCAGGAGGGTTAAATGAGTTGCTCCAGACCAATTTAAAACGTCTTTAAGCCATGAATAAACAAAATATATTAACAAGCCTGTTTCGTTGCCTTAGTAGCCTTCACTCTTGGTTCTATTTTCTGCGGGTAGAAGATTTTTTAAATGTTCTACACGGGATAAAAGTTAATAATTAAAATGTACCTGTTGGCAGGTGCCGTCGTCCTCAACTTTGTTATATAATTATATATATCTTCTTATTCTTCTTCTTCTTCCTTCCAAGTATTAGGCCAAGGCCTGTTACGATCCTATAGAAAATTTTCCCTCCAGCTTCTTCCGGAAAATTCTCGTATAAGACTTGAAAGCATAATAATAGTCCCTTCGATTGGTTGCTGGCCAAAGGAAGGCAAGACCAGTGATGGGGCTGCCATCTTATAGCCTCTGGTTAGGCTTTTCTGGAGAAGAAAAGAAAATAAAGGAAAGAAGAAATGGAAGAAAGGAAAGACTCCCTAGCCCTCGGATGCCCTAATAGCGACGGGGTCGAAAAAACAAGAGTTAGCCAAGAGAGGTTAGATAGTAAAGTTAAAAGAGTGCAAAACACAAGTAAGTGGAAGAAATGTTTTGCTCGGCTTGGGCACCTTGTGGTCGCCATCCACATATCCCCTAGATGAGGACCCCTGAGGGGTAATTATATATAATTAACCTGCCAAAAGGTACTTTTTAATTTTTAACTTTTATCTTATGACTATTCACCTCAACGGAATTTGATATAAATTTTATTAGTATTGATTCCTACATGGGTTTAGGTGTGATATCTTTGATTCGAGATGTACTGTAGCCTATAAGTACAGTTATAGATGATGACTGCACTGCACCAATGTATATATATATATATATATATACAGGGTGTTTCATAAAGGATGGCGCAAACTTAAATGGTTGAAAGTACACGATAATAGAAGCAACAATGTCCCAGTAAACATGGGTCCACAAACGAGTCGTTTGCGAGATAATTACGGATGTATGGTTACAAGCCGCCACTGACTTCATTGTAAAAATCGTCCTAGTTAGTAGAAATTTATTTGAATTTATACTTTACTATTAATTTTTCATCTCATTTAGTTCACATTTCACAGTTCACTTCACTTATGGGTTACCTGTTAAAGGAGATGTTAAAGTGCCTTCCTTACATCTGGATGCAATACTGAGCTCGTCTCTGCAATGAATGTCGAATTCTTTCGAAAACCCCTGGATCATTTCTGAATTTTTGACAAGCATGTACAACTCTCTGCTCCAGTTCTTCAATCGTGTTAACGGGTGTGCTGTACACTTCGCTTTTGAGGTGACGCCAGACGTTAAAATCCAAAGGATTTAGATCAGGTGATCTTGGAGGCCAAAGGTACAGATCCGCATCGACCTATCCATCTTTGGCCGTATCTGCGCGTTAGATGCCGTCTCACAGCAGCAGCAAAATGTGCCGGAGCTCCATCATGCATGTACCATAAACTCCGACGTTGCTGAAGGGAAACATCCTCAAGCAATCCTGGAAGATGACGCCGCAGAAACCTAAGGTACCTTCGCCCATTAAGTTTTCGTGGAAGAATGTGGGGCCCAATGAGATAATCACCTAGTACGATGTTACAAACAAAGACGTCAGTGGCGGCTTGTAACCATACATTCGTAATTATCTCGCAAACGGCTTGTTTGCGGACCCATGTTTATTGGGACATTGTTGCTTCTATTATCGTGTACTTTCAACCGTTTAAGTTTGCGCCATCCTTTATGAAACATCCTGTATATATAGGGAAGTTGCTAAAATAATTATAAACGAGCAAAATAGCTCACACGGTTGCGTTTCGGGCCCATTTCCAGACGTCCCGCAATAAAATTCCAGTGCCGAGCAATCGAATTTTTTTCCGGGAGCCAATCTCGAAATATATGAATAAATTAAACAATATAAGGTCGAAATGGTTAACCAGCAAAATCGTACCTTTAAAAGCGGAGACTCACTTGATGTGAAAACTTAAAAGTCATTCTAATGACCAGAATTTTCGAATTTTCGCCAACAAAACTCGATATATTCCACTGAAATATAACGAGAAAGTTATTTTCCAAAAAAATCAGAAAAATCCGTCTATTAGGAGTGGGGCTGTAAATGTCATTGTAACGGCCACCATGTTCACTTTCTCTAAAAGTAACTAGAATCATATGATATCATTAACAATATATATATATATATATATAAAGTTATAACTATTTATTTATTTAAATGCAGTGGCTTTTGAAATTTTTCATTAGCCAATAATGACTGAGGAAAACAAACAATAACAATAACAAACAATGATAAGAAAGATTATAAAAAGTTCATCATCTTTTCCGTGGCTTCCCAGTAACTCTCCACGAAATTGTTGGTTGTTAGGGTTGGGCAAGTTCGGATGTGATCAGAATCCATAACGGCAAAGTAGTTTACCACAACGCAGATAAAAATGACGACTGGATGCAATTCAAAACGTCCTTCAAAACGTCCTTCTCAGGATGCACCATCATTAAGAATACTAAAATGGAATTGTGGAGGCCTTTCCCAACAGAAGAAAGTTGAACTAATGAAGATACGTCTGGACAACAACATCGACCTATTCATTCTACAAGAGGCCAACAAAACAAAAGAGGACATCGAGAAATACAGCTTCCCAGGATATGCACTGTATATATATATATATATATATATATTATAACTATATTTTTGACATTTGGCAATGAAGGCAAATATGATATGAAAAGAAAAATGAATGCTTGAGTTGGGATTTGAACCCGAGTCTCTAACCTCTGTACGTTTAACGCTCTAACCACCTAAAGATGTCAGTCGGAACTATTTTCCGCTACCTCTTGTGTAAATTGAGAATATATAAGAAAAATGTATGTTTGTGTTGGAATACTCGAGTAGCTCAGCTCGTTAGAGCGCTAAACGTACAGAGTTTAGAGACTCGGGTTCAAATCCCGACTCAAGCATTCATTTCTATTTTCATATCATATATATCCCACAACCAACAAAATTGGAACATATATTCGACCTGATGAGACATTCACTTCTTTTATCCAGTTCCTCTATGGCGGCATTTTTTTTGTAACACGGTTAATTAGAACATAATAGCTGGTATCATCCAATCCCTAATTTTTAAGTCATTCTATCATGTACTACGTGCAATTGCCATAATATTCTATTTTAAATCTCGATTTTTCAGTATCAAAAGGAAAACACTTTAATAACTGTATTTCTAATATTTTTTACCCTAGCCCTGAGTTTATTAAGGGCCAACACACACACTTTATTAACACTAAGAAATTGGGACTGGAAGAATACGTACATGAAACCAAATACGTGTTCACACATTACATAATGAAAATGGACAGTTAATGACAAATGAGGGAAGTTTTGAAGAAAGCTGAATCCAGATATATAAGAACAATAATTCACAAACATGAATTGGGGTGTAGATAGAAATTAAACATTGGCTCAATTCTTGAAACGCATGCTATTAAGCATTACAGAAATTCCTGTCGTCCGAACTCTCTCAAAAAAAACGTTTAAACTGAAGATATATAAAACTGTTATTCTTCCAGTAATCTAATATATAAAAATGAATGTTTGTTTGTTTGTACTTTATGCGCGGCCATACCGTTGATCCGATTGTGATGGTTTTTTTTTTGCAAAATGTTCAGGAGGTTCCCGGGATGAACATGGGCTATAAGAGAGTTGTGATATTTAACCCCTTTACCCATAAAAATCACCCTTTGTAGTGAAAAACGTGAAATAAAGTCCATATTTTGACGTTTAAATGGCAAATACACCAAATTAATGTACACAGAATTAAATATCTCAAAACACTCTACAAAAAAGTCCGCGACATCATATGTTTATATTTTACGGATAACTCACAATAACCATTTTTGTCTTTCATCGATGCCGAGAAGATCGGGATAAGTAGATTCCCGGGCACGCGTGGTCTGCCATACCGTTCATCCGATTAGATGGGGCTTTTTTGAAAAATGTTCAGGAGATTCCGGGGATGAACATAGGCTATAAGAGAGTTGTGATACTCAACCCCTTCAATCCTAAAAATCAATGCTTTGTAGTGAAAAACGGGAAATAAAGTCCCAATTTTGACGCTTAGATGGCTTACGCTGTCTAAACCATAACTTCTTCTTCTTCTTCCTTTCCAGGATTAGGTCAATGCGACCTGTTCCGGTCTCAGGTCCATCGTTTCCTTGGCCGTCCCAAAGATCTTTTTCCATGTCTAAACCATAACGTACACCAAATTAATGTACACAGAATCCAATATCTCAAAAAAAACTCCACAAAAAAGTCCGCGACAGGATACATGTTTATCTTCTACGGATAACTGACAGTAACCAATGTTGTCTTTCATTGATGACAAAAAGATCGGGATAAGCAGATTCCCGGGCAAGTACAACAGAGCACGGCTGGTGGTAAAAGCACATTAACATTTAATTAGGAGTAGCAGCGCGCGCCGGGTATTATATAGATGTGAAATATGGAATCTTACTTTTAGGGAAGTGAAAAGGTTACGAGTGTTTGAGATTAAAGTTCTTAGGAAATTCTGGTCCAAAGAGATGAACAGACGGATAAATGGAGAAGAGTATATAAGTGTGCTATATGATCTTCATTGGAAACCAGATATAGTAAGAAGAGTGAAGTCTCGTATATGCGAAAGGCTGGACATGTGGCACGAATGGGGAATGAAAGAGGGCATGGAAACTCCTTGTAGGATAACCAGAGGGAAAACGCCCAATAGGTAGCTAAGAATTAGGTGCGAGAATAATATTAACCATGATTTTAGGGAAGTAAATTATACATGGCACGAATGGGGAATGAAAGAGGGGCATGGAAACTCATTGTAGGAAAACCAGAGGGAAAACGCCCAATAGGTAGCCAAGAATTAGGTGGGAGAATAATATTAACCATGATTTTAGGGAAGTAAATTATACAGGAGATGGTTGGAAAATATTAGGTTAGGGATTTAGGAAAGGTTATGTTCATGCGGCCATGAAACTACGGGTTCGATAGTGCCAGTGAGTTAGTTAGATGCTGGGTTATCATACTTCAAATGGATTGTTTGGGCAACTCCACTACAACCAGACGAATTACTTGTTTTTATACTCGGTTTGAGTCAGCGAATTCCGAAGAAATGAGGATGTTCTAATGAAACCGTTTAAAAAAATAACACAAATCTTTATCGATTCTATTTAGTTGTGTGCTTATATAGGACTACATTTATGTTGTCCACCGCTTTATATTAGCTTGACCTATATCTGTCTATGTAACGGAATCTTTCAACACGATTTTCACCAACTTAAAAACATTGGATCAACTTGAAACTTTGTATACTTGTAAAGGACCCATGACAATACAATAATTTCATAATTCTTTTCTAAGATCCTGGCCAGGATCATCAGGACATTAAAAAAATAAAGACCGGTATAATAGATTGCGGACTTATCGACTTTTTAGTCCATTGTTGTAAGTTGGTAGAGCGGTGGACTGTAGTTGTTTATAATTTCAGTAATCCATAGGTCGCTGGTTCAAATCCGGCCCGGGGATTTTTTTAGAACTAAAAATATCGTAAGCAATTAAATTTTCATGGGATTCCGGTTTAAGACAATAAATTAAACAAAAATAAAAAATAAATAAATAATAGTTTAAAAAACTAAAACAACACGCTTTACTAGAAAACCGAACTAAAAAATGAAAAATAATTTTAATTTCTAACACGTTTGGGATAAAATTAAAGTGGTCAACAAAAAAATCATCTCCAACACATCTAGAATAAAACTAGAGTTATCTACCAAAAAAAAAAAATTTACCATCAAAAGCGCGGGGTGTTTTTTACGGATTTTACGTTTTCTTCTTAGACTTTACTTTTACCAATGTCTGTCTATTATCAAATATATTAATTGACTATTTAACTCATTCCACAAATGCTAGTCAATGGCCAATCACGTTTCAATGAATGTTGTTTTACAACCAATGACAGTCGTGTTTCACCTCGCTCTTTATCGATTTCTCTTTATCAGCTCCTGCTTTTCTCATAAAGAAAGCTCCTCCTTTTTAATGTTCTGAATAAGTCAAATCATTATTTTTCTTCAACAAATACATTGAATATAGCAAATAATGAAAAGATTCCTTGATTTTACTTAATTGTTTACTAAAAAAATAAATGAATAACCCGTAATGTTGATTATAATATATACTTTGATGTGTTTCATTATTTCTCCACTTGGGTGCACTCTTACAATATTGCGATCTTATTTGGCAATAAATAATATTATCAAGCAGCAGTGAATGAACATAACCTCACATTTCTGATTTGTTTTCAAACATCGCCGTTTACATTAAATATATAAATATTTTAAAATAACTATAGTTAAACAATTATTTGTGAGTAAACAGCTTAATTTTATTCGTTAAATAGTCCTAACAAATGCCACTCTTGATTTAAAATTCTCTACATAAATTCACGACTCACTTCGTGAGTCGTGAATTTATCGATAATTTGGAAATCACTCATGGCATAAAGAGCACCCCACGCTTTTGATGGCAAAATTATTTTTTTTGTAGATAACTCTAGTTTCATTCTAGATATGTTGGAGATGATTTTTTTGTTGACCACATTCATTTTATCCCAATCGTGTTGGAAATTAAAATTATTTTTTAATGTTTAGTTCGGTTTTCTAATAAAGCGTGTTGTTTTAGCTTCTTAAACTATTATTTATTTTAAAAACGTTGGATTAAATCTTGGTAGTTGAATTCATCCAATTCCTATTTCAGATGTTAAGCCATTCTGTCCCTTCCTGTATGCCTTGGACTTACTAAATTTACAAGCACTGCATTATAAATATCAAATGCAAACAACATCACCACTGTGTCTCGAATAATTCCGTTCCTAGTCTCTCGGTTCTCAATTTCCAAGAATGATCTCACAGCGAAACAAGATTAGAGAAATAACCAGATTACTACTTTTTATAAAAAAAATAAAATGTTATAAGAGTTTGAACATAATTCTGAGAGTTTGCTTGCAGTAGGGGGTGTTACTTGAACAGGAAGGGTGAAAACAAAGGGATGAAGATGAGATTAGTCCGGAGATTAATGTGTCAACACAACACATATTCAAATTACAACAACTTGCTTGTTTTTATGCAACAGGGACACAAGTTTGCAGTTCCAAACAAATGCCTCCAGGTAACTCCAGATCAAGTTAATGAAGCAACCGTACCTTAATTTCCTTTTCTAATTACAATACATGAATATACTCACCCAGGCTCTAACGTCAATGATACCAAAACTGTTTCCCAGCAAGTTATAATAATAATAATAATAATAATAATAATAATAATAATAATAATAATAATCATAATAATCATAATAATCATAATAATCATAATAATAATAATAATAATCTAATAATCATAATAATCATAATAATCATAATAATAATAATCATAATAATCATAATAATAATAATAATAATAATCCATCCATAGTAATTCTGCCCGAGGGCAGGTCCTTCACTGCAATCATAGCATTTTCACGTTATGCTTGCAGCTTTACTAGAGAACTGTAGGTGTTGTAGCTTCCCATTTCTTTCCACACCGGTGAAGGATAAGGATGATGATGATGGCCACATGATTTCGGGAACCGTTTGGGCCTTAACGTTTTCCTGACATTTGTCTTACCAGGTGAGGAAAAACCCCGACAAAAACCTCACCCAGAAAAATTGCCCCGACGGGGGATCGAACCCGGCCCGCTGCATGACAAGGCCACGCTACCTCGAGACCACAACGGTGGACATAATAATAATAATAATAATAATAATAATAATAATAATAATAATAATAATAATAATAATAATAATAATAATAATATTTTATGTACAGATTTTCAACGTTTATACATCTTTCTGTGCCTAAATTTTATTTTCATCCTCCATTCGTCCTTATCCACCCACTCCATGTCCTCCAGTTTTCTTGTTCTCATTCTAGTTCATATTTTTTGCATTCATGATTTTCGAAGTTTTCCTTTCATTGTTCTTCCACGTGGACACCAATCCAGTGACTTTTTTTGGATAACCATGCTTCTTGCTTTCGTCGTACATGCCCATATAAATTGAATTGCTTTATCTTATATAATCTATCATTGAATATTCTACAGTCATTTTATCTCGTATGGTTTTACTTCTTATTTTTAACAGTTTTGAACATCTTGCTGCTCTCCTCAAGAAATCCATTTCCATCGACATAAGTTTTTGTTCTCGTTTTTATTTGAATTCACATGCTTCAGATCCATATGTGACAGTACTTCTTACCATTAGTAAAGTAAAGTAAAAAGTAAAGTAAAGTGATCCCACAACAGACCCGGAGGCCCTTGGGGTAGTAGGAGGTTAGGGCTCCCACTTTTTCTAGACAATCGGCACTTTATGTCAGCCGGGTTGTCAGCCCTGTATGACGGCCGCCTTTACCTCCAGAACAAGTGTCTGGTACTCATTTCCGTTAGAGGCTGAGTCGACCCCGGGGCCATAGTGCCGCCAGAGGGTTTGGGTCAGTTTAATAATCCTGACCCCAACGGGACTTGAACCCTCGACCCTCCGGCTTGTAGCTCAGTGCCTTAACCACTACGCTACGGCGTCCATTGAATTATTTATTTGTAACTTATTTTTCTTGGTTATGTCTGTTCCATAGGACACCATTGAATATTACTGTTATTGCTCTACATTTATCTATTTTGTTCTTAATATCACTTCCTTGTCTATCCTCCTTATCCACTTTTACTCCCCCCAATACTCAAATTTAAAACCCTACCCTTTCTGATCCTCTAATATTAAATCTTGGTTTTTGTTCCACATCACATATAATTTTTTTTCAAAAATTATTTTCAAACCCTAATTATCACAAACGGATTTTCATAATAATCATACTAATAATCATCATAATCATAATAATAATAATAATAATGATAATAATGATAATAATGATAATAATGATAATGATAATAATAATAATAATAATAATAATAATAATAATAAACTTGTAGGGATGACCATTTATATAAATTTATAGTATGTCAATAATTTTTCTCGTTTTTTATATATCATGTACATATTATATATTTCCATCCATCTATAGTAATTCTACCCGAAGGCAGGTCCTTCACTGCAATCATAGCATTTTCATGCTATACTTGGAGCTTTACTAGGGAAGTGTGTATGTGTGGTAGCTTCCCGTTGCTTTCCACACCGGTGAAGGATGATGATGATGGCCATATGATTTCGGGGACCGTTTGGGCCTTAAAGTTTTCCTGACATTTGTCTTACAGGTGAGGAAAAACCCCGATAAAAACCTCACCCAGAAAAACTACCCCGACCGGGGATCGAACCCAGGCCCGCTGCGTGACAAGGCAGCACGCTACCTCGAGACCACAGCGGTGGACTATTATATATTTAATTCGTTAGATTTAGAGTAAATCAAAATGCATTATAAATATTAATTATGGTGCATTTATAACATATAATCGTTTATGTATATTGCAATTTATATGTAAGACTATTTTTTTTATTTTTTAAAACCTAGTTGAGCGGCAAACAAGACCTTAAGGCCTGGTAAAATAAAGCTATTATTATTATTATTATTATTATTATTATTATTATTATTATTATTATTATTATTATTATTATTATTATTATTATTATACCAGCTAGGCATTTCTTTAAATGTGTGTATCTTTTACGGATAATAATAATAATAATAATAATAATAATAATAATAATAATAATACTTTATTTATTCTGGCAGAGTTAAGGCCATAAGGCCCTCTCTTCCACTCAACCAGCACAAATACAAATAAATATTTGACAAATATAGATATACACTATACTAATTATAAACAGTTAAAGATACAATAATGTAGCAATGTAAATGTCATGTACAAACAACATTTTATAGGGTAATAACAATAATGATACGATAATAATAATAATAATAATAATAATAATAATAATAATAATAATATGATACATTATACGGGAAACACCAATTAATATATATATCTTACACTGGATAATAATGAAGTCGAGTTTAGAGCAAATATAAATTTAGATTTCTTTTAAAAGATGCCAATGTCCGGCAGCCCCTTATTTCTTGTGGTAGGGAATTCCAGTTGCGAGAAGTGGAGATGGTATATGACATGGAGTGATGTGATGTCCTATGTTGCGGTATATTAAGTAAGAGACTCACAGTAGCCATATTTGTCTTTTAGTTCATTGATGCTAAGAAGATCGGGATAAGTAGATTTCCGGGCAACGCCGGATTCTCTCTCATAAGAGGCAGCGGGATATCGCTCCCAAATACCATAGTCCGTTAAAGCTCTAGCGGCCCCAATTGTTGTTTCATCGAAATCAAACTCCGCATATATCATAGCAATTAACTGATTACATTCCAGGGCAACACCGGGTAATCAGCTAGCAATAATAGTAATGTCTGTCACTCAGAAACGTGATTCTGGGAAGATTGATTTTACAGGAATGATGGAAAATATTAGCTCAGGATAGGAATGTTTGGAGTACTTGTCCGTTTACCGAATTCCACCCCACTAACACTCTGCACTCCTCTTCTTTCTCCCATCATGTCATTTGATCTCTATTCATTCATTTCATGTCTAATTTCATCTCGTTTCATGTTAGGTAAAAACAGTTTGGTTTAGTAATTTATTATAAACATGTAATACACAAGTGATCTTCTTGGTGATAAAATATTAAAATATACAGTCAATATGCCAAAATTCACCAATTAATGTTTTAAAATGGTCAATAAAAAGCGTGAATTTTTTTAATATCTTGGGTCAATAATTACAAGTTTTGGTACCTGTGAGAGAGATGTAAAGACTAAAATTGCAATGGCAAAAAATGCAACTAAGACATTACATGGAATAATTTGGAATAAAATTATTACAAAGGAAACTAAAATGAAAATTTATAAGAGCATAATACAGAATATTTTGTCATATGGAAATGAAACTTAGTCTTTGACGGAATTACAAAAGAATAAAATTAGAACAGTTGAATTTGATTATTTTAGAAGAAGCCTCCAAAAAACAAGACAGAATAAATTAAGAAATGAATTCCTTTGGAGAGAAATGAATGTCACCGCATATGTTGTTAAGAGGATTGAAAATCAAACGCTTAAATGGTATGGTCATGTACAAAGTATGGAAAATGAAAGATGGCCAAAAATATATACCAATGGTCTCCCCTTGGAAGAAATAAACGTGGCAGACCAAGATGGAAATGGAAAACCTACGTCAGAACTATAATGGATGATAGGAATTTGGAAGAGGGAGATTGGAATGGTAGAGAGAAATGGAAACTGAAGACGGCAAACCTATAAGTGGGGGAAAGCCGAAGAAGAAGAAGAAGAAAATGCTCAACACGTTTCCAGAGCAAAGCTGTCATTCTCAAGACCAAATATTGAGTCAATATCTGGTCTTGAGAATGACAGCTTGGCTGTGGAAACATGTTGACCATTTTAAAACATTAATTGGTGAATTGGGCATATTGACTGTATATTTAATATTATTAACATGTAAAATCTTATAATGCTGGAATATTGACTGTTCTATCAAATCGAATTAAAACCGCTTGTGTTTAATATATGTAGTTTTGGTGATCTAATGGGGCACACTCATGTATTTCCTGAAGACCCTGAGCCTGTGTGCCCAACTTAGAGCAGAATAAGGCCAAAGGGTTATAGCCCCTCCTGGAGGTCCTGGGTCCAGCCTAAATAAATGGCAGGGTGAATCATGTGTGTGAATGCTTGTTGTCCATCCATTCCATAAAGATGGGTAAACACATTAATTCGTAGTGTTCTGCCCAAGAGCAGGTCTTTCACTGCAAACTCAACATTCTCCACTCTTTCCTTAACTCAGCTTTCCTATTTGTATCTGCAAACAAACCATTTATTTTAATGTTGTCTATCATCTGATGTCTTTTTCTGCCTTTAACTTTCTTTCCATTGACCATTCCTTCTAGGGCATCCGTCAGCAGGCAGTTTCCTCTTAGCCAGTGGCCAATCCAATTTATTTTCCTCTTCTTTATGAGTTCCAGCATTGTTCTTCCTTCATCCACTCTGTCTAACACATCTTTATTTTTAATTTTGTCATTCCAAAAACTTCCAGTCGTTTTTCAACATCCCGTCGTAATGTCCAAATCTCTGCACCATACAATGCTCTTCCAGTCTTTTTCATCATCCAGTCGTAATGTCCAAGTCTCTGCACCATACAATGCTACACTCCACACAAAGCACTTCACTAGCCTCTTCCGTAATTCTTTTGCCAAAGGTCCGCAGAAAATGTTTCTCTTCTTGTTAAAATCTTCTTTTGCCATTGCTACCCTCTGTTTTACTTCTTGACCGCAGTTCATGTTACTACAGATACTACAACCCAAGTATTTGAAGCTCTCCACTTTGCTCAATGGCCTCATCTTTAATCCTCATGTTTATCTTCCTTGGTTTCCTTCCTATAATCATGGCCTTCGTCTTATATAATTAATCTTAAATATGGTTGCCGTATTTTGATGTTTACCGTGTTTCAGTCTTGGAGAAATTTATTTTTTTAAGAGAAAGATTAACGTCTGAAAGGGAATCGAACCGCTTACCCCCGACTCTCTACGTTCTGTGTGTAGCCCACTACACCATTCCAGACAAGGCACAAAATCTAACATTTACGTCTGAAGGGAGATACCTAGAATTATTAACAACGTCATCAGACGACATCTATACGAAGTATTTTTAACGAGAATTTAAAACACTTTTAGGCGATAAAGCCTAATATTTTGATGTTATATTTAGTTTAACATGTTCCGGTCCTGGAAAAAATATTTTTTCACAATAAATATATTAGTCTGAAACGGGAGTCGAAGCGCATACCTCCAACATCGGTGTGCAGCTCACTATACCACTGTAGACACGCACAAACGCTAACATTTCAATTATCTTATGCCCGAAGGCAGACAGCTAGAACTACCGTGTTAGGTTCTCAGAACCCGAATCCTTCTCTACTAATATAAGCTATAATATTATGTTATTGTGCAAAAAAAAATTAATGTGTGAACCAGGAATCGAACTGTGGACCTCTACTTCACACATTAATTTTTTTCACTTCTTCTTCTTCCTTCCAAGTATTAGGCCAAGACCTGTTACGATCCTATAGAAAATTTTCCCTCCAGCGTTTCATAGGACGGCCCAGTGATCTTCGTCCTCTTGGTATATAATTATAAACAGCTTTGGGGATCCGATTTGAACTCATTCTTTCAAGATGGTGTTTCCAATTTAGTTGGTAAGGTTTAATGTATTCCAAAATTGGCGTAGTCTTCAATTATTTTTAAGATATCGGTGTTCCTTTTCCGATCCCATCTGGTGTAACCCGCTGCTCTGCGCATGAATCTCATTAGATAAGCCGTACAATATCATTATAATATTATAATATGATCCATTATTGGAACTGTGTTAAAATAACAATCCGGCTGATTTCCATGAAGCTTCTCAGTAAGACAAATGTCTCCTGGAAGCGTTACGAGCGCTTCGCAGGACAAGGATGGTGGAAGGGCTGCTTCCTCTGAGCCTCCAAACATGCTCCTCTGGGTATCCACCCCCCAAAAGAGGGCTGCTTCTTCAGCTCTTCAAACCCTACAAGTTTAGCTGTGCTATTCCTTGTCGCCCTGTTGACCGTTGAAGACTTGACGAAGATGTGGCCGCCCAATATGGACACAGACGTCATTCCTTCGTTGTGAGCTATACTTAGTTCCCCTCGCCTCTTACCCACCAGCAAGATTAACCTAAGTCAATCTTCCCCAGTAGAGTCGTCTGGTTCATCGGGTACTAAGCCCCCCCACCACCACCACGTCAAGGTGATAGCTCCAAAATAAATAAATTTCAGACGGTGTGTGGAACAATACAGAGAACATTCAAAAATAAAATTAGAAAAGAAACCAAGATAAAAATGTTTAATGTTATGGCGGTTCCCACAATATTGTATGGATGTGAAACTTGGGCTCCAGTGAAAAGACAGAAGGATAGAATACAGACGGCAGAGATGCGGTTCCTAAGACAAGTAAAAGGATGTACAAGACGTGATAGAATAAGAAATGAGGATATAAGAGAAGAATTGAAAGTACAGCCTTTATTGGATAAAGTCAGGAATTACAGACAGAAACGGATTGATCACATGGATGGAATGAGTAAGGAGAGATATCCATTGTTAGCAAGAAATTATCAAGCAAGAGGAAGGCGTGATGTTGGAAGACCTAGAAGACGTTGGGCTGATGCATTATGAAGTCGGAACGGGCAATTGCCTAATCCCTGGAGTGATGGTGATGATGATGTTAAAATAACAGTATTGGAAAATGTTAAATAATATAAGCTAATCTGATCAATAACTATTCATGCTGTCAGCAATCAATTTTTCTTTACTGTGTGTTCTTATTAGATTGTTTATTGGAATTTCTACTGAGTAGGAAGATACATTTTCTAATGTTTTGCTGTGGAAGAGTTAGAATACGCAGAAAACCGAAATGAACGAAATTACGACGAATGTCTGAACATCAGCAGAGATATTACTTAAGGGACATTGGGACTTAATTCTGTAACCCCTAGGATAAGCATGGCGAAAGTTTTTATTTCCAATGTTATGGCAACTCTATATAAATCTAATTTAAGATGACAAAATGACAGCGTAAATAGGCGCACGAGTAAAAATTTTATTTGACATTTGTTGGATTAATTTTTGCTAAGACTGTTAAACTGTCAAAAGCATTTACAGTGAACCTGTAAAGATTTGAATTCTTCTAAGATAGCTGTAATAATAATTGTATATAATGATGTTTCCATCGATATCGATCCTTACGTTCTTTGAAGTTTTAAATATTTTTTTAATTATATTTATTTTCCTTTTGAAAGAAATGAATGTCACCACATCTGTTCTTAAGAAGATTGAAAATCAAACTCTTAAATGGTATGGCCATGTACAAAGAATCGAAAATAAAATGGCCAAAAAATATATAATAATGGTCACCCCCTGGAAGAAATAAACGTGGTAGAGCAAGATGGAAATGGAAAACCTATGTCAGCACTATAATGGATGATAGGAATTTGGAAGAAGGAGATTGGAATGATAGAAAGAAATGGAAACTGAAGACGGCAAACCTATAAGTGGGGGAAAGCCGAAGAAGAAGGGGAAGATATTTGTTTTATCTACATTTTTATGTTAGTAGTAAGTTATATTTAACATCATCCCTCTCGGTAGTATAGGGGTGAAATTCCTTGTTTCGAGGGCCGAAGGTTCGAACCCGACCGCGTCGATTGATTTTAGGATGGAAATATCCAAGGGACAAGTCCTCCGGGAGGGACTTTAAACCGTAAATCAGAGTATGAATATTTTCAGGCTCATAAAAGAATCTCAAACCTAAATTAGAGCCCCTGAGTAAAACTTCAAAATAATAATTTAGTACCTACTAAGTATGTTTTTGTGGCAATGAGCTAATCACTTGTCACTCGCTGTCATCAGTAGGGACATAAGGGTAACTAAATTAGCTTGGTTAAGAAACTCACGCAAACCAGAGCCCTTGCTGCACGTTGGTATATATTGGTATAGACAGATTTAATAATTCTGGTAGGCCAAGGGCCTTCTAGACTTGTCGCACCTGGAGTGGTAATCCTTAATGTTAGTTCGATATTTAATTGTAATGATTTAACCCATTTTTTTAAAATTTAGTTCACTGATTGAATGGAAGATAGGCATTTTGGCCTGAACATTGCCAGTTAAAAAATTATTATTATTATTATTATTATTATTATTATTATTATTATTATGATTATTATTATTATTATTATTATTATTATTATTATTTTGGGGGAATTAACTTAGGAAATATAGTAATTAAAAACAGTAGCCTTTGCAGATGAACATATTTTAATAGCAAAAACAGAGGAATAAATACAAAGAATGCTATATAATATAAATGAAATATCAAAAAAATACAACATGGAAATATCCTCACAAAAATCAAAGACAATGGCCTTCAAGGGCGCTCTTCCAGTTCGGATAAAGATAATATTAGAAAATAAACCAATAGAACAAGTGGTAAGATATAACTTCCTAGGTTGCGAAATATACACAGCGGAAACAGACATAAATAACAAACTAAATAAGTTTAATTATATAACAGGAACATTAAAAAGAACTTTGAAAAATAAAGCCAGAAAAGACTCTATAATAAAATCATACAAGAGAATGGCAGTGTCTATTATTACTTATGGATCCGAAACATGGACAGTGACAACACAACAATCTATCAGAATACAAGCTGCTGAAACGAAATTCCTCAGACCAATAGCAGAATATCAAAGAACAGACACAAAATAACACAGAAATAAGCTAACAACTAAAAGTAGAGGAATTAAATACAACAATAGTGAAATACAGAACCAACTGGAGACAACACTTGGCAAGAATGACTGAGAACAGAATACCAAAAGCAGCATACAGCTATTCACCACGAGGAAGAAGAAGTTAGGGAAGACCAAAGAAAAGATGGAAAGAACAGCAATTTGGAGCCGGAACAGGCTAGTAAATAAGCCTAAACCGTGCTGAAGATCATCATCATTATTATTATTATTATTATTATTATTATTACTATTATTGTTTTTGTATATATATATTATATATATATATATATATATATATATATAGACGATATTTTAAATAAATGGAAAGTTTTAGTGAATCCAGGAATAAGAATGGATAATAAAGTGTGCATAAATAATCTTCTATTTGCTGACGATGTAATCATAATACAGAAAAATGAAGACAACTTACAGAAATCAATGCATGCATTAAATGAAATATGTAAATTATACGATCTAAAGATTTCTGTAAGGAAAACGAAGACCATGGCTTTTAGAGGAAGAGATCCAGGGAGATCCAAAATTATTTTAGAAAATCAAAGTATAGAACAGGTGTTTAGTTTCAAATATTTGGGCTGTGATGTTGGCTACAATGTGGAAAGAGATATTGACTCCAAAAGAAATACATTTCAGACGGTGTGTGGAACAATACAGAGAACATTCAAAAATAAAATTAGAAAAGAAACCAAGATAAAAATGTATAATGTTATGGCGGTTCCCACAATATTGTATGGATGTGAAACTTGGGCTCCAGTGAAAAGACAGAAGGATAGAATACAGACGGCGGAGATGAGGTTCCTAAGACAAGTAAAAGGATGTACAAGACTTGATAGAATAAGAAATGAGGATATAGGAGAAGAATTGAAAGTACAGCCTTTATTGGATAAAGTCACGAATTACAGACAGAAATGGATTGATCACATGGATGGAATGAGTAAGGAGAGATATCCATTGTTAGCAAGAAATTATCAAGCTAGAGGAAGACGTGATGTTGGAAGACCTAGAAGACGTTGGGCTGATGCATTATGAAGTCGGAACGGGCAATTGCTTAATCTCTGGAGTGATGATGATGATGATGATGATTGTTTTTGTTGTTACTTGACTGACGAAGATATATTAGCTTATTTCCATGTTTCTTTTTGTTGGTGTTGGGCACGACGTAACGTAGTTGGTTAAGATAATATCCTAAAAGCGGAAAAAAATGCGGGGGTTCGAGTCACGGTGGGGCCATGAGTTTTAAATCGACCTAAACCTTCTGGCGACACAATCGATTAAATTTAATACCTCCATGAATTAGTGCACATATAACAGTTCCTTCCTGTATAATTTTAATAGAATAGTCTCAAGAAACTAGAAGCTCACGAATATACAAGGTAATAAATTTACAATCTAATCTTATTTCTTGTAAGCCATTGTTTCTCTCAACGAGATTTTAGGAGCTCTCCCCCTACTGTTCCATATTAATTTAGTTACACTTGTTTTCGTATAGATGTCATTTTGAGTGGTCCATGGTCAGCGTTCCGCCACATAATGAAATCTAGGAAACCAAGGTAGTGCTAGGACAGGAAAATTCGGTAAAATTTGCTTAGAGGCCTTTTAATTCAGGCTTAAGGATCTTTTACGAGCCTGAAAGTCTTCGACTCGGGACCCACGGCTTAAAGTACCTCCCGGAGGACTTGCTCCTTGGATTGTTCCATCCCAAAAAATTCATCGAGCCCGACCGGGTTTGAACCCGCGACCCTCAGGACCAGAGGCAGGTAGCATAATCACTAGTCCATCTTAATAGTAAAAAACAATGATTAATCCTTAAATTGGACAGTAATTTTTCGTATAATTTATTTAAATATGCCGGACCGCATTGAAAAAGAAATCGTGCATAACTGTTATTAATAAGTATTTTGAGTACTTTCACACATATTTTAGTAATTTATCATTAGCTTTCTTCTGTTTTATTAAAACTGTTAGATAAATTAAAACAATTGATGTATCCAATAGGACACATTGCGAATTTATGAGTTAAACGCAATAAAAAAACTCAATTTATTATATATAAGAAAAAACAACTAATTTTATACACAAAGGGAAAGTTCAATACAAAATCGGTTTTCTTGAAAAAATAAATATGATTATGTAAAATTGAAGATACTCTACAAAATACAATAAAAACAATAAAACCAAAACAAAAAAAGAAAAATTATCAGGTGTATATAAATGGAAGTGTGGCACATGTGACAATGTCTATATAGGACAAACTGGTAGACCTTTTATCTCTCGGATAAAGGAACACATGAGAGCATATAACAGAAATTTAGAAAATTCAAAATATGCTAACCACCTATTCCAATTTAATCATTGTTTCGATCCAAATTTTGCAATTTTACATATTTGTGATAAGGGTAAGAAGTTAGATCTTTTGGAGGCTGTAGAAATTAATAAATTTAAAAGTAGTAAAAAACTGTTAAATTCTCAACTTGATTTGAATGAATCCCCTTTGTTAAATTAAAAAATTTAAATAGATATTGTTGTATTGTTGCTTAGATCAGTTGGAACACAATTCATAATTTAACATGTCTGAAGAAGGTACAGTGTACCGAAACAGAGGTCACTGAATTATATAATAAATATGACAATCAAATAAAACTACGTTTTATTTTTATTTAATTAATACAATTGAAGACTTTCACGGCAGGTGTCTTGATTCATGTATTTAATGTCTTTCGGACTAAATGGCCGTGGTTGATTTTATTAACACTCAACGTTTCGTCTACCGCAGTAGCCTTGAGATGTGCCGACGTTTTTAAGCTCTTACTCGTTCCTTCCCATAATGTACAACTAAATTAAATCTGTCACGGGTAGAAAGAGCCATTCAGAGATGAACACAATTGAGTAAACTACTGGATTTCTGCTTAATGTGGGCTCTAAGTTACAATGCAGGACATACATTCATGACGAACTAAGTAAACATAATTTAATAAGAGCGGCGTGCGGTGGCTTCTGGATGGAACACCACATATAATTCTGTTCACTCTCTGTAAGGCTATAATACTGAAAGCCTTGAAACTTGAAAATGGTTACCGCAATAAAGTTTTTCGCTATTGAAGTGACTGTAAATACGAGAAAATACATTGACATTAGTGAATTCCTTACACTGGTCTACAAAAAAATACTTTTTGTCTGTTACTGAGGAAATTCTGGCTGTTTTATACTGAACGCGGTGCGCTGATTCCAGATCTGTAATCATATTTATTCTAACACGTCAGGGTTTTGAGTTATGGAACTCTAAAAATGATCGGAAATCTTACTATTCAATAGTTAGGCCTATTTAGATATAGCATGTATCGTAAAGTCAGTGGTATAAATTGAGTTTATCTTATATTTTTTGTTAAATTAAATTAATTTAATTTATAATCATCATCGTCTTCAAGGTATGGACCTGTTGGCCCGTTTCGCTCCCCGGTGCACTATATGCTGCAGGTGCAGGTCGTCATTCCAACGACGTTTTGGTCTTACTACATTTCTTCTGCCTAGAGTCCTATAATGAAGCAGCTGTTTTGATAAATGATTATTTGGCATTCTTTGTATATGTTCAAACGAATTACGTTTATTTGTGTGTATTATCTCGTTTATATTATATATTTGTAATTCATCTCTGATATCTTGACTTCTCTTTTGATCTCTTAGAGATACAGCTGCAACTGATCTGAGAAATCTCATTTCTATTGTCTCAATTTTATTTTTATCAGAGATCGTTAAAGGCCAAGTCTCAGACCCGTATGTTAACGTTGGAACGGCTACTGTTTTGTAAAATTTTAATTGAGTTTCCTTTGTGGTCTTATTTCTCAAATATCTTCTTATTGAACCACATATCTGTTGAAATTTTCATTTAATATATAAAAATATATACAATTAGTAGTAAGCATTAAAACATCTATTAAAATGCTTAGGACCTTTGCTTTTCCGCTTATGTTGGAATGTAGTTGATCGCTGTAGAAACCAGCAGAAATCACCCATCATACTTGGGCCATATTGATCCTGGTACCTGGATTCCATTGATTGATTTGTCCTGATGTAATCTCTCTCCATGTTCATCACTCACAACCCTGAGATTTGTAGGAAAAAAGTCAAGATGAGAAAATGTAAAAAATGCATTTTTAAAGGCATGCACAATCCAGATTCTGCAATGCTCTAAGCATGTTATGCATTAGCCCTGCATAGTTTTCTGCTCGATAATTTCCTAGAAACCTTGTTGCCACAATTACAAATGAATACCAAGCTTCGAGTTAAAGTGCATTTAGTTTTGTCCTGAATGTCGTGTCACAAATCAACTGTCGGATCCCTGAACCAGTGAAGATTCCTGCCTTCAATTTTCCACCACTCATTCTCCAAAAATTCTCTTTCTGATACTTAAAACATTCACCCGCACAAAGTTCTTCATGAGGCCCAGTTTAATATGAGGGGGTGGAATAAATATATTCTCTGCGTCAACAAGCGCCTTATGTTTCACATTGTTTTTTAACTTTTTCGCTACAAATCTCGGGGTTGTGAGTGATGAACATGGTGAGAGGTTCCATCAGGACATATCAACGATGAAATACAGGTACCAGGGTCGATATGGTCCGAATATGATGGGTGATTTCTGCTGGTTTCTACAGCGATCAACACCATTCTAACATAAGCGTAAAATCAAAGGGTCTAAGCACTTTCATTAGATATTTTAGTGCTTGCTACTAATTGTGAGTTTATATTGTGGCAAGAAGTAATAGACTCGTGAGTAAAAGTACCATTATTAGTAATAACTGGAAGGCGCACAAACGTGCACACGAGTCTATTACCAACATAGAAACCCAAACGAATGGTACCTACCCTTCTAAGCTAACATATACACTCGGAGTGGGGATGGGAGGAGTCATTGCCCTTATAAGGCAAGGACGCGTGTGAAAACACTCTCACGCTCTTACGTTCTGCAATAGTTAAGTTCTTAAGTAACCGTTCGCGAAGGTGATATTAAAACACGTGGGGGCAAATAACTCATCAACTCCACTCCGAGACAGTGAAATATCAAACATTGTAAATATACAATTGTACATACAAATTTATCCAATAAACTGAAATAATAAGTGTATAATATAAACATACCTGAGTGATCATATTTACCCTGAGCGAACCGGCACAATATATTCTTATAAACATATTTAAAGTAATATAATTTAACAATATATACAATGAAATTAAGGAAACGTATCTAAATACAAAAAAAAAGTATTTTTCTTCTTCCTTTCATGCGATAGACTTAGCGGTCTGTTAACGGTCTCAATCCATCGTTTGAAGGGTCTGCCCAAAGATCTCTTGCCTGGTGGCTGGTAATTTAAGATTTGGCGTGGTATTCTTATTATGCTCATTCTTCTTACGTGATATTTCCAGTTGTTTCTGTATTTTTGCACATATTCCATGATTGATTCTGTTTGTAATTCTTTGAAAATCTCTTAATTCCTTTCATGGTCTATTCTTGAGTAACCTGCAGTACGTCTCATAAATTTCATTTCTGCCACAGTTAGTCTTTGTTCATCTACACTGCGAATTGTCCAGGCCTCACTGCCGTAACATAATACGTATAAGTGCATAAAAATATGTAAAAATTAAAAATGTAATTATAATACAATTGTGACGTACTAGAGAAAAACGGACTTCAGATCTTTAATCAGTACACTCGAATTGGATAAGATACACTTGTTCTTGTTCAGTAGCAAAATCACTGTAGACCAGCGTTATCAAAGCCCAAGTATTATTATTATTATTATTATTATTATTATTATTATTATTATTATTATTATTATTATTATTCCATTGGATGCTAATGTTTAAAAAACTTTCATTTGGGTTAAAGGTAAAAAGAATGATAATGTGTGCTAGTAAAATCAAACAGAATATTAATGAGAGAAACAAGGTCTGTAGATCGAAGTCCAAATGTATGTATCATTGTCGGCAATTATTTGTATAATTAAATATTTCGCATCTTATATTCTATATAGTCCACCGCTGTGGACTCGAGGTAGGGTGCTGCCTTGTCACGCAGCGGAACCGGGTTCGATCTCCGGTCGGGACAGTTTCCTGGGTGAGGTTTTTATCGGGGTTTTTCCTCACTTGTAAGGTAAATGTAGGAAACTTTAAAATCCAAATGATCTCCAGTTATCATGTGAACATCATTATCATATTCGTTATATTTAGTATGAATGAATGGAGAAGACTTGATGACAGTGAACTACATGGTCTTCATAGGAAGCCAGATATAATGAGAACAGTTAAGTCTCGTAGACTACGAATGGCAGGACATGTGGCACGAATGGGGAATGAAAGACGTGCATGGAAGCTTCTTGTAGGAAAACCAGAGGGTAAACGCCCAGTTGGTAGACCAAGAATGAGGTGGGAGAATAACATTAACTACGATTCGAGGGAAGTAGACTATACAGCGGATGATTAGAAAACATTGTACAGGATAGGGATGTATGGAGAGCTTGTCTGCGCGGTCATCAACCTACGGGTTCGATAGTGACAGTGAGATAGTTAGTTAGTTAATTAGTTATGACTTGAGGGAAGTAGATTACACAGGGAATGATTGGAAAACATTAGCTTACGATAGAGATATGTGATAAGCTTATGTCCGTGCGGCCATGAACCTACGGGTATAGTGCCAGTAAGTTGGTTAGTGTGTGAATGGCGTCTTTCGTTTAATGTTGTGCTATATTGAGGGAAGCCCTGACATTGAATTTATCACTCATTCTGGGATACCCTCCATATCCTTGTATGACGAAAAAGTATGTGTGTGAATCATAGTTTCAAATCCCTCGTCTGACAGGTTGTGCCCTTCTGAGGCCCTTGTGACGTGCGGAATATAAAAAGGGCTTATTAGGTGAGAATTTAAACTAAGTTAATGGGATGAAATTAAATGTAATATCATACTAAAATAATCATAAGTAATGCCACGAGTGATTTCCAATTTATCTAGAAGATTTGGAAATCAAGAGTGGCATTTGATAGGGCTATTTAACGAATAGAATTAAGTTTGATTCACAAATCATTATTTAAGTATAGTTATTTTAAAATATTTATATATTTGATGTAAACGGCGATGTTTAAAACAAATAAGGAATGTTTGGTTGTATCATTTGTTCATTACTGCAACTGATCAAACTATTTATTGCCAAAGAGGATAGAAATATCGTAAGAATGCACCCTAGTGGAGACAAAATTAAACAAGGAGGAGCTTTCTTTATTTTGGTAAACAAAATTCGATAATTATCGAGGTGAAACACGACTGTGATTAGTTGTAAAACAAAATTCATTGAAACGTGATTGGTCATTGACTCCCATTTGGGGCATTAGTTAAATAGTCACTGCGATATTTTCTATTCATCAAATAATATGACTATTTAATTCATGCCACAAATGCTAGTCAATGACCAATCACGTTTCAATGAATGTTGTTTTACAACCAATGACAGTCGTGTTTCACCTCGCTCTTTATCGATTTCTCTTTATCAGCTCCTGCTTTTGTGATAAAGAAAGCTCCTCCTTTTTAATGTTCTGAACAGGTCAAAGCATTATTTTTCTCCAACAAATACATTGAATATAGCAAATAATGAAAAGATTCCTTGATTTTACTGGGTTTTAACTAAAAAAATAAATGAATAACCCGTGATGTTGATTATGATATATAGTTTGATGTGTTTCATTATTTCTCCACTTGGGTGCACTCTTACAATATTGAGATCTTATTTGGCAATAAATAATATGATCAAGCAGCAGTGAATGAACATAACCTCACATTTCTGATTTGTTTTCAAACATAACCGTTTACTTTAAATATATAAATATTTTAAAATAACTATAGTTAAACAATGATTTGTGAGAAAACAGCTTAATTTTATTCGTTAAATAGTCCTAACAAATGCCACTCTTGATTTCCAAATTCTCTACATAAATTGGAAATCACTCGTGGCATTACTTATGATAATTTAGCAGCTTTCACATCTCCAACATATTTTCTTACCTGTAATGTTACTGAATTATTCGATTTTATTATTAACAATAATATATCTCCATTTTGGTTTCAACTAAAGAATTACGGCAATTAAATACCTAATAAGTATATAGGAATATATATGCAGTTGCCTGCCTAACATTTCAACCCGTATAATATAATTTTAGTCCCGCGCCGTAGCCGAGCGGTTAAGGTAGGAAGCCTTGGCGCAGAGCTACGGGACTTGCGCTGGTTCGAGTCTCCATGGGGGAAGGAATTTTCTCATGGTATTTCGGCCAGTATGGGACCGGTGCCCACCCAGCATCGTGAGGCAAGTGGGTAGCTACAATAAGTAGCGGCTCCAGGTTGAGGAACCAACGATAACGGCTGGGGGACTCGACATGCTAACCACATGTCACCCCTACACTGGCTGTTGATCATCTACCTCTGTGATTGACACATGTGGATGTGAAGGGCCAGCAGCCGGCTGGTAAAAGGGCAACCGCTGAAAAGTGGAAAGACCCTCAATCGGATAATATAATTTTAAATAACTAATTAAAAACTAACTCATAGGAACTATACCACGTTAAGCAGTCTTCACCATTCGCCTGTCTGATCGTCTCTCTTGGTCCAAAATGTTTCCTAACAACTTTATTCTCAAATACTTGTAATTTTTCTCCTCCCTCAAAATAAGATTTCATGTTTTGCATCCATATAAAATAACTGAAAGAATAATTGTTTTATATATTTTCAGTTTAACGTTTTTTAAGAGAAATTGGGATGACAAGGGTCTTTGTAGTTCATAATACCTTACATTGCCAGAATTCAGTATATGTTCAATTACTGTCTGCACCCAATACCTATTTGTAAGTATTGTTCCTAGTTATTTGATTTCAGCCTCTTCAAAATTTCTCCCATTTGTTACTAACCGTCCATCCCATTATATATTTCTGTGTCTGGCCATAAATGAAGTTTTATTGATGTTTACTTTCAACCCTAATTTCTTAGTGTTACTAAAAATAGAGTGTAAGTAAATATCAATAAAACTAAATATATGGTCACACGTACAAATACAATATATAATAGAAATGGACAGTTAATGACAAATGAGGGAAATTTTGAGGAAGTGGCTGAATTTAAATACTTAGGAACAATAATCACAAACAGGAATGAGATGCATAGAGAAATTAAACATACACTCAATTCTGGAAATGCGTGCTATTATGCATTGCAGACTCTTGATGTCCCAACTCCTTTCAAAAAACGTTAAGCTGAAAATATACAAAACAATTATTCTACCAGTTATATTATATCGATGCGAAACATGGACTCTTACTTTAAGGGAGGAAAGGAGAATACGAGCATTTGAGAATAAAGTTCTTAGGAAAAATTTTGTAGCAAAGAGAGATGAACAGACAGGTGAATGGAGAAGACTTTCATAACAATGAACTATTACGTGGTCTTTATAGAAAGCCAAATATAATATGAATAGTTAAGTCTCGTAGACTTCGATGGGCAGGACATGTGGCAGAATAGGGAATGAATAAAATGCATGAAAGCTTCTTGTAGGAAAACCAGAGGGAAAACACCCAGTTTGTAGACCAATAATGAGGTGGGAGAATAACATTAACTATGGTTTGAGGGAAGTAGATTATACAGGGAATGATTGGAAAGCATTAGCTCAGGATAGGGATGTATGGAGAGCTTATGTCCGCGCAGCCATGAACCTACGGGTTAGATAGTTCCAGTGAGTTAGTTACTAAATAGAGTTTGCGTGTTGGCCCTAAGTATCACCTAGTAACACTGTCAGATCAAATAACGTTTAATATCTCTGAATGTAACCGGGATATGAATTAAATTACCGGACACAAGACACAAAGGCTACCGCCTGAGCCGTCTCGCTCGATTTTATCTCTTTATGTCTGTGTCTTCTAAGTAATATCTGGACAGGTAACGCTGTAATTGGAGCTGTTGCTAGGATACGGCACAAATGTGCAGGTTTAACATAGCTAAGGGTGTCATTTGCATAACAGACATGGAGAATGGCCAGTGTAGAACTATACAAGTTTCTGTAAGTATCCGGAATTTCCCTGAAGTGTTCCACACCATAAGCCAAAAAGTTTATATCATTCTAACTCCCGGAATGATATTACAGTTGCTGCGACACTCCAAATTCCACGAAGAATCAATGGAATCACAGAAGTAGATATTCAATTTCCTGCTTAATTTAATTTTCTACGAATTTCCGTTACATATTTATGACTAAAGGGAGGTTTAGAAGAATATAAAAGTATATATTTAAGGAAGTTTTGAGTCCACCGTTGTGGTCTCGGGATAACTACATTGTCACTTACGCTGCGGGGTTCCAAATCGTTCCCGAGGCGGGGATGTTCTCTTGAATCATAAAGGTCTTTCGAAGGTATTTAAATCACCACTTTTAAGGCTGAATGAAATAGTACCCCCCTGAACATCATCTGACTATCAAAACCACCATTCATTTGACTTATTTAGTCGGACGAATTACAGGATAGAATGTCCTTGCGTGCACAACTTATTAATAGAGACGAAACACTACTGAATCAAGTATCCCACAGTAAAAATGTAGGATGTGAGATCAGTTAGGGATATTGATAAAGATAATTGAACATAAAACTCAGTAGTTTCAAGCTATTTGTGGCACAATAAATAGGACATTGAATAATAAAGCCCACAAACAAATAAAATTAAAATTTTGTAAAACAATGGCGGTTCCTGTCCTTTTCTATGGGAAGCGGAATCTTGGATTACCACTACCAAACAAGAAAGTAAAATCCAAGCAGCCGAGGTCAAATGTTTAAGAAGAGTAAAATGATGCACTAGAATGGACCAGATAAGAAACGAAAATATCGTTGAAGAACTGCAGATCTACTCCATAAAAAGGAAAGATATTTAACAACAAGATTCAATGGAAAGAACATGTAAAAATAATTGAGGAAAGTGGATTACCAAATAAAATCTTACATTATTTTCCGAAAGGAAGGAGAGATGTCGGACTTCTTCTGAAGAGATGGTCTTAGATCTATTAGTGAAGTCAAAACAGGCAACTAATGCCTAAACCGGGAAGTGAAGAAGAAGATGTTTTGTTTTAAGTGATTATGTTGTATCGGAGGAAAAAACCAAAAATATTTAAGTATCTTAATGAAACTGTTTCCAAAATTAAATCTTTAGAATAAAATACTGCCAAAAAAGGTATAGATTGAGCTCATTACTCATCCAGGGAAGTCTTACATGTCCTTGTGAGTCAAAGAATATTTGTGGGCCACAGTTAAAAATCCTCTCCTGATAGATTGTGTTCCTGTAATTGCACTGCGGTCCGAATCATTTAAATGACTGCACGATAAATTAGATTTTCGCCAATTAATTTATCATGCATTCAACCCCCATTGGATAAACATGGGTACACGGTTTACGATATAAAATTGCTGATATGCTTCCTTGATAACCTAATAAGGTGGATATCCGACTATATATGAGACAGGAACTTTTGGGTCAATCAGAGGAATGAATGGCATATGGCGTATACGAATGACTTTGAATTAAATAATTCAGTAAAAAAATATTTTTTTTGTCTAATGCCACGGGTTGTATTTTATGACATTTCTGGTTTTCTCCCCTGGAATTGGCGGAATTGTAATCCATTTATTAAGTTGGGGCACCTGGAAGGCGGAGTTACGTTACCCCGATGATATGATGGGTTATAAATGACTGTTTAACTCATGCCTCAAATGGGAGTCAATGACCAATCACGTTTCAATGATTTCTGTTTTACAACCAATCACAGTCGTGTTTCACGAAATATTTATCAATGTTAAATTTACCATATTAAAGAAAGCTCCTCCTTTTTAATATTCTGAACAGGTCTGACCATTATTTTGCAGTGATTGATCCTGTAAGAAATACGGCTACCAGATTGTATATATAGTGCATAAATGTCAACACATAGCGCTTGTAGGAGTTAATATAAAAACATTTGTAGCAATTTATTATACCACCAAAAAAAGAAACCACTGTTTGCACTTTCTTAAATGTATTTTTTTCCCAGGTAATAATCCAGAAAAATATAATTGTCATATTTACATCATACGACATCAGAAATGAATTAATATACAGTTTGATGTGTTTCATTTTTTTTTCTCGACTAGAGAGCATTCTTACAACGTTCTTACAAATATTGCGTTCCTTTGGCAATAAATAGTATGATCTGGTTGCAGTGATAAAAAAAAAAAGCAAATGAAGCGTACCAATCGTTTCTCATTTGTTTTTAAACATCGACGTTTACATTAAATATATAAAATTTTAAAATAACTATAGTTAAAAAATGATTTGTGAGTAAACAGTTTAATTTTATTCGTTAAATAGTCCTAACAAATGCCACTCTTGATTTCCAAATTCTCTAGATAAATTCACTTCGTGAGTCGTGAATTTATCGATAATTTGGAAATCACTCGTGGCATTACTTATGATAATGAAGCGCCACGAGAGTTCTTAACCTAAATACAGGCCATGGGAACCCACAGGAATAATTCTCCTTTAAGGAAAAATTCCTATGGTTCGACCGGGACCTCAAAAACTGTAGTCAGAAACGCTGTCCACCAGTCTATGAGGCTGATCAAAATTAAAATATAGTAAACTATAACTTGCAATCGGCCTATCCAGTAGTGTTAGTTTGGTGCTACAATAAATAGTGAAGTTTGACTTAAACTTTAAACGCATTTTTCTACAAACTTACGCATTGGTGCATAGCTGGTTGATGCATAACGCCATACAAATATAAGGGATTCATCTCATTCCTCGACCCGACCCTGAGTTGGACACGAGTTGAGGATATAGTTATCTAACTACAACAGAAGTACAGTACATTGTAGATTCTTAATGTATACACTCAGAGAACTAACTAAATTTCAATAGTGACAGTCATTTCAATAAAAAAGGACACGACTCATGTATTCTAAAGAGGCAATTAATTCATCCAAGCGGAAACATTTGTAGCTATGTGAGCAGTAAATGTTTCTACAGCTGAACGTAGCTGATTGTATGGGTTGTGAAATGGTAGTTTGCCACATAAATCCACGAATTATCGTTAGTTTCCTATTGCATTCTTTTTATTACGAACCACAAGAATATCTGTTTTATCCAATTATTCCAGTCCACTGCTTATGAGTGCTTTTAATCCTGCTTAAATTATCCGACAGCAAACTCTAA
The DNA here is from genome assembly GCA_030220185.1 of Diploptera punctata. Taxonomy (NCBI): domain Eukaryota; kingdom Metazoa; phylum Arthropoda; class Insecta; order Blattodea; family Blaberidae; genus Diploptera; species Diploptera punctata. The sequence continues at coordinate 3,719,597 of JASPKZ010001610.1, forward strand.
CGTATCTCTAAAAATAAACGTAATCCCATTGCAGACGTGCTCTTTATCTGTTCGTTGGTTTTGTATGTATGTGCGAAAGTGTAAGGAAATTTAAATCAGTACACCTAGAATCGTCGGACTTCCCCAAAAAACATTAAGGGGAAAATATATGAGGCGTTTAGATGAAAACTGGTGCAATTTTTGCAGTATTGAGAAAAAAACAGGTTGACATATTTTACAATGGCAAAAAATGTAACTAAGACATTACATGGAATAACACTGCTCAGCATGATTTTTGTCTCATGAGTACCAATAGTCGTACTTAATGCAGTTTTTATCGTGTTTTCAAATATGTATTCGTAATTTCTCCGTCGCCCACAGTTTTTTTAATTTCAATTAATGGATTAAAATAATTATTTTCTACTTAACAAACATTAAAGGGATTAGGCCTACGTCAAAATCAAAACATACAGTGGTGTACCCTGACTTGCAATCTGCAATGAAACCAGTTCCACACTGCGAAAGAATTGCCCATACCAAAGCCTCCAGAACAAGTGACATTAGATGAAGAGAGCTCAGATTCTGATGGAAGTAAGGAAGAAGAAGAAGAAACAGATTTTAGTGATACAACTTTTGAACAAAGCTGTTCATCTGAGCCTCATTTATTGACTCAAGAAGATCTTAACGATCTCATACGAGATTTAAAGTTATCCAAAAACCAGTCTGAAAAGCTTGGTTCCCGGCTAAAAGGATGGAATCTTCTTCAAATCTTGCGTGATGGAGAAAAATCGATATCATATTCGAATTCAGGAGAAAAAATACTATGAGAAACATTTCTTTTTCTGAGACAAATATATATATATATATATATATATATATATATATATATATATTTTTTTTTTTGCTCAGTGATAATTTGGAACAAAAATTTTACAAAGGAAACTAAAATGTAAATTTATAGGAGCATAATACAGAATATTTTGTCATATGGAAGTGACACTTGGTCTTTGACGGAATTACAAAAGAATAAATTTAAAACAGATGCATTTGATTATCTTAGAAGAAGTCATCAAAAAGCAAGACAGGATAAAATAAGACATGAATTCCTTTGGAGACAAATGAATGTCACCACATCTGTTGTTAAGAGGATTGAAAATCAAACTCTTAAATGGTATGGCCATGTATAAAGAATGGAAAATGAAAAAAGGCCAAAGAATACATACCAGTTGTCACCCCCTGGAAGAAATAAACGTGGCAGACCAAGATGGAAATGGAAAACTTATGTCAGAACAATAATGGATGATAGGAATTTGGAAGAAGGAGATGGGAATGATATAAATAAATGAAAACTGGAAAGGGCAAACCCACAAGTGAGGAAAAGACGATGAAGAAGAAGAAGAAGAAGAAGATAAATACAGGTTTAAATTTGAAGTTGTTTAAAAAAATCATGCTAACTTAAAAAATAGCAACCATTCTTTATCTACTCCTAACACATGAACATATATCCTCTTGCCAATATTCTTCAAGAATTAATTAAATAAAAATAGAACTTATTTTTATTTGATTTTCATATTTATTAAGATGGAATTCAGTGACAGCTGTTTCGGTACACTGTACCTTCTTCAGACATGTTAACAAATTATGAATTGTGTTATTATAGTACTTATCAACTGATCTAAGCAACAAAACAACAATAATTTATTTAAATGTTTAAATTTAACAAAGGGGATTCATTCAAATCAAATTGAGAATTTAACAGTTTATTACTACTTTTCAATTATTTATTTCTACAGCCTCCAAAAAGTCGAACTTGGACAACCTGTAACATTTCATTTATTTAGGCGTAGCGACGCACGCCGGGTATTAGCTAGTACTTAATATGTTCATTTTTCTGGAATCCGCCACTTAAATAAGCTGGTACAGTATCAGAAATTGAGTTTCTGCAATTTAACAATATATATAGAATGCCGGAAGGAAGTTTCCAAAATTACTGCTAAATTATAAACCGCGCGGAAGGAGAAATGTTGGTCGCCCACACAGTAGATGGTCTGAACAATTGTAACAATTCTAGCTTTCATGAAACCGAAACGAGCCAACGGGCTTAATCCCTGGAAGAAGAAGAAGATGATGATGATGATATATATTCCGTGAACCAGGAAAATGGGACCATGCATATGTTTTGGTGAGAAATTCGTTTAGAGTACTCAGTTCTTTTATTTCAAAAGGACCGACAAATGGAATTTGCAGAAAACAGGGAAAGAACGTGCTTTGTCCATTTTATTGATTTTACAGGAGAACGTTTTAAAATTTCTGTTATCCATATTGCAACTGTTACTCTTTAAAAGCGACGAGAGTTAATTTCAATAAGATCCACACACGTTATTCAGTTTTTAATTATATTGTGAAGCCAGCAAAGTTTCTTTCAATTTGATATTTAATTTAGCTGTAAGCAATAATGTTAATAAAACAGATGTGAAATGTAGAGACAATTCCCAATGTAATGTACACATTGTTCACACGCTTTTCTGATTTTTTTTATTCGGGTGACATCTAGCGTAATTAAAACGCAAACAAAAGAATGTCGCAGCCTTTTGTATATTAGTTATGAGATGTACCAAGTATATAACGTGAAATAACGTATATCATTAAATTTAATAGGTCTAAGAGAAATATGTTTTTACGATTAATTCTTGACAAAATTTAACCAACTTTTTATTTAATGATCATTGGTTAATCTTGTGAAACTGATTATGAATGTGGTTTCTCTCTAATGTCAATATTTTTGGAAGAAATAAAACCAATATTGAAAAATGTTTTTATTTTATTTATTTATTTTTTTCAAATGCCCCAGGTTTGTCTTTCGGCAATTCTGGTTTCTCTCCTAGCATGGCGTACTTGTAACCCACTTCTGAGGTTGGGGCGCCTGGAAGTCGGGGTTGCCCCGAGGATATGATGAGTGATGATAATGGTGCGCCAGGAGAGTCCTTAATCCTAAGCTTAACCTAAGATGAATATGAATGATGATGATTGCGTTGGCCATATGATTTCGGGGACCGTTTTGGCTTTAAAGTTTTCCTGACTTTGTCTTACAGTTGAGGAAAAACACCGATAAAAACCTCACCCAGAAAAACTGTCCCGACTGGGGATCGAACCCGGGCCCGCTGCGTGACAAGGCAGCACGCTACCCCGAGACCACAGCGGTGGACAACAAAAAAATTATTCTACTTTGTAATTTTTTGGTCATTGCCCAATTTTCGCTCCCATAAAGTAATGCAGAAACTGCATGTTTTATAAAACTTCAATCTAGTGAACTTCCTTAGAAGAACAAAAGAATGCACAAGAATGGTTCGGATAAAGAATTAAGATATAATAAGAGAGTTAAATATATATCCATTGAATGATAAAATCAAAGAATATATAGAGAGACATTGTTTAAACATGAACAAAGATTGAATGTAACAATATTACGAAGAGCAGCATTCAACTACAAGCCAAGAGGTTCAAGGAATGTAGGAAGGCCAGTGAAACGATGGACAGAACAACTGTGAGGCGGAACAGGCACGCTTTGTCTAGTCCGTGAAGTGAAGAAGAAGAAGAAGATTTTTAAAACAACCAAAATAACATGCTTATTTATAAAATAATATATAACAGAGAAATTTAACACAATATGTGGTCTCTAGGTAGCGTGTCGACTTGTTACGCAGCGGGCCTGACTTCGATCCTCGGTCGTGATAAATTTCCTGGGTGATGATTTTCGGGGGGTTTCCTCACCTTTCAGACAAATATCATGACTTTTAAGGCCCAAACGGTCCCCGAACATCACCTGACCCGCTTTATCATATTCACTTCTTTTAGATTAAGTTTAGGATTAAGGTCTCTCCTGAGGCATCATTGTCATTCTCATCACCTATCCGTCATAAATCATCGGGACAGCGTAACTCCGCCCCAACCTCAGAAGTGTGTTGCAATAGCGCCGATTCCAGGAGAGAATACCATAACTGTCATAATGACAACACGGTGTCACTGATTATAAAGAAATACATTGTATTTATGGGTCATGTATTCTCTCTCTCTCTCTCTCTCTCTCTCTCTATATATATATATATATATATATATATATATATATATATATATATATATAACCATAATTATTCAGAGCATTTTAACATATGGTGCTGAAGTCCGAAAAATTCCTACCAGGGAAATGAAAATAATTTTAAATACAGAAATGGGTGTTTTAAGAAGATCAGCTGGAAAATCTAGAATGAATAGAATACGAAATAAAGAAATAAGGGAAATTATGGGTGTACAAGAGGGACCGGACATCATAGAAAGGAAAAGATTACAGTGGTATGGCCATGTCAAAAGAATGCCAGAGCAAATATTGCCTAAAATAATTACGGAATGGGTCCCAATAGAAAGGAGGAAGATGGAAAGACCGAAGGAAACTTGGATAGAAGGGGTACAAGCAGCTATGAATATCTGATGATTGGAGGAAGATCAATGGATGGACAGAGAGGAATTGCGTTTGGTTTCCGGAAGACGGCGGCAGCTGCCATGATACCGGATGATGAGGATGATATATATATACATATATATGTGTGTGTGTATGTGTGTGTATGTGTGTGTGTGTGTGTGTGTGTTGTGTGTGTGTGTGTGTGTGTGTGTGTGTAAACGAATGAATGTCTGTTTGTCCTTTATAGACATCTAAAACGATCTATGTGAAAAATTGTATTTACAGGTTTTCAGATGCAGCGAGTGTTTAGCCTTTACCTATTATACTTCTAAAATCAATAGGTGTAGGAGTTCACTTGAAATGAAAATATAAAAATAGCTCTAGCGATCCTAATTTTCTATGTTTGACAACAAAACTCGGAATCTCCATTAAAATTAACCGAGATATGTATTATACAAAAATCTGCTAAATCCGTCCGTTAGAAGTGGGAGTTGATCTGAAATTTGAAATTAAAAATTTACTCTAGCAACCGCCATTTTGATTCGTCACAGTGTATACCATATAATTAATTTACCCTCAATATTTAATTTATTTAGGCGTAGCAGCGCACGTCGGGTATTAGCTAGTAGTCAAACTATAACATCCTTCGGGGGCACGCCGTAGCGTAGTGGTTAAGGCACTGAGCTACAAGCCGGAGGGTCGAGGGTTGAAGTCCCGTTGGGTCAGGATTTTTAAACTGACCCAAACCCTCTGGCGGCACTATGGCCCTGGGGTCGACTCAGCCTCTAACGGAAATGAGTACCAGACGCTTGTTCTGGGGTAAAGGCGGCCGTCACGCAGGGCTGACAACCCGGCTGACATATAAGTGCCGATTGTCTAGAAAAAGTGGGAGCCTTAACCTCCTACTACCCCAAGGGCCTCCGGGTCTGTTGTGGGATCACTTTACTTTATAACATCCTTCAAAAACAACTAAAGAATTATTTAATAACAAACTAACTTATACACCTCACTGATAGTATTCTTTTAAGAATTAATAAATTTAATTATTTATGAAAATAATATTAAGATTAACAAATATTTTCTTTTGTTTTGTTTAAAATATTGTGTAATTGTAAAATTAGTTTTCTATATCACATAATTTTCATTTTTTTATATATATACATTAGACAGGGACAATTTAATGTCTTGCTTGTATACATTTTATTATTAGTTTTAGTCTTAATTTTAACTAGCATTAACTGGTTGCATTATAGATCGTAATATAATAGATATTATCTTTTTGATCAATTTTTTACGTAGTATTTAATATTAGAGTTATAATTACAAAGAAATAAACGTAAAACATAAATTTATTGTGTCGACGTTTCAATCTCCTTATGTGAGATCATTTTCAAGACATATTTTTATATTTTATATTTTCATTTCAATCTCACATAAGGAGATTGAAACGTCGACACAATAAATTTATGTTTTGATTGAGATAACGTTTATTTCTTTGTAATTATAATATTAATTACTTTCACTGAAAAATAATTTTAAAAAAGTCTTTAATATTAGAGTTAATTGACATTGTTATATTCTGATGTAATATATGTTTGTCCTGGTGAGTAAAAGAGAAGGCCACATGGCCTATACTCCACCAGGCTAAATAAATCTAATCTAAATAAATCTAATCTCATCGAATACCGAATAAACCCTCAATTGTCAATACAACATACAGTCATTCAATAATAAACAGTAGAATGGCTTTTTTTTTCATGCTTTGTTATCTCACTCCACGTAGTATGTCCCAATATAAAGAATTATTAAAACATTCATGGTGCATGTATGTCACATATCCATCGTAGTGGCATACAGCCCATTTTGAGCCTGCGCTGAAGAGATCTCCTCCAATTACCCTGTCCAACGCCCTCCTCCCCTTCTCCATCCTCTTACAACCATGTTTCTAAGCATTCTTTCATTTCCACAATCTCCACCCTCAACTTCACGTCTCTCTATTCTTCTACTTCCTACAAAGTATAATCATCTCTCATATTAACTCCACTGTTATCGGAGTCTCGCTTCATTCTCTATCTGTTCGTAATGTCCTTTGGTCCCACAAAAAATTGTTTCCTAGAACTTTAATTTTTTCAATATTCGTAATTGTTTTCTCTTCCCTTAAAGTATTAGTCCTGTGTTTCGCTTCCATTTTAACTGGAAATGACCCAGTTT